>OZ029924.1:7327897-7657897 GCA_964023275.1 Norana najaformis | reverse complement strand
CTCTGCTGGTGTTAACTCAAGAATGCCGTGGTCTGTTAGTGTTAATGATCCAGTGTCCAGATGTCGAGTGAAGCCTCAGAAGCAGGTGCTCCGATCCATCCTGTCTTCCTTTCTCAGTGAACTTAATGATTAGGTCAGAGAAGGCCAATCCAACTGTGACTTTACTCAAGTACCATAGATGATGTAGTAGTTGCCTGATGAGTTTCATGGTTTCTATGTTCGGTCGTCTGCCGAGGTAAACGAAGATCATCGCATGGGCAGAGATGGCGCTGGATGACTGAAATCACGTCTCGATGTAAATGTTTACAGATGAACAGAAGAAACTGGTAGATATCCTTTTTCAACTGGCTTCAGTCTGAACTGGAATCGGAGAGAACATCTACATCTTGAATGAATAGATGATTGTTTCCATTCACCGAGCTCCTTGAGCTGTGAAGTGAATTCTTCCGGATGGAATTCCGCCAAGAAAGCTGATTAGTGATTACTAATTCCACAAGTCCTTTGTTGTTATCATCTCAGACTATGGACTTTGAGCTTTGCTTCTGCAAGCGCAATAGCTCGCTCCTTGAACTCGGTAATTTCGGTCAGATCCGTTGCTGTCTCAAAGCTTCTCTGGTCAATCCAATTTCAGCGCCATTTGTCTTAGAAACGGCGACATATGGCGATATTGGAACCAGTGGAGGCAGCAAGTTCAGAACAATGAATCCTTTTTGGCTAAGATTTCCAGCACATGCTGACGACTTGCAGGTTCTGACTGTGTGAGCTGCTTCTGTCAAAGAACGTGCACCAGTATGCTGACCGTGTTACTGCTGGTCAAAGCAAGTACGCTTGAACTTCTTTCGCAGATTCCAACTTCAAGGCATCGGATCTTGGCATTGGCCTGAGCTTCTCCAATGCTGGAGTTAATTTTTAGACACCCAGTAGTTGCTCTACTCCAACACGGGACACAAAAGCAGGGTGTCGATCCATTCCAGTGAATAGCCAATGAAGAATCTGGTGAAAATTGAAGCCTCAAAGGTGCTGGCAAAATCTCCTCAATATAGTGTCCTTACTGGTGAATGACACTGCGACTCCCTGACAAGTCCTGAATTTCATAAGCATATAGCTGTTAGAGCTTGAGCAGCAACAGCAAAAAATGCGGTGATTCCATGTCAGTGACTTTAGTTCCATCCACAGCTGCAGCCACATATACTCGTAATCGTAATTCCGAGATTTCTACAGCGCCCAACGAAAGCCACGTCACGGGGACCAGCTTATTCACAGGCGCTCAGTCAAAACAAAATCGATAGGCAAAAAGGGTTCGGTTCCAGGTCAAGATCCAAAAGTCAGGCAGAAAGAGCGTGGCAGCTACGGTGGGTGATGTTTGGGATTGGAGCGGAGAGGGATATAAGAGGAAGAAGGGGTGTCAGGGTACGATCTGTGAAAGAGGAATGTTTTGAGTGAAAGGCACTCAGTGGCAAAGGGATTCCTACTCAAGTTTTTACTAGGTGAATTTTGCTTTCTCAATCTCTTTGACGCATGAGCACACGCTGCGTATCAACTGTGCACTTATTATTACTGCTTAACTCCATTTCTACAGCGATCGATAGAACTTCCATCTCTTTTGTTGATCTCTCCTCAGACTGTCTCACTGGCTTTCAGTTCCATTTCTCGTGTTATAATGATTGAAAAATTTATCTAGCTTATTTAGGTCAATAGAAATTCAACATTTACTAGCAAGAGAGCCGTACCTACGCTAGACTTTCGATTCACCAAGCAGATGACCGAAGGAAGTCAAAACGACATCTTATAGGTGGAATTTCCGACGGCCTGTGCACCTTTTAAATATTCTCCAATTTACATCGAATTGCACCTAATTTATTATTTTTGTATAGCGGACTTATTTCGAACCTTCCAGTATTCAAAATCTGTAACTTTATTTTTTTGTACCATGTATGTGTGGACCACCCTCGTATGTATGAATGCATCAAGCACTTCAAATGGCGCCTTTTAAGTATATAAGCATGTGTATATAGATGTATATACACTAAATACGTGGAGAGTAATATGCATGATTCTAATGGCTTTTAAATTATAGCTTATGGCTATCCGTTCCGTGGCTCTTGCTCTGGCTTTGTGGCTCTGTTTCGAACTAACGAGAATGTCAAAGCTGTAGTTTCGAACCGAGCTATATGACACTGCGTCAAAAATCGACCCTTCACAGTAATCGGCTAATCTGGCCAAGCACGTGTCTCTTTCTCAGACGAAGAGGTAAAATGCACCCTGCCTGCTGCCATACTTCGGCCGCACGGTAGCGTTATTATAGTATCATTATTTCTACATTTATTAAGTGTCACAGTTAATGAGTAAGCATCAATCGATGACTCTGATCAATTGCGAGTGAAGGACTTGCTCAAGGTTCCTATACAGTAGCCGTCTTATAAGAGGAGGCTCGAAGCCGTACTCTCCGTGTTATAAGCCGAGAGCTCAATCCAATCGGCTACCGAGCCCCAAAATCGGCTACCGTGCCCCACCGTGACCTTAAAGGCGCTATATCATGTGTTTAGCCAATGACCTCGAACGATCTCGGATGACCTCGTTTGGTCATTTCGCACTTGATCAGATCATATTACGAACTCTGTCTGTCTGTCTGTCTGTCTGTCTGTCTGTCTGTCTGTCTGTCTGTCTGTCTGTCTGTCTCTATTTATCTATCTATCTATCCATTCATCTATCTATCTATTTCTCTCACAAATACAGGCCTATACATGCATGTATGTATTTATGTGTATATGTATGTATGTATTTATGTATGTATGTATGTATGTATGTATGCATGCATAAACACATTGATATAAGAACCTCTCAGAAGTGCTGCTTGCATACATATAAATATTTACATTTATTTAAATAAATGCCTATATATATTTATTTATTGTGTTGGCATAATGTTTTCTAGATGGCGCAATAAAAATGCTATTTATTACACTGTGACGTGTTATGTTACTTCATATGACATTACATCGCATTGTTATGTCGGGATTGTGTTGCAGGATGCGAGATCGACGAGTTCCAATGCAACAGCACAAGTTGTATTGACGTCATCAAAAGATGCGATCGCGTTGTCGACTGCCCGGACGGCATCGACGAGAGCGATTGCGGTATGTTTTGAGGACGAGCGACAGCTCCATAAGCGCTTAATCGTTCTAAGAAGGTTTTTGCTTAGCAATAAGCGCTTAAATCCTTTCCGGCTAACGACTCTAACTTCTTCTGACACCTGATGACATTGTATAGAGACAAAGTGACAGACAGCCAGACAGACGGACGGACGAACGAACGGACGAACGGACGGGTGTATGGACGCAGAGACTGACAGACAAATAAACAAAAAGACAGACAGAAAGATGATAGAGATGCAGAAACACTGTGGCAGAAGCAGAGACTGAGAAAGGCAGGCAGATAAAGAGACAGGTGGAAAGACAGATAGACAGACACACAGGCACACAGAAACACAGACAGACAAACAAACAACCAGGTGGAAAGACAAATATACTGCAGTGGTGAGACGACGATAACGATGACGATGACGATGCTGATAGTGTTTTAATTGACTAATACAGACATACACAGCGATAAGAAAATAAGAATAGCGATAACAGTAATTATAAAGATAGTGAAAACTGTGATGATGCAGTGACAATAATTTCATCGTCTATACAACTCGTGAAACATTTACAGTCTTTATAACTTAAGTCACTGGAACATGTGTAAAAAACTAAAGTGTTACCTTTATCTCTTGTCATATACCTTCTCCATTTACATTAAGCCTTACCTTTACCTTTAACATTTACCTTTAACCTTTACGTCTACCTTTACCTTTACCTTTTGCCTCGACCTCTACTTTCACCTTCTACTTTTACCTTTCTGCCTTGTACCATATGATTTTACATTTTACTGATTCTTTTTGTCCTTACCTCTGCCTGCTTTGTTCTTGGTAGATGTGTACACGTGTCCCTCGACGCATATCAAGTGTGACAACCACTTCTGTGTGCCACGCGACGAGGAATGCGATCACAAGGACGATTGCGGTGACAACTCGGACGAAGCCTTATGTGGTCAGCACCTACTAACACACCAACCTACTTACTTCTTACTTGCTTACTGCCTTGCTTATTTACTTTCTTGCTTTAGCCTGCTTGCGCTTCCTTGCTTACTTTGCTCGACCGCTTGCAATTTCTGCTTCGGCCTTTCACTCAAAACTGAAAACATTCCTCTTTCACAGATCTTATCCTGACACCCCCTCTGGTGACTCTTCTAGTCATCTGACCAATGTTTACTAAACGATGAATGTTCTGTTCTTAATGACATTTAATATAATTAAGGCTAATGCAGAGAACACCTCTGATTAGCTTCTCTTGAAGCGACGATATAAAAATTTCTTACTACAATTACAATTAAGTAATTAAGTAAAGTAATCTTTATTAACTCGGTACAAAAGCCCACAATTTACAACACAACTGCGTAAAACAGTGAGAAAGTTGCTTGACACAGCTTTTGTGTAGCGCTGACAAATTTCACAAATTTACATTTACATTTACAATCTAAATAAGCAGGAGGGTAGATACAATGTAGCTAGATGGTGGCGCTGCAATACCAAAGTCCAATCCGATAGGGGATTCCAATATATCAGTTCAACAAGTACATGGGGTACTTTAACCGACCCAGTCCGAAAGCAAGGGGCACAGATACCCCGCGCCCCTTCGGGAGTGACGCCCATGAGCTGAAGTATGGTTGTTATTGTGGGTAGACTATGGCGAATGCTTCGGGTCGGAATGGAGGTGTGCGAACGAAGAGTGCATACCAAACAACCACCTGTGCGATGGACAGAGCGACTGCATCGATGGCAGTGACGAAATCAACTGCGGTAAGTACCAGATACATTATCATCATCATCATCTCATTATCATCATCATCATTATCATCATCTCATCATCATCATCATCATCATGAAAATAATAATAAATAATAATGATAATGGTGGTGATGATGATGATGATGATGATGATGATGATGATGATAATGATAATAATAATAATAATAATAATAATAATAATAATAATAATAATAATAATAAGAAGAAGAAGAAGAAGAAGAAGAAGAAGAAGAATAAGCAGCTCTAGTTGCTCCAGCAACAATAGATTTGTTTCATAATTGAAGTGACGTAATAATAATAATAATAATGATAAAAATAATATTAATAATAATATAATAAGAATAAGAATAATAAACTCGAGATTTCTACAGCGCCCAGTGAAAGCTAAGTCACGGGAACCAGCTTATTCACGGGCTCTCAGTCACAGTAAAGTCGCTAGGTAAGAGGGGTTCGGTTCCAGATCGAGAATCAAAAGTCAGGCAGGAATGGAGGTTAATCGGATTAAACGAAGAACGAATGGAGACAAGGAAGAATAGAGGAAGAGGTAGGCGACGGAGAGGGAGGGAGAGGGAGGAAGGAAGAAAGGAAGGAAGGACGGAAGGAAGGGTAGGCGATGGAGAGCTGGAGTGAAGACTGGAGAAAGTGGTAGGCGATGGAGAGGGAGAGACTGGAAACGAACGAAGAAGGGAGGAAGAGGTAGGAAAGAGAGAGAGCGAGAGAGAGAGAGAGAGAGAGAGAGAGAGAGAGAGAGAGAAAAGAAAGAGAGCTAAGAAGTGTCCAGGGTAGGAGGGAGGGCCAGGGTAAAGCGTGAGAACGCGACATACGAAGTACGACGCCTTCCAGATAAGACTGACTTTCGAGACAGGAACAAATGCTGCCGTTAGCCTTCTGAATGGCCACTATAGGCGCTATAAAAATGCCAAATTAACATGCTTATGCTTCGTCGAGAGGGGTCGCTAGTGACGAGCAAGTGAACCGAACAACGCAGAGGTCGGTCAGAGGTTCGAATTATTCCTTCGTTTATTCCGGCTGCCTTGAACTTGGTGCGCCATCGTCGTCTCTTGGTGGTTGGTGTGGAGGCGGAGGCGGAGGCGGAGGCGGAAGCTGCGCTGTGAAGATGCCGACGATCGAGCATCTTCGATAAGACTAATTAGCTAATTAATTGCGATGGCGCAGTGAAAATGCGACCGAGTTCAAACAAAGCGGACAAAGCGAAGGCGAAGGCGAAGGGATGGAGGGAAGGAGGGAAGTAGGCAGGCAGAGAGGAGGCAGGGAGGGAGACAGGGAAGAAGGGAGGGGAGGAGGGAAGCAGGCAGAGAGGCAGGCAGAGAGGCAGGCAGGGAGGCAGGCAGAGAGGCAGGCAGGGAAGGTAAGGAGGATAGGAGGTAAGGAAACAGAGGGAGTTCTTTCCATCCTTCATTCCGTCGTTCGTTCCATCACATCATTTCTTTCTTTCTTTCTTCAATACTTCTTTCTGATCATTCTTACATTCTTCAATCCTTCGTTCACCTTTCATTTGTCCTTTCTTTCTTTTTCTTCACTTTTCTGTTTTCAGGCAGGCAGGGAGAGAGGCAGACAGAGAGATAGGCAGGGAGGCAGGGAAGGTGCAGGGAGGTAGGCATGGAGGGAGCAGGGAGGTAGGCAGGGAGGCAGGCAGGAAAGCATGGAGGCAGGCAGGGAGGGAGTCAGGGAGGTGGCAGGGAGGTAGGCAGGGAGGTCGGCAGGGAGGTAGTCAGGGAGGCAGGGAGGTAGGCAGGCAGGCAGGCAGGAAGGCAGGCAGGCAGAGAAGAAAAGGAGGAGAGGAGGTAGGGAAACAGAGGGAGTTCTTTCCATCCTTCAGTCCTTCGTTCGTTCCATCACATCATTTCTTTGTTTCTTACTTTCTTCAATCCTTTCTGTTCACCTTTCATTTGTTCCTTTCTTCCTTTTTCTTCACTTTTCTCTTTCTTCCATCTTATATCCCTCAATCGTTTCATCATTCGTTCATTTCGTCGCTCCTTCCTTCCTTCCTTCCTTCCTTCCTGCCTGCCTGCCTGCCTGCCTGCCTGCCTGCCTGCCTTCCTTCCTTCCTTCCTTCCTTCATCCGTCGTTCGGTTCATCCAATTATCACATGCTCAGAGATGTGTATCGGAGAAAGCTGACAGCATTTAACCCCATCTCGACCAGCATCAGCAACTGTGGCATCTTTATCACCGAATTCGCCTTCGATCGTAAACTGTTCGTCAGGAATTCAAATCCCACATAATAATAAATTATTATATACGAACACAAGTGAATAATTCGTATGTATGCGTAAATGTGTATATATATATATATATATATATATATATATATATATATATGCGCCTATCAAAGGTTCAGAAATGGCGTCCAAATATATGCAGACCGGTACATTTACATCAGTCCTTCTTTTATTCATTTCTTCTTTCCATCCTTTATTCTTTTTTATTCTTTCCATTCTTCCTTCTTTCATTCTTTTCTTCCCTTCTTTCTTTCTTCCTTTCTTTCCTTATTTCGCGTTTTCATCCATCTATCTTTCCTTCTTTTTCCTCCTTCCTTTTTTCTTACTTCATTTCTTCCTTTCTTCTATCCATCCTTCCTTCTTTTCTTCACACTTCCATCCTTCTTCTTTTATTCCTTTTTCTTGCAATCTTTACTTTTTTCTTCCTTTCTTCTTGCCATCCTTCCTCCGTTTTTCCTTCATTCCTTCTTTTGTTCCTCCCGTACTATATGTATGTGTTATACCTCTCCCCATATTTCCACTAACTCCCTATATTCCCCAGTTTAACTGTTCCTCAATTTTCCGTCTTAACTAGAATCCTCTCGCCTTTCACCCAGTTCCCTATCATCATTCACCCACCCTTCACACCTGCCACACTCGGCCATTCTTGCCCATCCGACCTTTGATCTCATTATTCCGCTACCCAAGGGTCATCCTCAACCCCAACCCCCTTCCTGTCCCTTAATAACTCATAGGGTCGCAGAGCGTCACCCTTCTTAACCCGTCGCATGCAGGAACTATCCTATCCATCATCCTAACGTAGTCAGAAAGCTCACAGACTGAACTATTGTCTGGCAGTGAAACACAGTCGCTGTGTCCCATAACAGTCTTCTCCTAAACGAGTGACACGGTAGCCAATTGGCTTGAGCGCTAGCCTTGTAAATGGAGATTTATAGAGCGCCTCTTTGAGGATAAACTCAACAGAGGTGCTGTCGACCCGAAAACGTAAAATTACTGTTAAACAGTACAGTCTTCAGGCGCCTGCGGAACACTGAGAGGGGGAGAGAAAGGAGCCGAAGTCGCAATCCTCGAGGGACCAACGTAGGCAAAGCTCCGTTGAGGCGCTTACTTTGCTTAGGGCTCTTGAGCAAGTCCGTCACGCACAACTGCTCAGCGTCATCTGCTGATGCTTTGTCATTAGATAGTGGCGCTTAATAAATACAGAAATAATACTAAAAATAAATCTCTGGAAACATCAGACATTAACGTTGCGAGTACTCTCATAGATATAATCACTGCCTGGTATTTAAACACGGTCTTCCTTTAAGCCACACACTGATGTGGCAATTCACAGTAATTAGACCAATTTGTCAGGCTGAAACAGTGGGCGGCCCCATCCACACCTTCACGACCCAGCCCTCAAACTAACACAGTGGTTCGTATAACACTGAATAAAATACTGTAGAAACAATTAAAGAAACGAATTCAAAACAAAAGACGAAATATATTTGGCGGGCAACATGGGCGCCCTCCATGACGTCATAATCAATAACGCCATCTCGTGGCTGCGAGGGTCGTTGACGTCGACCTCACCTCACAGTTCATACATGGACTCCTCTATAATAGCACAGCTATGGTATTATATAGGAGTCCATGGTTCATTTTCACCTCCTCTGTTTTGTACAAAGCGCTTTTTCTCTGATTGTCGGACAAATCCTTTTTAAAAAGTTATTTAAGAAATTATTTTTTGTGGCTGCCAGGGCCATTGACGTCGACCTTACTTATCTTGTCACGAAAGTAGTGCGTGTACATGGCCTCTCTGCGCTCTTATTGTAAATCTATTCTGCTTAAAAGGTGTGTAAAACTACCAGAAACTACTTATAAAGTAGGTAGCGGTGGCTACACTCGTTGTCTACTGTCATGAGACAGGTTTTTCAGGAGCGCACCTTCCCATCTCAGAAAGCTTCCAGATTGACTGCGACCTTTCTGGCCTAGCCGCACTAGTATCTGCTACTATGAGACATGGCTTTCCGAAACGCCGCACTAGTATCTGCTACTATGAGACATGGCTTTCCGAAACGCCGCACTAGTATACTATGAGACATGGCTTTCCGAAACGCCGCACTAGTATCTGCTACTATGAGACATGGCTTTCCGAAACGCAGCACTAGTATCTACTACTATGAGACATGGCTTTCCGAAACGCCGCACTAGTATCTGCTACTATGAGACATGGCTTTCCGAAACGCAGCACTAGTATCTGCTACTATGAGACATGGCTTTCCGAAACGCCGCACTAATATCTACTACTATGAGACATGGCTTTCCGAAACGCCGCACTAGTATCTGCTACTATGAGACATGGGATTCCGAAACGCGTCTGGCGATCGTCAAAGAGCTTAAAGATTGGCAGTGATCGATCAAAGTTGCGGCAATCCTAATCTTAATCTTTCTGCTCGGAAACTGTCCACTGTATCTCCTGGTCAGTGTCAATGGGACCCAGTCGTCGACTCTTTATCGGCCTGCCTTTCACTGTGGAGACAGCATATAGGGTTCGAAGCGCGGTGCAATGTGTTTGCAAAAAACTTATCTAATAAACTTATTGCAGTTTAATAATTATACATTTGCTAATATTATTATCCTAAACTTTCAATTAGTAATTACAAAATATGAAAATCATAAAGGTTATAAGATCAGGTCAACGGCTCTGGCAGCCAGAAACACCGAAAACTACGAATATACAATACACAAATGTGCTAATACAGCGTACATCAACGTTTAGCGAATGTTAGATATAAATCAATGCTACCTACATTATGATTCTAAATTCTAATCACGAGGTTATGCCTTCAGGCGACGGGGAAGTTGGGTACCTCAACAATTAGCTCTATAAGTGAAAAAATCGTTGGTTTTAATTATCTAGACGTGTAATATAAAAGTCAATTAAAGCTCCCATGTTCCGTAGTGGAACATAGAAGAGGCGCTCATTTCCTTCTCTACGGCCCTTCAGCTGGCAGACGACGAATCCTAAGATCCTGGACACGGCGCCAGTGCAGAAGAGGAGGAGGAGGAGGAGGAGGAGGAGGAGGAGGAGGAGGAGGAGGAGGAGGAGGAGGAGGAAAAGAAGAAGGAAGAGGAAAAAGAGGAGGAAGAGAAAAAAGGAGGAAAAAGAGAAGAAGGAGGAGGAAGAGGAGAAGGAGAAAAAAGAGAAGAAGGAGGAGGAAGAGGAAAAGGAAGAAAAAGAGAAGGAGGAGGAAGAGGAGAAGGAGAAGGAGGGGAGAGCAGGAGGAGAATAAAGATAAGGTTGACGAGGAGGAAGAGAAGGATGAGAAAGAGGAAGTAGAATAGAAATACAAAGTGATAGAATAGGAGGGAGGAAGAGGGCGAGGAGCAGGAAGAGGAGGAGGAAGAAGAGGAGGAGCTGATAGAGGATGTATGTGACGAAATAAAATCAAATATGATAAATATAATCTGGGACTTCACGGTCATAGATACCCCCGTGGCAACCTCTTACCTGTCCACATCCTGTGTGACGGCGGAAATGTGCTTACTGATAGAAAAAGTGTGCGAAACACAGCTCGCCAATGCGCACCTGTTATTTTGCTCGGCTGTCCCTTGAGACATTTGGCCCAATCAACAATAATAGCATGGCGTTTCTCTCGGATCTTGGTTGTTGTCTCTCCCGCATTTCCTGCTGCTCGAGAGAAACAAGGTATCTGTCTCCTCGCAATAGTAATCCAACGCTTTATTGCAGTCGCTTTTGCGCCATTTTTCACTGTCTGATGTTTACGAGTCGTGGCAGTTCAGTATACATCATATCCAGGATGAGAAATATGACAGAAATGTAAAAATGAAGTATAATA
Organism: Norana najaformis; assembly: GCA_964023275.1. Taxonomy (NCBI): domain Eukaryota; kingdom Metazoa; phylum Annelida; class Clitellata; order Crassiclitellata; family Hormogastridae; genus Norana; species Norana najaformis. The sequence continues at coordinate 7,646,904 of OZ029924.1, read as the reverse complement.
CAATAAAACAGATATAATGGAGGGCTTTCAACAATCAGCTCAGTGGAAATTGATGGCGAGGCTCCCCTTAAATTATCCATAACTGTTTTACTGCTCATGTTCAGACGTGACGTCTGAAATACGTTGCTGGATTAGCGCAAGCCCAATCCACCCAAAATAAGAAGCCCAAAGGCGAGCGGAGAGTAAATCAGACAATTGTAAAGGCTCAAGGCAAACTTGACAGGGAAGACTTTGCGGTAGGGTGGTCTATCGGTAAGGCGTTTGGTCAGTGATCATGCGGTTGCAGGTTCGACTCCATGTAACGACCCTGGGCAAGTTGTTTGCGCACAGAGGTGACTCTGTCATCAAGGAGTACAATCTGGTACCGGTGTAAGCTGGGAAGTAAACGGTAGTGCTGCATTGCGCTTGCCCCGTGTCCAGGACCTTGAGATTCATCAGTTACTGGTCAAAGGCCGAGGCACAAAAAGAGCGCCTCCTCTGCGTTCCACTATTGGACGTGAGAGCTTAGCTTTACTTTAGCATTGAATGTTCTCGTTGTTTTCCTTTCGTGGCCCTTTGCGATGCCAGCGAAATGTTGCTTTGATGGGTCAGCTCTGGCTGTGTTCGCAAGTAAACGAAGCTTAGCGCTCGTCTGCTTCACCCGGCGCTCGTCAGTGGGATTAAGACAAAGCCGACCTTCAGTTTATGTTTACGATCGGCTTTTATTCGACGTTTATTCTGGCTTTGTTTGGATTTTCCCCAGTAATTTCCTCTGTTTCATGCTTTCTCTTTGATCTTTCGTTTCTATCTTTCACCTGACGTATATTTGTATACACGTTCATACAGAGGGGAGTCATAGGCCCTATATATGTATATTACTAGGGAGAGCAGGAGATGAGAAAGCCTGATAAATTTATTTACACGCTGTCTGTCTCTTTGTCTGTCTGTCTGCCTGCCTGTCTGTCTGCCTGTCTGTCTGTCTGTCTGTCTGTCTGTCTGTTTGCCTTGCTTTTCTAAAAAACATCGACGAACTGATTTATTTTCCGAACTATCAATGAAACTCTCTCTCTCATGCGGCTTCTTTTTTTGGTTTCTTTTGCTTCGTTCCTTCCTTCTTTCTTACTTTCTTTCTTTCCTCTGTTTCTCTTTTCCATCCATCGCTTACTTGCTCCCGTTCTGCCTTTTCCTTCCTTTATTCCGTTCTTTCTTCTTTCGTTCTTTTCATCCTTCCTTCTATTCTACCTTTCTTCCTCTCTTCTTTTCTTCCTTCCTTCGAACTTTCATTACTTCCACTTCTGAAGAATGCCTTGAAAATCTCACACGGCGTATCAAAAGTAATATTGCCTAGTGCTCAATGACAATCTGTCAAACAGGTCCTGACTGTACGCCACACTAACTGTTTTTCTGTCTGAATATATGTATATATATGTATATATATATGTATATGCGGAGACACAGTCACATATATGTCCATAAATATAATCGATCATATATTTTATGTATTACGATCTGTATATGTATGATATATAACATGTCATATATTAGGAGGATCTGTTAGGATCATGTATATTATTACGCAGTGTCCCTCTTTTCGAAGAACTTCATAAATACCTATATAATATGTGTATGTGTATATAAGTATATATTTATGTGTGTGTTTAAGATATAGATAGCGAGATCGCATAGGCTTTAAAGAAGTGCCTTTTGACGTTTTACGAATGTTTCATATTCTCCTTTATGGAGAAGGCGATTGAATATCGGTCTTGGAATATTGTCGAAGAAATTGTGTGCTAGGATAAGTGTCTCTTATGAGCCACCGTATGGGGTCTCATCCAGTCTACGGAATATTAAAAACGGCCACTTTTAACAACAGCCACTTGAGCTTTTAAACCGCGCGGATTGATATCGGCGGATTAGATGAGGCTATATAGGACAGGAAGAAAATGACTCAATCAGGTTTAGAAATAGGAATTTTTTAGTCAAGTTGATTGTGTATGATCAATTGTAATATTTAATTATATTCCAGTGCTGATTTCTAATGATATGCAGTTTCTCATTAGAATCATTCGCTTTTAAGTGTTTTTTTTTGTATTTCTGCTTTAGTTGCCTGCCTTGTGCGACAATATAGTCCTTATGAGGGACTGTTCTCTTTCTCGTATTTCATTTCGCAAATAATTGAAGACTTAACTTTTTCAAATACCTGCGCTTTTGAGGTGAATTCATAAATTAGCACAGCATAAAAATGTTTTTTGTTGCAATTCTCACTGATAGGCATATTACAGCCTTTTGTTTTTATATAGATATTATAATTGATTGATATCATATAGCTTAGAATAAAAGCGTTTTAAACGCGTCTATATGTAGTTTTGAATATCACTGCAGTAGTAGTAGTAGTAGTAGAGTAGCTATTGCTTAGCGACATCTTGTGGCATCCAGAGCCGTTGGCCTTAGTCATAATTATATTAGTTCTAGTTTAAATAATGGTAATTATGGTTGGTAATTGTTGTAGAGATTCATACGCGATGTGAGAATGGACTGTACGTTTCGGAGAAGCACACGTGTGACGGATGGGTGGACTGCGTCGACTCACAGACAGACGAAGAGAACTGTATGTCAAGATCAAAACTGTAGCGCTAAAAATACGGATGTAATAATAATAATAATAATAATAATAATAATAATAATAATAATAATAATAATAATAAAACTTGACAAGATTTATCCAACCCAGAGATTTTATTTCCCCAGAGCATTTTTCTAAGTCCAGAGGTATCATAGGTGTCGCAGGCAAAAAATAATAATACATATAATATGTAGTAGAAGTAGTAGTAGTAGTAGTAACAACAACAAAAACAACAACAATAACAATAGTAAAAGGAACACATATAATAATATGGAACACATATAAGAATATGGAACACATATAAGAATATGGATCACATATAAGAACATGTACGTAATTTTTTTCATCTTACCCTTGGCATATAGGCCTAATAATTTGGGTACAATATAATAATAATAATATTATTATTATTATTATTAATAATACTAAGGCTTTCCTTAACAGCCTTGGCCATCCCCTCGCCCAAATAACGGACGACACCAGGGAAACCACTTTCCTGTACCAACGCTTATCGATGGCCATCCAACGTTTCAACGCAATTGCTTTTCACAGCACTTTTGACATCGAGCACAACATCAACGAAGATTAGCCACCCCAGGACAATGCAGTCCCTAATTTCAGGGATCATAAATACCTCGGGTAAAAAAAAATAATAATAAAATTAATAATAATAATTTTTTAAAAAATAATAGTATAACCGAGAAAGGCTTCTGATTAATGACGTCATTATTAAGGTTATCTCATTTTCTTCACAATGCCATCCTCTGCCCAACACCGGTCCAATAATAATCGAGTGATAACTTGTCAAAGGTAGGATTACTCTTACTTGCTTATTTTATGACCCGATCTGATCTAATCTGACCTTACCCTACCCTGTCCTCTTCTGCCCTATCTGGTCCTATCCTGTCTCTTCTTTCCCCCCCCCCCCGTGTACCGTATCCTATCAGTTTCTGTCCTAGAGTTTATTCTGTCCATTTTACATTACATCACATCACATTACCTCATTCCTCCTTTCCCTGACTTTTCGTTACCATTTCTTTTCCTCCTTCTCTTTGTAACTTTCTTTAGTTCTTCCTTCCTTACTCATTTTCACCCTCTTCCTCTGCTATCCCCGTTCTCTGTCCTCTCTCCCTTGCACCGAGCGACGCCCCCTCGCGACAGTCATCCCCAACACAGACACAACCACCTGTCGACTCGATCCGATTTCACACCGATCTCAAGAGCCGTCCTAAGGAGCCACCTTGTTGGCTCTTGAACACAAGTAGTACTCCGTCCATCTCTCCATCCACTCGGCGCCGAGCGAGACAAAGCAGCTTCGAAGGTAGCGCATTAGTTGCCTAGGCAACAAATGGAGTGCGAGAATAGGTGTGCCGCAGACGTTTCTCCACGATTACCGTTCTTCCACGGCGGGCGACTTCACAGGTTGCTTAGATAGGAACGATTTCATTAAACAGACGTCTTTCGCTGGATCGTGTATCAATGGCGCGTAATTATATCTTCCTGCGTCCGTCTGTCCGTCCTTCGATTCAACTTTTCTACTTATCTGCCGCTGCTTTGTGTTTTCCATCAATTCTCTGTCCTTTTTTAGGCGTCTTATAGGTGTTATTTCAATGCTCATATACAAGCATGCACCCGTTTCCATTCGTCTCAAACCATTATTGCTTATTTCCACTTCCTTTCATTCGCTTTCATTCGTCCAGGTCTTAGAAAAACAGAAAACCTGCGCTATAGAAGAAGTTGTTGTTGGCGCACACCTCTGACCTTGGACGCAAGTGAAGCTCTTGGGAGCATGCGGACTGTAAAGTGTAGATGAAATCTATATAATAACAGCCTTAGATGAGTGGTCTATGGTCCATTTATGCATTCAGGAAAGGCAACATAAAACGCAATTGTGCTGCTCGATTGTGACGAAATAAACTATATATACATATATATATATATATTATATATATATATACGTATAATGCGGGCAATACCTCATAAATAATAGGAGAACAAAGGGGGGAACAGGGAATCTTCCCTGAAGAGACTTTCCAAACTAGAATGCAGATGCTTTGCGTGGGATAGGCTAGTCAGAATATGCCTAATATAGTGAACATAGAGCAGAACAGAGCGAAATGAATGGAATAGAACAAAGCAAAACAAAACAGAACATAATAGAATTGAATAGAATAAATGCAACAGAGTAAGTAGAATGACAATTAGTGATATATTCATTTCAAGCATACAAAACGTATTCCAGAGCCACAGATTCCTGGGTTACTTACTTACTTTCCTACTTAACATACTTAGACTTTCTTAGTTAACATACTCAGACTTTCTTACTCACTTAAGTTACTTAACATATTAAGACTTACTTTCTTACTAACATTTCTTTTTCTTAACAATCTTCCGCTTTCTGAACTGTGAATGCAATATGTTACTCTTCATTTACATTAGATTACATTGCATTGCATTGCATCCTATCATTCTGAGTTTGGTCGGCAGGTGGCGACTGCGGCGGGGGTGAGTACAAGTGCAATAACAGCCGATGCATCCCTCTGTCCAATCGATGCGACTCCGTTTGCGACTGTGGCGCCACATGTGACGACGAAAGGAACTGCGGCGGTGAGCGCTATTTCTATGAGCCCTACTCATTACATTACGTCATTAATTTGTGGTTTAACGCAATTCATTGCGATGATTTTGCGATGCAGAGCAATGCGTGCTACGTTCAGGTTCGGGAGATCAGGTTTTGGAAATTAACTTTCACCTCGTCTTCTGGACTGTTTACCACTCTGCTCTCCTCCACTTCACTTGGTTCTGTTCCACTCTAGCTATTACGGCTTGCTTTTGTTCACCATCGCTTGATGCCTTGTGCATTAAACACCGGTGCGATAGATGTTGCTAACTAACTAACTTACTTAATTACTCACTAACTTATTAACTTACTAACCAACGAACTAAGTTTCTAATTAGCTAACAAGCTAACTTACTTGCTTACTTACTAACTAATTAACTAAATAATTAACTAACTTATGTACTAAATAATTAATTAATTAACTAATCAACTAACTAACTACGCTATACTCGATTCTTTGTCTCTGGTGGCGAACTCAGCTGATGCGACGCCAAGCTGATCTGTGCTGAGCCTTCTTCTCTGCGCTACTTAGAACTGTTCTGCTCTGCTCAACCCTGCTCTACTCGACTCAGCGGTTGCTCATTTCTGTACTGTAGTCACTACGCTGAAAGCCGACTCTAATTCAAAGTACATCATTGCTTTTAATTCGACTCACCTCGTCTTCTGAGTATACTCTACTAGTCAATTCTGCTCAACTCCACTCAATTTCAGTCTACTTCTACTTCTATTCAACTCTACTTCTATTTCTACTCAGTTTGAATGCATTATATTCTACTTTACTCCATTCAACTCTGCTTCTATACTCTACATCTACCGCACTCCTACTCCATTCAAACTACTTTACACACTATTCTATGTGACTTTAACTTACCCTAACTATACCGAGCGCCACTGTTGAGTTTATCCCCTAAGAAGCTGTGTATAAATTTTAAATGACATTTACAATTACAATACACTACCCAGTCCTTCCTCACTTCACTATTCTCTACTCATCATGTAAATGTAATGTAAACTTAGATGTAAATCTTAGAAATTTCTCAGCGCCTTACAAAAGCCGCGTCAGGGAAACCAGCTAAACCACCGACGCTATATAAATCCAGTCCGCAAGAGCCAGGTTGATTGGTCAGTTTCGGCGTCAGGTCAGAATCCGGAGAGGTCAACTCTAGTCCAACAAGTCCGTTTCAGATTTAAATCTGCTCAATTCTTGTCGAATCTGTTGAGAGGAGTTCTTTCCCTACGCCTACTCATCCATTTCAATCTGGAAGGGAAAGGCAATGAATTCTACAGGAGATCAGGTTTGGGAAATGGAAACAAGACAGCGGGAAAGTGAATGGAGTCTAATTGGAGGTGACATGGAAAGAGGAACAGTCAGCCAAATGGATAATAAGAAATACACCAGCATACAGAGAGACAGAGAGATAGACAGACACAGACTCAAAGAGGCAGCCAGACTGACAGACTCATTCACAGAGGCACACAGACAGATAGACGCAGACTCCCACAGGTACAAAGTGCATGGGACATCCACTCAGATAGAGATAGATAAAGATATATTAGGACAGACAGATAGACAGACAGACAGACAGACAGACAGACAGACCTACTCTCTCTCTCTCTTCCGCGGAATGAGCACGAAACCAACGAGAACACTGTCTGTGCAAATGATTATGCAGATGACTCATTGAATATGCAAATAACAATCTGTAAAAGTTTTCGCCGGTGCACTTGCGGTAGCTGCTCTTTGTAATTAGGTCGAAGAAGCGCTCTTCATGCAAAGAGAGCAAACAAAAGTCCATGACAAAAGAACACATTGTGTGCGTGTGTGTGTGTGCGTGTGTGTGTGTGCGTGTGTGTGTATGTGTGAGAGATAGAGAGAGAGAGATATATATATATATATATATATATATATATATATATATTCCAAATATATGCGTGTATATAATTCAAATATATTGATATTTTTAGCTGTGTCTAATTCTACTTTATTTTACGCCATTCTACACTACTCTACAGCTCCCTAACTCACTGCACTTGACTCTTAACCCTAACCCTTAATGGACCTAAGCCACTTCTAGAGAAACTCTTGCAAATGGCTCTGAGCAGCTTCTCTTTGACTGGCGCTATTAAAATTCGCAATGACGTTTACGATATTTTGCCTAAATGTATGCATTTTGTGACACGGCGATGTAATTGGTAATCGATTTTCTGTAATCCAACAATTGAATTGCGGGTTCAAACCGCCGAGCGAACCCTAGAAGAAGACCCAGGCAGAAGAATTCGAGTAGGTCGTAAGCCGGAAAGTAACTGGGTAGTTCTGCGATGCGCTGGCCACGTGTCCAGGACCTCCGAGTTCGTCCACTTCCGGCTCAGAGACCGAAGAGCGGGAAATGAGTGCTTCCCCCACGTTGCACTACGAGACATGCCATGGAAGCTTTACGTTACATGCCATGGCAGCTTTACTTTATGTGTGGATGTAAAGCAGCTATGATTACATTGTTGTCGAGGAGAGATAAGCGTGTAAGTAAGTATGTATATAAACTCTACAGAAACTCACAACCTTTAAAGATTCTCGCAAACATCCTAAAACATGGCTATCTAACAATCAGGTTACATAACGCATATTTTAGGTTCGTTAGAGGCGCTAAATAAGTAGCCAAATATATACAAGTAAGTAAGTAAGCAAGCATATATGTATGCATGCATGTATGTATCTATGTAAGTCTGTGTATATGTAAGTAAGAAAGTGTGTATGTATGTTTATTTGTATGGTATGCACACCAATTTCGATTGCCTAGTAACCACCATCGACTGATGCCTCGAGCATTATTTCAGTTGCGCTATAGAAGTTCTTGCATAATGTATGTCTGTTTGTATGTATGTATGTATGCATGCAGTTATATATGTGTATTTGTATGTTGTCATGTGTATATCTGTGTATCTGTTCGTATGTATGAGTATGAGGTACATCGAAGATACATGCATACACATATGCATGACATGACATACATCTATGATATCTGGAGATACTATACACGTACTTATAAGATCGTTTGATTATTTATTTTTCTTTCTTATTTAATACCAAATTCACTGTATGTTGCTAAGCAACCGTAATGTAACGGAGGGTAATTGCTGATTTATTACACGCGTCTAATAGCGAGTTTTTAAGGCTGCTTAGACCTATTTAGACCTACAGTATTTGCACGGTCTTGCTTTTGTTGTCTGACCCCTGTGACCCATCCACGCCTACGATTCCTCGCTCAGCCGATGGACATATGTAGTGATAACAAACGCATTACTTACTTACTTACTTACTTACTCACTTACTTACTTACCTACTTACTTATATGTATAAGATAGCGAGAGACGGGAGAAGGAGATGGATACGAATCGAGCCCATACAAATGGCGAGAGATTAATGCTGCATCGGGTACTAATGGCGAACGACGCTTTGCATATTTCAGCTTCCTCCTCCCTCTCGTCGGAAGAGTCGACTCCTTCTTCGTTCCCGTCGACTTCCTGGGCCTGTTTGCTTCCGGCGGAAGAGAGATTTGTCTGTTCGGACGTGTGGCGCTGCGTACGACGAACGGAGGTGTGCAACCGACACAATGACTGCAGGGATAGCGACAGAGGGGAAGATGAACAATACTGCGGTAAATATTGAATGGACTGTGACAACAAACAGGCAACAGATGGACAACGAATGAATAAATAAATAGGCAACGAATGGATAACAATTAGGCAAAGAATAGGAAATAGATAAATAACAAATGAATGAATGCATGAATATGCAGTGATTGCGTAACAGATGGGCAACAGATGAGTGGATGAATAAACAACATATAGGCAACATATGGACAACAAGTATACAAAAATTAGACAACAGCTATAAAATAAATAGACATCTTACATTACCCACCTCAAATTACCTTTTTTAGCATACCTTACCTTACCTCATCTCATCTTAACTTACCTTACCTTACCACAAGGTACCTTATCTATTTCTTATCAATGGTACCATCTTGAATCAGCTTCACAGTCTGATGAAAAAGTCACTAGCTGACAGGTTCCAGCAGGGCGCTATATAAATATGCAGATACATACAGATCATACAGTTTATGTGGTTACAGATCTTGTGTGTGTGTGTCTCTCTCTCTCTCTCTCTCTTTCTCTCTCTCTCTCTGTATCCTTGGGGTTGATCATTTTTTAGGCTGTTGAGACCTATTTAAACCTATTTGTACGGTCTTGCTTTTGTTGCCTGACCGCTGAGACCCAGATAGATAGGTAGATAGATAGATAGATGATAGATAGAAAGATAGATAGATAGAAAGAGCGAAAGAGAAAGAGAGAGAGGTAAGAATCAGAGAGAGTAAGGATCAGACATATATGGAGAGAAATATTAGACCAAGAGAAAGAAAAACAGAGAGATATTGGTCTTGGAGGTTGAAGCTTCACACACCACAAAAACAATTCCTTTTTGCCGAAAAATTTCCGGTCGAAATACCCTCACCAGGCAGCGCAATTTCCGGTTTTGACACGTGATCACCTCGAAACTTCCGGCAATATCGCCCACAGCATTTTCAATTAATTATTTACCCATGAACTTGTTGTGTCAATAAAACTGTCATTTGATATCTCATTAACTTACTGATGATTTTTTAATATATTATTTGTTAAACTTACTGTGCCTGTTATATTTTAAATGGATTCGTTTTATTAGCTGTGTCCATAATTTTTAATTTGTAAAATTTTAAATCACATTTTTTATTTGTCAAATTTTATATCATTTATTTATTGTGAGTGTAACATTGTGAGTGTAACATTTTAATTTGTTTACTTATTACATAGTGTATTGAATGATTTATTTATTTATTCATTAATTTATTTATTCATTTATTTATTTATTCATTAATTCATTCATTTATTTGTTTATTTATTTATTTATTAGTAACTGTATTTGTAATATTTTTATTAATTACTTATGTCTGTGCTTATTGAATGGCTGTCTTAAACCGGTCCTAAGCTGCTGGATGCTCGGATCAGATGCGTTGCGAAGTTAATCCCTGGGAGTTTCCAGTCACTTCGTCCAATCGTCCTGGATGCGTCCTCGCGGGACTGAGTTATCGTTCGTCGGTCCTCTTGTCCGAATCCGGAAATTGTGCTCTGGATCTAGGATTAATTTCTGTGGAGCATCAGTATCTCTTCCGGCGAACGACGCACGATATGTAATTGGTAATTTGTGGAACTGTCAGTGTGTAGAGATACAGAGGAACATAGAGAGACGAAGACAGATGCAGAGGAACCGATAGATACAGCTATATGAGATAGAGATACATAGAGAGAGAGAGAGACCGAGACGGATACAGAGGTACCGAAGGGGATAGCAACGGGACTGAGAGATACATACAGGGATGGAGACAGCGGCAGTGAAAGAAACAACGACGAAGATCGAAGATAGAGACAGAAATAGACAGAAGGGCAGATAGACAGATATGTAGACAGGCAGACAAGGATAGACGGACAGATAAACAGACAGAGACAGCCATACAGTCAGTTTTGCAGACGGGTAAGACAGTCAGACAGACATAGGGAGCGACAGACGTAGACTGCCAGATGTGCAGACAGTCGAACAGACGGAGATAGCCAGTCATGCAGACAGTCGGACAGACAAAGGCAGCCAGATATGCAGACAGGCAGAGGCAGCAAGACAGGCAGACAGACATACAGCCATGCAGACATACGAACAGACATCCGAATCTTGTCCATTCTTGCTCAGTCCAATCTATTCTAACAATATGACTTGCATAACGAAGTGAAGGGCGTTGAGGGATTAAGCTTAGATTATGGATCGAGTGGAATAAGACGTACGGGATTCAAATTGAATGAGCCGGACGGAATAGAATTCAATGGAGCAAAACGAAATCGATTTCATTAAAGTGAAATAGAATCAATTGCTTAATAGCACAAAAAGCAATTAAGCGGAAAACAATAGGATGCTGTGGAGCGAAGTAGAATCCAATGGAGCATAACAGACAAGTTACAATGCAGAATAATCGAATAGAATGTAATGAAGCATAACAACAGAATGCATTGAAGCGGAATAGAATAGATCTCAGTGTAGTAGAATGAAACAGAGCGCAATGGAGCGGAAGTGATTAAAGACTTCCAGACGACTGGAAAATACAACGCGGGCGACATAGGACCTCATGGTCTAGAGTCGTAGAGAAAGACCTGATGACTGTGAATAAGGGCCTCCACACCGCTTGGAGGAAGGCTCAGGACAGGGTGGTTTGGTGCCGCATCGTTGACACGGCCACGCTGGGCTAAGTTTGTCACTATAGAGAGAGAGAGACAGAGACAGACAGACAGAAAGACAGACAGATAGACAGACAGACAGAGTCCAATGGAGCGGAATAGAATAAAATAGAGTGAAACTGTGTACAGTTGAGCAAGTAACTGTAGCTTTCTGGCGATGTTCCATGACATTTAGGGTCTGGGACGCATTTGCGTTTCCTGCAAGCTGCTGTTTTAACTGGTTCTGACCTGTTTAGCTGCATCAGAATCCGATTGTCTTGGAGTCTGGTGTGACAACGGATTCTGCCTCAACAACGAAGTGGATTGCAGGAACATCATCAACTGTCCTCGGCTCGAATCCTGGAATCAGACGCTTTGCCAAGGTAAGTTAGTATTGTAGAGAATTACAATATTTGGCTATGATTGTTTGACTTGAAGCAACCATCGACTGAATCCTTATGGATTACGATAACGACGAAATGGAAGTCAGTAGATTAGATTAGATAGATAAAATAGATTAGATTATATTAGATTGATTTATTGGATTTCAAATGGACTTCTCGTTCGTATTACGGTTTTTAACTATGGTTCACTTTAAGCGACCATCATTTGATGCCTTATTCATTATGATAACGTCGCTATAGAAGTCCTAAAATTAGAATTGCATTGTATTATGCTCCTCTGATTCTACTTGCTTATCCGCAGTAACCTGACTTCTGGTTTCCTTGACCTGGACTTTCAACTTTGACTGAACTTCTCCGACGGCTTATGGTATTTGGTGATGGCTTGTGCATTATGATAACAGCGCTATAGAAGTCATTAGATTAGTACAGGTAACTAGAAAAGCTCCAGCAATCTACCACTGTATAATTGTGATTATAATCGCAAATTTATGTAGCGCCTAGCAAAACTCATCAGAGGCGCTTCTGATCTGACAACACGAAACAACGATCGACTAGAATGGTTTTTTAAAGCTCTTACGGTAAAGAGGCAACGCAAGGCCACGCAACTCAAATCGTTGGTTGCTGGCAATCTATTCCAGACTTGGCAAAGCTATTATTATTCATATTACTACTACTACTGCTTCTGCTGCTGGTACTACTACTACTACTACCACTACTACTACTACCACCACTTCCACTACCACTACTACCACTACTACCACTACCACTACTACTACTACTACTACTGTATTGCGTTTATTACGCGCGCAAGGTCAGTAAATCTGAATCCGAGGCGCGAAACAATTGTGAGTAAAGGACTTGCTCAAGGTCCCTTCACAGTAACCGTCCCAGCGAAGGTTCGAACCCATACTCCCCGCGTTACACCGAGCTCTCTAACCAATCTGTTCCCCTTTACCTCATTGACTTCTGCATTTTGGTCTCCTCGTTTCCGGGCCGTAACAACCTTCGCTCGGCCACTCAAGATCTCCTGTTTGTCCCTCGCATGAGTACCGCTGCAGCCCAGTCCAGAAGCTTTGCCTACGTTGGTCACACTTGCTGGAATTGTCTCCCTCGAGTATTGCGACTTCAGCTCCTTTCTGTCCCCCTCTCAGTGTTCCGCAGGCGCCTGAAGACTGTACTGTTCAACAGTGATTTTACTTTTTCGGGTCGGAAGCACCTCTGTTGAGTTTATCCTCTAAGAGGCGCTTCGTAAATCTCAAATTACAATTACAATTACCGTGCCCCCAATTATGTTGGACTATGAAAGTTGGGGGCTGATGGGAGAACCAGATCACCTTGCTTAGCAAAGCGAAGAAATTCTGCGGCCGTGGATGGAATAGGCGGAGACGCAAAGCTCCTTAAGATGAGATGGAACACAGTCTGCAAGACAACAGTTACTCATGAGAAACAAGATCTTAAACTTAATGAACGTTAGGGTAGGTAACGAGAGAAGTCTAGTTGTACCGCAGTTTGTCGATTGCAGATAAGCGCAAGGTGTGTATCGAGGGAGAAGAGGAAAGACATGGAGTGGAAGACGAAAGCGCAAGTGACGGTCGGAACTTTAGCTGCACCAGTGGACAATGCATCGCATGGAGACAACGATGCAATGGCTTTGTCGACTGCGACGACATGAGTGATGAACTGGACTGCGGTCTGTAATCTAATCTCATTTATTCTAATCTAATCTAATCTCATCATCTGTGGCATGGTCCTCTCTGGAGCGTTGCCGTTTCCATAACTATTCCTTCTCTCTATTCCGCGTTCGTCTCCCTGCCGTTTGTAACCGGAAGTTCAGTGGACGCAGGTAGGCTTCCACTGTTCTTGTCCTTGTATGGCGAGGGCATCCGACAGGTCTCTTTTGGCCTCTCGGAAGACCGGAAATCACTGCTCGCAAGGCCTTGGCATGGGCTAATCTAATATAATCCAATTTTATTTCGTCTCCCATCTAAACTAGTCTATATCTAAAATAATCTGATCACGAATAATCTAAAATGGAATAGGATATATCAGAATAGAATAGGCTAGGATGGAATAGAATGGGAAAGAAAAGACGCTATATGAATTTTGATTTCATAATACAGTTGAATTAAGATGAATGTTTAGTTTACAGTTCAATAGAATGATTGCTGCTCGTTATTTGGACAAGTTTACAAAAAATAGAATACACCGAACAGAGCACGGTTAAAGAGTAGAACAAAATGAAAAAGAAAAATATAACGGAACAAAATGTAATGCAGCAGAATACAACAGAGGATAACCGAACAGAACAAAGTACAGTACATGGAAAATAATACGATAGAACAAAATAGAACAGCACAGAATAAACCAGAACAGAACATAACAGAACTGCACAGAATAGTACAGAATAAATAAATCACAGAACAGAATGATTACAATTACGCTTACAAATAAAACAGAACATAACAGAGCTGAACAGAATAATACAGATTAAATAGAACAGAGCATAATAGAACAGAACATAATAGAACATAACATAATAGAACAGAACGTAATAGAACAGAATAGTACAGAACATAACAGAACTGTACAAAATAGTACAGAATAAATAAACCGCAGAACAGAATGATTACAATTACACTTACGAATAGAATAGAACACAGTAGAGCTGAAAAACAATAGAACAGAATAATGCGGAACAGAATAGTACAGAATAAATAGAACAGAACAGAACTAAAAAGAACAGAATAGAACAGCACAGAAAAAACTTGAACAGAATTATAAATCTGAAGATAAACACACACCGATAACCCGACGACGGATCGTGACAGGCGCAACGAAATGACACGAAGTTGCTTCCCGAGGGGAAGGGGAAGGTAGAGGGAAGAGCAGGAGAGGGTGGGCATAACATGGGTGGACAGACGCCCAAAGTAGCGTCCTCTATCCGTCTAGATATCCGAAAGGGGCGGTTCATCAGACGTTGTCCCGTTTAATCAGGAATGTCACCCCAATCTTCCACCCACTCTCTGAACCGCCGTGACTACTGTTCGCGTCTGCTGCATGCAGGGTATATTCGTCACGAAGGGGCATTTACCCACCGTAATCTCATAGTGAGTAGAAGTCTTTCTGCTCACCATGACCTTCCCCGCCCGCCCAACCAACGACCTCACAGGCAATTTCCTTAACGTCAAATTATACGGTTGGTAGAGAATGGGCTTTGGAAATCGTGGGCGCTGGATCAATTATTTGGAAACGGAGTCATTGGTAGATGCTTGGGGACAGGAAGAAGATATCTTCGGCTTCGGCGTCTTGGATAAGAAGCGAATACGCTGAGCTATGCAGGCACGCGTACAAGCAGACGAACGAAGGGGCACAGAGAGAAAGACAGACGGAAATAATAGGGAGACAGAGTGAATGATAAAGTAAAAGAAAAAAGAGAATGTGGAGAGAGAAAGATTTATGGATTGCTGAAAGATGGATGTGTGGATGGATGGATGGATGGATGGGTGGATTGATTGACTGATTGATTGATTGACTGACTGATTGACTGACTGATTGATTGACTGATTGATTGATTGACTGACTGACTGACTGATTGACTGACTCATTTGATTGATTGATTGATTGACTGATTGATAGATAGATAGATAGATTGATTGATTGATTGATTGATTGATTATATAGTAGCATCCATCGTAAACTCGAGATTTTTACGGCGCTTAATGAAAGCTAAGCTGCACGAACCATCTTATTCACAGGCGCTCAGTCTAAACAAATTCGACAGGCAGGAAGGGTCAGATTCGGTTCAAGATCAAGATCCATGGGTCAAGCAGGCAGACAATCAGATAATGTTTGGAATTGGAGCAGTATGGTAGATAAGGGAAAGCGGAAAAAATAGGATAGGATTTTAGGAAGCGGAGTGTATGTATGTATGTATCTTTGTGTGTATGTGTGTATCTATGTATCTTTGTATGCATGTATGTATGTTCCGAGTCATCGAAAAACGAACAGACGCATTAACCTAATGACCTTTGACCTGCCGATCTATTAGCCCCTTTGACTTCTGTGACCTTGCAGTGAGGCACAGGTGCCCGGCCGGTACGCGTCAGTGTGAGGAGAGCGGGCAATGCATATCGGAGGACAGGTGGTGCGACTTCTTCAAGGATTGCCTCGACGGAAGCGACGAAGAATCTTGCCGTGAGCTTCTTACTTACTTACCTAATTACTCACTCACTCACTCATTCACTCACTCATCTACCTTTATTTATTGAAATATTTATTTATTACCTAGAGGATTTTTGTAAACATTATTTATTTAATAATTTATTTTTTGTTTGCTCACCTACCTGACGCACATGAAGAGTTCTTTTCTGTTTTGTGAGCAGCCAAGACGATGTGCAGTGAAGTAGAGTACCGGTGTCGAAATCACCAGTGCGTGAAAGCCAGCGACCTTTGTCTAAGCAGAAAACGAGAAAACGGCGGCGGAAGGACTACTGGTTGCGCCGACAACTCACATCTTCTCCATTGCAGTAAGTGTAGGTTTCCGGCGTTTAAGGTTTATATTTCTCTGCCTGCCTGTCTGCCTGCCTGCCTGCCTGCCTGCCTGCCTGCCTGCCTGCCTGCCTGCCTGCCTGCCTGCCTGCCTGCCTGCCTGTCTGTCTGTCTGTCTGTCGTGTCTGTCTGTCGTGTCTGTCTGTCTGTCTGTATTTGTACTTTTGTGTTTGTGATTCTTTTTTATCCTCTCGCCTTACCGTCTTGGCTTCCTTAATCCGTCCATCTATCCATGCTTCCATCCATCCATCCATCCATTCATCCATGCTTCCATCCATCCATCCATTAAGATACCTCACATCCACCTATCCAGACACCCATACATTCGTCTATCCAGACCTAACTCACCCATGAAGTAACTCGTCCTTCGACTGACCACTCAGCCACTAATTCTCATCTTACCTTGCACTCCCTCGCCTCGCCTCTCTTTACCTTAACTTACCTGATAAAGGTAAAGCAAGGTAAGATTTTCTTATAAGAATAAACCCAAAAGACGCTCTAACTGGTCTCAGATTTGATCTTAACAAGACTCGATCCTTTGCTGTTCACACTAGATCAGGATCAAGCGTTCTTGACCCGAAGTGATCCAGGCGTCCACTTTAAACGACATGAATAATTCTTGTTCTACTTCTTCAGATCTTCTTCTTGTTATTCTTCTTTGCTCTCGTCGTCTTATTTACTGCACTCGGTTGTCATTTTCGCCGGCCAGATTAATTTCATTGACACCTGGCGCAGTTGTTCACCGATCAAACAGCACCGGGTCTAGTAAGCTTCTCGTCGCTTCTGAACCACAAATCTAATTATCTAAATTAGGAAGCAAAGGAGGAAGGATGGGGCGGAGAAGAATCAGGAGGATGGGAAAGAGGCAGAGAAAGAGGGAGAGGGGAGTGAAGAGACGCAGGAGGATGAGAGGAGAAAAAGAGGAAAATGATGAATAAGAGGAAGAGGAAGAAGAGGAGTAAGAAGAGAAGGAAGAGGAGGAGGAGGAGGAGGAAGAAGAAGAAGAAGAAGAAGAAGAAGAAGAAGAAGAAGAAGAAGAAGAAGAAGAAGAAGAAGAAGAAGAAGAAGAAGAAGAAGAAGAAGAAGAAGACGACGAAACTGATGGCGCTGATGAAGAAGAAGAAGAAGAAAAGTCCTTTAAGCGAACCACGAAGGGCAGTTATGGTATGAAGTGTTAGCGACTTCATGTTTCTTAGCCTTGGCTTATGAGAGTGAAAGGCCATCCATACTGACAGTGTTCGGTCAGTGTATTCATTATTGCTGATTTCGTTAAGAGGCGCAAGTGGAGCTGAAATCTCACAACAGATTTCTGCCTTGGCGAGGATGTTAACCCCGACCTTTCGATAACCAGTCCAGCAGACTAACCACTACACTATTGAGCACACCTTCATCTAACAGTCGTTCAAAATCCCAGACAGAACAGAACGATATTCCTAGACTGTTTTCACTCTGCTACTCTTGCGAATTCCGCTGTAAAATGAGTATATGATAAAATGAGTACATCGACCGTACACTGTCAGTTGGAAGATCGGGCGGAAATGAAGATAACTGGTCATTTGCGCTCGTATGCCTAGGCAAAGCAAATGATAATCGCTAAACTTCATAGCCATGGCCGCTCTGTCTCTCTCGCTCTTTCTATCTCTGACTCTCTCTCTCTCTCTCTCTCTCTCTCGTCCTGCCTCTGTCTCTCTCTCTTTCTCTCTGACTTTCATCTCTCCCTCTCTCTTTCCTTTCCTTGTTTCCCTCCTTTCAGCTACCTCCTTGTCTTCCGCCTTCACGTCTCTCTCTGTCTCTGTCTCTCTCTGTCTTCGTCTCTCTGTCTCTGTCTCTATTCTCTCTTTCTCTTCTCTCTCTCCTTCTCTCTCTGTCTCTGTCCTTCCTATCCTTCCTTTACTCTCCCTCCTTCCTTTCTTTCTTTTCTTTATCTTCGCCTGTCCTTACTTCTGTCTCTATTGTCTTTCGCCTCCCTCCCTCCGTCCTTCCTTCCTCCCTCCGTCCTTCCCTCCTCCCTTCATCCCTGCCTCCCTCTCTGTCTCTCCCTCGCTCTCTCTCTCTCTCTCTCTCTCTCTCTCTCTCTCTCTCTCTCTCTGTTTTATCCATTACCTCACTCAGAGCAATTCTCCATTTTTACGGTGCCACTGCCATCGAGCGTGGCAGAATCACAGACTGATATTTTACTAATATTCTTTCCGTGTCGTTATTAAGGACATTTGTCTTCCCTGAAGAGCGACAGGGGTTGGTGGTTGGTGGAACCAAAGGATGGGGAGCGACTTGGGAATGGTTTTGGGGATGCACGGCTGGGTAGACACTAACAGAGGCAACACGTTTTGTCCGGCAGCAGGTGCTTTTTTTACCAAACGCTAATCTCTGCACCTATGCTGAATGCAGGACAAGATAAGTGGGAAACATAAGTGGCATACGATAACAAAAGATGGTATAACATATGACATAACATATGCCGTAGCATAACAAATTTCAGATTCCTCTATCTCTTTCAGCCTGGACTACGTCTGCACACACACCTTTAACACTAACTCTTCTGTCCGTAACCTAGGTGTGATCTTCGACCAAAACCTTAGCTTCTCTGATCACATTACCCATCTCTCCCGCTCTTGCTTTATGCATATCCGTGATCTTCGCAGAATTCGCCCTATGCTTGACTTTAAAACTGCATCAACCGTCGCTACATCCATAGTCCATGCTAAATTAGACTAATGCAATTCATTATTCCTGAACATTGGCTCCACCCAAATAAGCCGCCTTCAAGCCATACAGAATGCTCTTGCTCTTGCTGTCACCAAAACCCCCAAACACCATCACATAACCCCTGTTCTAAAATTAATACACTGGCTTAAAATACCTGAACGAATCGAGTACAAAGTCCTATCACTTACTTACAACACACTTCAATCTTTCCAACCCTCCTATCTTCGTCAGTTATTTACAATACAACCCCTTTGCTTAACCCGCTCTTCTTCTGCCCTGACAATTCTCCGCCCCCCAGTCACCTCATCCTTAAAATTTGGTAATCGCTTCATAGCCATAGCTGCCCCATCAATCTGGAATAAACTCCCCCCAGAATTGCGACAGTTTTCTGACCCATCATACAAACTCATCGATTCTCCACCGCTTGCAATTTCTGCTTCGGCCTTTCACTCAAAACTGAAAAAATTCCTCTTTCACAGATCGTACCCTGACACCCCGTCTTCCTCTTTTCTCTCTCTCTCTCCTCTCCAACCCCAAACACCACCCCCGTAGCTGCCACGCTGTCTCTCCGTCTGACTTCGGGATCTTGACCAGGAACCTTTTGCCTATCGATTTTGTTTTGACTGAGCGCCTGTGAATAAGATGGTCCCCGTGGCGCGGCTTTCGTTGGGCGCTGTAGAAATCTCGGAATTACGATTACGAACATATCATGACATAACGTAACATATAACATAACATAACAAGATTAACATGAGGTAACATAGGATAGGATATTACAAATGCTAAAATAAGGTAATGTAGTGTAACACAACGTGACATGAGAACAGAATATAACATGGAATAACAAACGATAGCAAAGGGAGATAGCAACAAATCACATGACATAACAAGTTAACTTGAGATAGCATAGGGCATAGGTAAACATGAGGTAGCAGCGCCGTTATAACAAAGCTTCATATAAACTGAGGTTCTAAATGGCGCTATAAAAACAGTCAGATGCTTGCATACATACAAAACATACATACACACGTACATACACATACATACATGCATACATATATACATACATGCATACATACATACATACACATACGTGCATACATGCATACACATACGTACATACATACATACACAATATTACATATACATACATACACACATACATACATTTGCACATACATATATACATACATGCATACATACATACATACACATACGTGCATACATACATACACAATATTACATATACATACATACACACATACATACATTCGCACGTACATATATACATACACACATACATACGCACATACATACATAGGGTTGGACCGGATAGATACATGCATTATCTAGATAGCAAAACCTGGACGTCCAGCGTCAAACAAGAGAAGGTTGAGAAGATTAAGACAGAAAAGAGGGCCAAGTGGACCCGAACAGAGCCGACTAGAGTCGACGAAAGTCGAGTAGGACCGAGGCGACTGGAGCAGCCAAATATCCTGGGCGTTGAAAAGGCCGGCGATGGTGACTTGAGTGGCATTTTCGATGAGGTCCATGTTTAACGAACATCAACTGGACACAGCAACAATTGTTACACTGTGCGCCGCCCTAAAGAGCTCATATATCTTCTCCTCTTCTACTCCTCTAGTCCTTTCAGCTTCTTCTCTTCTTTTGCCTCCTATCTTACTTCCTCTCCTCCTCCTATAGACTCCTCTTCTTCCTCCCCTCTTACTTCCTCTCCTCCTTCTCCTCCTCCTTCTCCTCGTCTTCCTCTTCCTTTTCTTCCTGTTCTTCCTCTTCGCAATCACTCCTCCTTTATCCTCCTTTTCCTATTCTCTTCCAAGTCTTCCCAATTTCTGTATCTTGCTATCAATTCCTGTGCATCCCTGTCTGCCTGTCTGCCTGTCTGTCTGTCTGTCTGTCTGTCTGTCTGTCTGTCTGTCTGTCTGACCCTGTCTCTCTTTCTGCCTCCGAGTAAACAGCGTGTAAGATTCAGATTGGTCCTGTTCTATTAGGTTTAGAGTGGGATGAGATCAATGGGTTGGATCAGGATGGGGGGTTGGACCGGATGGGGTGGGGAGCGGTTGATAAGGTGATGGCGGTATCCGTCGATTGCGGGGATCAGATTTATGGGGTCTCTCTCTGTCTTATACAGTATATGTCTCTTCATATAGAAGTTCATATGCTGTATATATGGTTCCTGCCTGTCTCTGTCTGTCTGTCTGTCTGTCTGTCTGCCTGTCTGTATGCATTCATGCATGGATGTTTGCATGTATGTACGTATATATGTATGTTTGTATGTGGAAGTGGTGGTGGTTGAGGAGGTGGTGGTTTACAAATAGATGGATATATATATATATATATTATATATATATAGTGTCTCAATAACATTAACATTTATATAGCAGGGTTAATTACGTGTGGATATGTATATATATATACATATATTTCATTCATATATCGCCCTCTGTATATATGTAGACTTTTTTAGTGGTTTATTCAGCCTCTGTATGTTACCGTTGGGTTACCGTTGTTAGTTTTCTTTGGAACGACGCCGCGTCATAACGACGATGATTAATTATCGTCGCCTTCCTTCTGTAAACCTGATTATGGTGTGGATAAATGATGTCCAGCCTTTCCGGTTGTTTGTCGAATTCAGTGCAGCTGCCATGTTTCGTCCGTCTCTTGTGATGTCTTCGTTCATGAAATGTCTCTGTCCAGCGCAGTCGACGTCGTGGTCTGTTGTTTCTCGTTCCTTCGAACCTTGCATCGGGTCCATTGTTCGGGGTTCGATCAACTGGCATTCTTTCCTCATCGCCAAATATGTATAATAACATGCGTTTAAATAACAAACATGTTTCTGTGTTTAAACTCTGTAATTCATACATTTGATATGTTGACAGATGGAAAGAAGAGTCTGGGCTAATGTGTGTGAGAAGAGGGAGAGGGAGTGAGTGAGAGAGATACAGACAGACAGACAGACAGAGACAGAGACAGAGCGAAAGAAATATGGTGTGGACAGAGGCATAGTCATAATCTTCATGATCATCATTGTCATCATCACAGACACAATCACCATCACTTCAGCTTCCACCACTTCCACCTCTATCCCCATCACGAACAACAGCAACGACAACACTTCCAACACTACGCCTGTGAATAAGCTGGTCCCCGTGACGTGGCTTTCGCTGGGCGCTGTAGAAATCTTGAGATTACGATTACTATCTTCACGGCATGAAATACCCGGTTACATAAAAGCTCGTCGTAGTCCACCTGTTCAGTCGGTAGTTCTGAGTGGTTTCATTTCCCAGGAGACTTAGTCACTGGCCTCATCTTTTCTTTTCGCAGAGGACTTCGTCTGCCCAGTCGGATGGTTTAAGTGTCGGAATAGCTACTGCGTTCCGGATGAAGACGTATGCGACGGAACGATTGATTGCAAGACGACTCACACGGATGAATTAAACTGCAGTGAGTAGAGGTCGCCTTAGTTTCTTCTCTTTATATAGCGCCGCTGTTCAGCGGTAAATGTAGATGTACGAGTTATTCTATAAAATGTAAATGTATTTAGCGACTGTATGGTCTTGACCCTGCCCATTTTTCAAGTGTAATATAAAGCATGAGTCGATGGCGCTGCAGAGAATTGATTCTCATAATCCTCCTCCGCCCCCTCCTCCTCGTCCTCCTCCTCCTCCTCATCATCTTCAAATTTGTCACTCTTAGCACCCAATCCATCCATCCATCCATTCACCCTTCATGCGATATCCCTCCACCTATCGACATGTCCATCCCTTTATCCTTCTCTCCACCCATCCATCCATCCACCCATCCATCCACCCATTCGTCCATCCAATCACCAATTAATTCATTAATCATAGTTAGTTTTTGGGCCGTAATCTAATTCATCCATCCATCCATCCACCCACCCACCCACCCACCCAGCCATCCATCCATCCATTAATCGTAAGTTAGTCTTTGGGTTACTGTCCAGGATACGTCTGTCCCTATCCAGTGGACGTCTGCCTCTGTCTCGAATCGATGATGAACTGCACTGGACGAGATCTGTCCGCCTTTCCACCGATGACCAGCGAGAAAAGACAGCATCACAAAATGTACGACTTCTCTCATGTATATCGGGTGAAATAGTTAGGCTAGTGTTGGAATATAGGACTTGTTGGCATTGCTACGAATGGGCGCTGGGAGAAAGAAAGACGTGAATAAGTAGGGTCGAGTATGATTAGCACCTAGTCATATATATCACAATATTATGTATTTATCACAAGTACAAGAGTATATAAGTAAAAGTATATAATATGTCAGAAAATGTATGTATGTATATATGCATGTATGTATGCATGCATGTATATTTGTGTATATATATGTATATATGGATTTACGTATATATATGTATGTAACTATGTATGTATATATGTATGCCTGCATGTATTTATGCATGTATGTATGTATGCATGTATGCATGTATGTATTTATGAGTCAGTGGCGGATTTAGCGATAGGCGTGGGGAGGTTCGCCCCCCTCACGCCCCTCTTGGTTATATGCCGGCGCCCCTCAGGCCAGACCCGAGCATGGTGGACTGCCAGTATGGGGCACCCTCTGGAAATGTTCTTGCCCCCCCCCAACCCACGTAAGCAACCCTGGAGCCGCCACTGCGATGAGTATCGGCGACGTTGTATGTTGGAATGACGACCTGAATGTAGATGCACAGAAGAGAGAACGTGTCGTTGCTGATGTTTATTCGGTCGGATTAAGATGACGATGCTCTACGGGACTGCGTGTCTCCGTTGACAACGAGACCGAAGTCCGCCCTCCACGGACGTCCATCCTCTACGAATCGTACAGTCCTGAGTGTTGGCCAAGTGCTGTCTCTCCCTGTCGTCTTGGCGTGTTACGCCTACGATTCTTCGCTCAGCCGATGGACACATGGCGTGTTAACAAATGTCTTACTTACTTACAGTAAAAGAGCTAATATTTATATATCCTATTTCAGTCATGCTACACTGTATGCTTCCGCTGCATGGCATAAGTCTATCTGTCTGCATGTTCATCTGATAATCCATCACGATACCTACAGACGTTACATTATCCGCCTAACTAGCCACCCATGCGGCAAACTGATTAATAAAGGCCGGTCAAAAGAGGATCCGAATGCAGCCTGTTGACCTGCATATGTATGGGATTGTTCTTCGCTATCCATCGGATATAACTGTTCTACAGTTTTTATTGTCATTCTGTATATGAGTGTCTTTGCACGTGAATATTCTTCCGAGTGCATACTAGATTACTTGAGCTACATTACAGCGAAAACGAGAACGTAAGCCTTGACGAACCATATGCTACCCAAACGACTGACTCTACCGACTGTCTGTCTCTTCTGCATGTCTCAGTGCTGCCTTACTTCTGACCCCCTCTAAGTTAGTTTCTACCCTGCTCGATGTTGCTGCTAAGAGTTGAATTCTAAGTGGTCCTCATCTCAGAACCTACACCGTGCCGTGTATTTACACGCTCTTACCATACATGTATGTATGTATGTATGTATGTATATATGTATGTATGTATGTATGTATGAATGCATATATTCTAATATATACATAAATTTATTTATTTACTTATTTATTTACGTTCTGCCACAGTTTCTTTAGTCATAATCGTCTCAACGACAGCCTCGACTTCAGAACCTTCATGGATCTTGGCCACGTTAAGTTTCTGTACGTTTGTTTAGATTTGTTACCCACTCATTCACTTATCACTCATTCACTCATCACTTATTCGCTCATCACTCATTCACTAATCACTTATTCACTCATCGCTCATTCACTCATCGCTCATTCACTCACTCGCCGCTCGCTAAGTCGCCTACTCTTAATGTGCTTGCTCATCTACTCGCTCGTTTTTGTGTAGTTCATTAATTAACTGACCTAATCACTTATTGACGCCACTCACTTTTTCACTCGTTAATCAGTTCGCTACTTAGTCACTTATTTGCTCATTTATTCAAACGTCAGGTTAACACTCAACTTATTTCATGGATCATTTATCACTTCTATATACTTTGAAATATATATTTAATATAAGATATACTTCGGCAAGATGGTTACACGTTTTGTGTATGGTGTAGTGCTTTTAATTAGTTGGTCGAACACGGATTTGCTTAATAATTTTCGTTTATTGGACTTATGATGTCTTCGTTTTCGGAATAAATTCTCTTTCATCGTCGCTTTTATATGTTGTGAACGGTGTTTGGACGCTTGCTATCGAAGCCTCGTGCGCCGTCATTGGACTCGTCAGCCTCGAAGGGGTAGAGGTTGTTTACACTCTAGACAGTCTCGAACTGCAGACGGGAAAGCCGAGACAGTCCTTGAAGTGACGCTGACCGTTCGACTGTGGAGGTTGTATGATCAATTGACTGGCTGCTGAAGAGTGTCCTCCATTCACAGGCGGATCTTGTGTCTTCTACCATCTGCGAGGTACTGCTAAACGGTGAAGCTGTCGTGCACTGCAAGCTTCGTCGCCTGTTGTCGTTCCTCTTCTCTGACGCTACATGGCTAATGAATTCTGAACGTGTTGTTCTCAGTCAACTCTGGTGGGGAATCCGTCGGTTGGGCTCTGCGTGTCTGCGGGAGCTCGCTAGTGGTTATTCTTCTACGTATCTGAGCACTATCTGCTTACTTATGAACTTTTTGTTCTTAATGACCTTTAGACTAGCGTGGGCAGCGCTCTTGTGAAGTACATAAAAGGCGCTATCTTAAATGTCTATATATATATACATATATGAATCTAATTTATATTTTACTGAAGTAATGCATTATATAAATTATATATGTTTTAGAGATATAAGCTTCAATTCAATTGAAAGTCTCGTTCCTGGATACTTTCAACCGCTTTGGAGATTGACAACACTGTAAGCATAATAGAAATTAATCAGAATATGCCTGTCCAGACAAACGCACAAAAATCCAATCAGTCAGTCAATCAATCAATAAGTCAGTGGACATATTGAAAGATACATCATTCAGCCCCTTGACCATTTAATTAGCCATGATGTCGAGGTGTTGGTGAATTTCAGTTTCGCGAATGTTGAAGAACGTTTTTGCAAATGTGAAAAAAATGTTTTGCAGATGCTGAAGAATGTCTTGCAGGTGTTGAAGAATGTTTTACGGATGCTAAAGAATGTTTTGCTAAAGTTGAAGAATGCGTTAAGAGAAGTGAAGAATTTTTCGGGAATATTAATGCGGATGTTGAAAATGTATTGGAATGTAAAAGATAGTTTGCCAATTCAAGCAAATTGCATTGCGAATGTTAAAGAATGTTTTGCGGATTTGTGAGAATGTTTAGCGAATATTGACGAATGATTTGAGAATGTTGCATGCAGAATGTTTTTGCAAATGTTGAAGAATGTTTTGTAAATGTTGAAGAATGCTGAAAGAACGTGATAAAATGTTTTAGAAATGCTGACAAAGGGTTAGGGTTCTAAAGCAGTGAATAGTCTCTGAGGAGTGTTGACAAATGTTCAAGGAATATCAGAGAATGTTTTAAGAAACCTGAAGAATATTTCATAATTATTAATATTGCTTTAAGAGTGTTGATTGCGCGATCGATGAATCTTTGAAATGTTTTGAGAATGTCAGGAATGTCTCCGAATGTTTCTTTCGCAGTAATCTGCAGCATAATCGAATACGAAAGCTCTATAACGGAACATTTCACGGACTTGCGAACGTCAATACATTGTAAGTTAAATGCGCCTCAGTCATTCAAAGGCATTCAAATAAAAATAACTAACTAAATTGAATCTCAGCTACTATTTTCAAACTTTCCCGCAACTAACCAACTTAACGAGAAAATAACTAACATGGGCCTAGCTACGTTTATGAATAACTCATTCTAGGCATAGGCATATTAGAAAAATGAATATCGTGAAGTAACCTAAGTTAAGGTAAAATAAGTTAAAGGTTGGCAATGTAAGCTAAAATTTGGCATGATAAGGTAAATTAAGGTATGGTTAGATAAGGTAAGATACGGTTAAATGAGTTCCAGTTAGAATTGTCAAGTAATACACAGGGAGATAAAATTAAATAAAGTAAGATAAGGTAAAGACTGATTTGAAACCCGAAAGAAGAGGTTGTAAAAAATTCACGTAGGTTACTTGTGTATGGTTTTAGCATTGTATTAAACAAATAAATAAATAAATATACACATTTTAGATATCTGGCAGGCAATGCCATTGAAGATATTGAGCCCTTCTCGTTTCTAGGCCTACCATCACTGAAGGCGTTGTGAGTAAAGTTTCCAGACTTTAAAGGCATTTAAAGTATAATATTTTCTTTTCAGTAAAATCTGAAGTGATCTATATCCTACGAACATTACGTGTTTCACAGGAGCCACTTTATGTGGCTTTACTAATATTTTTGGTAATACACTGACTATTATTAGTAACAGAATTTTATATTGTTTTTATTAGCAATCAGATACATATATATCGCTAATTTACGAATCCACTTTAAAAGCTGGATAAAGGTAATTCCTAAATAGTCTGCGAAATGAGACAAGAGAAAGAGAAGAGTACCTCAAAGCTGGTGGTAGTGAATTCTGATGGTGAGTAGCATTGTTCGCAAATGCCTTGAAGCCACTGAAGTCTTTTTGGTAAGTTTGGAAAAACAGATGACCAGAGGATACTGATTAATCGTGAGTGAAATTCACAAATCAGCAAAGGTAGTAGTAGCTCAGTGCTAGACCGTGAAGCGCGTTGTATACAAGGGCATGACCTTTAAACTGACCCCTGGCTGGTGTAGTGTAGTTTCTGTTTAACGATGCTGTGCCATAACGAAGATGATTAGCGTTGCCCTCCTTTATCCAAGCTTGGAAATGGTACCACCCGACAAATGGCAGTGGGGGAGTTACCCTAGCTGGAAAAGTGGAAAAGGTAACCAATGTTATTTTGAATACATCAAGTGCGTAACTGATCTAAATGATACTAAATAGTAAAAAGTAAGTTCAAGTGGCTCTGCCGATTACAATGTATTAGACTTTATATTACATTACACTACAGGGATCTGTCAGGACAGAATCTTCGAAAGATTCCGAGAAACACTTTCACCGGTTTACGAAATGTTTACACGCTGTAAGTCTCAGTTTACGTTCATAATCGCTGCACGTAATCAGATTACAAAACAATGCAATACTTTACAATACGACAGAGCGTCTTTCGTTTTGGTCCTGTCTTCCTGTATATGTGCATGTATTCCTAAATCACTACTTTAAAGCCTTAAAAGTATGGTCATGCAACGCACAAGCTTATTCACGAGCACGGCGTCAAGTCAGAGGGGTTGTCTAGAGATGCAGTATAAAGAACAAGATTCGGTTACCGAGGGATCAGAGGAGGAAGGAGACAGAGAAGCTGAAGATAGAAGAATATTTAGGTCTTGCCCTGGAATCCACTGGAATTCAGGTAAGAAGTCCAAAATAGCGTTATATCCTGCTAATATTTCTACTGGAACATCTTTACACTTAATAAAATATAAGAGTCGGTTGAAGAGAAATTTTCTAACAGTTTCATTTTAGGAATTCAGATGCAGATGTACAAATACAACCCTGTTTCATGTTGCCCTCCTTCCTTCTGCAGATCAGAAGTACTCACGTGACCACTCATGACAGAGCAGCGATAGCGCTGAGCAACCGTGGGTGAAGGACTTGCTGAAGTTCCATACACAGTAACCGCCTCGGGGGAAAACTCGAACCCGTACGCTCAGCGTTACAAGCCTTGCGCTCTAACCAGTCGGTTACCATGCCCCACCATAACGTATACTTGTCTGCCAGTTTTGTGCGCATGTGTGTGAATATTTCTGTATCTACCTCCGTTTAACTGTGTGTGTGTGTGTGTGTAGGTGTTTGTGATGTTTTTTTTTTGCTTTCGATGTTCTAGGAACCTGTCCCACAATGCCATTGTGTTTGTGGCCAGTGGAGCCTTCAATGGTCTACATCGACTCAAAGTCCTGTTAGTAATTATTTTTGGAATTGTAATTGTAATTAGAAATTTATCTAACGCCGCTTCAAGAGAAACTAATCAGAGGCGCTTTCTACTAGACAATGTTAAATGTAATTAAGAAGGTCAGTTCATCAGTTAGCGAGCAATGAAAAAGTCCCCACTGGCGGACTTCCGCAGTCACGCTGAGCCCATCCGACGTATCCCATTCATGCAGAGCTGACAGTTGACACCAATGTTAGAGTTCCTGTTCCGCTTTGCACTGAGGAAGAAGAACGACAGGAGATGTGATCCGTCGCTAGTGGCAAAGTGGTAGTAGTAAAGTAGTAGTGGTAGTAGTAAAGTAGCAGTGGTAGTAATAAAGTGTTAGTGGTAGTAGTAAAGTAGCAGTGGTAGTAGTAAAGTAGTAGTGGTCGTAGTAAAGTAGTGGTAGTAGTAAAGTAGCAGTGGTAGTAGTAAAGTAGTAGTGGTAGTAGTATGGTAGTAGTGGTAGTAGCAAAGTTAGTAGTAAATCAACTGATGTCACTGAAGCAGTTGTGGGGCAAGCCGAGAAGAGGCACGATACTGCCAGGTATGGTCAGGTGTAGAAGCAATAGCATAAGCCTTTTTATGGTGGGATTTTGACAAATGAGTTAAGCTAGGTTGCTGAATAAAAAGGTAAGTTTGAATAAGTTTAGCCATGTCAGGTAAGCTAAAGTAGGCAAGGTATGATCAGGTAAGATAAGGTAAGGTAACTTAGGGTAAGTTTAGATGAGATAAGGTAAGGTAAAATAAGGTAAGGTGAGATAAAATGCTACATAATAGAAAACAATAGGATCGCATAAGAATCATAAGATAGGATGGAATGATATAGAAGGGTGGGATAGGATAATGTAGCTTAGGTTATGGTAGGCTTGGATAGGATGGGATAGGATAGGACAGCATATAGGGGATGGGATAGGGTATGGTAGGGTATTATGGGATAGCGTTGGATAGGGTGGGAGTACATGACGTTGATAGAGGAGTATACTGAAAGAGCGATTATTTACTTTGTTTTCAGGGACATCTCAAACAACTTCATCTCCGAAATGGACCACCTCGTCTTTTCAGGACTTCAGCTGCTTCATACGCTGTAAGCGTTATCCACCAATGTTACATTACATTACATTTGCTATCATTCACTACTTAGATTTACGCGTGTCAGATTGCATTAGTTCGATTTGGAGGTTCAGTCGAGTGGTTAGCCTGCTTGACTGTCAATCGAAAGGTCGGGGGTTCAAATCCCCACTAGGGCAGAAATTTGTTCGAGATTTCGGCTCCTCTTGCGCCTCTAACCAACTCAGCTCTAATGAGTGCACTGACCGTACACTGTCTGTGGGAAGAAGATCAGGCAGCGAGGATGAGGAGTGGCCACTCGTCTTCATATAACGAGGCTAATAAAATGATTTCGCTAACACTTCATAGCCATGGCTGGCTCTCAAAGACTCGCTTGAAGGACGGCTCTTTTCTTCTCTCTTCTCCTTCTCCTTCTCCTCCTCTTTCTCCTTCTTCTTCTCCTCCTTCTCTTTCTCCTTCTCCTCCTCTTCCTCTTCCTCCTCGTTCTCCTTCTCCTCCTCTTCCTTCTCCTCCTCCTTCTTGTCTTTCTCCTCCTCCTTCGTCTCCTCCTTCTCCTTCTCCTCCTTCATCTTCTCCTTCTGCTTCTCTTTCTACACCTCCTACTTCTTCTCCTTCTTCTTCTGCTTCTCCTACTTCTTCTCCTTCTTCTCCCTCTCCTCCTTCTCCTTTTCCTGCTCCTCCTCCTCCTCCTTCTACTTCTCCTTCTTTATCTTTTTAATCGTGACCAATGTAAGGTAAGATGTGGTTTGGTTGGCGGAGTAAGTCTTTATAAGGTAATATAAGGTAATGTGAGGCAAGGCAAAGTAAGATACGGTAAGATGAGTAAGGCAAGGCAAGGCTTAATGGCCTAAAGTGAAGTAAAGTAAGACAAGGTAAGGTAAGATAAGATGAGGTATATAATTTCAGCTTAAAGTCAGCGTTAGGTAAGAGAAGGCAAGGCACGTTTGTGTCAATGCATGTTCCTTCTAAGCCACCATAGCCTCGTATGTGTGTTACCAGAGTAACGGATGAGTTTCGTTTCTGTTGCTTGGCAACGGGTCCGACGAACTGTTTTCCTCAACCAGATGAGTTTTCGACGTGTGAGGATCTCATGTCGAACTTCGTCCTCAGAATCTGTATCTGGATCCTCGGTCTCATCTCCCTTGTCGGGAACTCCATCGTCATCGGCTGGAGGCTCAAGGACTCCCGCGACAGCAGGGTCTGTCTTTCTTTGGCTCGTTGTCTGTCCCCGTCGTTCTGTTTGACTGTCTGGGTGTGTGTCTCAGTTGGTCTGTTTGTCTGTCTTTCTTTATTTTTCTGACTTCGTCTGTCTGTTTCTGTTCGTTTGACTGTCTCTGTCGAGCTGTCTCTTCGTCTGTTTTTTTCATTTTTCCCGCCTCTCTGTCTGTCTGTCTGCCTGCTTGTGTGTCTGTCTGTGTGTGTCTGTGTGTGTCTGTGTGTGTCTGTCTGTCTTATTGGCCGTCTTATTGGCTGCCTGAGTGAGTGACATTGATTGATTGATGGATTTATCTACTGATTGATTGACCGAGAGTTGGTTTCTTAACAGGTTCATTCGTTCCTGATAACAAACATGGCGGCCGGTGACCTGATGATGGGCATCTACCTGTTGATCATAGCCTCCGTTGACCTCAACTACCGCGGAGTCTACGGCGCCTACGACTCCCTCTGGCGAACAAGCGGACTGTGTCGTTTCGCCGGCTTCCTGTCGACATACTCGAGCGAGATCAGCGTCCTAACTCTCGTCGTCATCACGCTTGACCGATTCGTATCCATCATCTTTCCGTTCCGCTTCAGTAGACTCGGCATGCGGGAGGCACGCCTGGTGATGGCTGCTCTCTGGACCGCCGTCCTAGTCCTAGCCGCACTCCCGCTGTCAGAAGTGGACTACTTTGGCAATTTCTACGGGCGGTCTGGGGTTTGTCTGGCGCTGCACATCACCCCGGAAAAGCCGCCCGGTTGGGAGTACTCGGTCTTCGTGTTCCTGGCGCTGAACTTCGTGCTGTTCCTGGTGATATTCCTGTCGTATCTCTGGATGTTCGTCGTGGCCAAGAGAACGCACTCGGCGGCCAGGTCGACGCAGATGAAGAACGACCGAGCGATGGCGAGACGCATGACGCTGATTGTTATGACGGACTTCTTCTGCTGGATTCCGATCATACTCCTTGGGGTCGCCTCCCTCAATGGGGCAACGATTCCACCCCAGGTATACAAACAACCCTTAAACCAATTTCTGCCAAATGCGGATCCTAGTTAGTGCGGGGTGGCCGCTATAGGTCGTGTTGTCATTCTAATCTTATAATGTCTCATCGATTCTAATATGATATGATGTGATGTGAGATGATGTGATGTGATTTGAGATGATATGAGATGATCTAATCTGGTTTGAGATGACCTGAGATGATCTATTGACTTCCAGTTTTGTTTTAGGTAGAGAAATGTAAGATAAGGCAAAGCAATGTCAGGCAAGGCAATGCGTATATGTGTGTCAAGGCATATTCCTTCAAAGCCGCCATAGCAGCGTATGTGTGTTACCAGGATAACGGATGACCTTCGTATCTGTTGCCTGGCAGTGGGTCCGCCGAACTGTTTTTCTCGACCAGATGAGTTGTCGACGTGTGAGGATCTCATGTCGAAGTTCGTTCTCAGGATTTGCATCTGGATCCTCGGTCTTATCTCCCTCTACTACTCAAGGTCGTTGCCTTCATGAGAGCCCTGAGTAAACAGGCGAGTGTTAGGGCATCCAGTTGCAATAGTTCTTGCCTTCCACAACCACCTTAACTCGAATAGTCGTAAAACTCCGCCACTGCGGAGTCGCGTAGTGCCAGTCCCAAGCCTGGATAAAGGAGGAGGGCGACGTCAACGGCGTTTGATGCAAGGAGATGTCGTTAAACGCTGGAACTACTACTGCCACGTAATGCGCAAAACCGAAAATTGTACGTGTTCTAAGCAGTTTACTTATTTTGTAAATAGGTTGCTTTCTGTTTTTCTTTGAAGACATTCGCCTGGATCGCTGTTTTCATCCTGCCGCTGAACGCAGCTATTAATCCACTACTCTACACGCTGTCCACGTCGAGGTTCATGGGCCACGCCCGCCGGAAGGTCTTCAAGTTCCGCAAGTCGTTCATCAGTTCACTGGTTGGAATGGCAGACACTAAGCCCACGCTCGTATCCACCGGTAAGACCATAATGATGATAATGATGATGGTGGTGGTGGTGGTGGTGATGGTGGTTGTGGTGGTGGTGATGATGATGATGATGATGATGATGATGATGATGATGATGATGATGGGACGACAAAATTATAATGATTTCAACGATTGCAAAAAGGAAGAGGCTGTGATGATGATTAGGGTAACGATAGCTATGACTATGTTCAATGATAATTATAATAACGATTGATTTGATTAATTACCACTGCTAATAGCGATTAAAAATAATGATGATTGCGAAAACAACGACGAAGATTGTAATCGGAAATTTGTATAGCGCCTATTTAAGGGATAACCATGGGGATAACCATGACAACAACAACGACGATGACAATGATGATGATAGTATGAACGTCGTTGCAGACGAGAACTATACAGGCGGTTCTCCTGAAGACCGGCTCCAGTCTTCGCAGGAGATGATGATGGGAGGCCACGGTGCCCTGCCTCTGAAGCCGCGCCATCTGTACAACCACCTGCCCCTCGAACCGTATCCAGGCAAGATGGACGCCCGCCGTCATCATTATCACCACCACCAGCTCCTGCTCCACCAGGCTCAGCAACAAACGAAGAAGCGCGGGACAGGTGGATGGGGAGGAGGAGGAGGAGGAGAAGGTGTAGGTGTGGAAAAAGGAGGGGGAAGTAGAGCCGACCCGGAAGTGAGCTTCGACCAACAGTCCATTGCTGACGCCCGATTGTCGCCCAACATCTCGTCGTCTTACGAGACCATTCAGTCGTTGAACTACTGACTTACTGACGCACTTAGTTACGTCTTTGGGAGGACCATAAGAGTGCTATATAAGCTTTCAGATACTTACATACATACATACATACATACATTTATACATACATACACACATGCATATACATACATTCATGCATGCATGCATATATACATACATACATGCATACATATACACACATACACATACATACGTCCACATACATATATACCTCCAATCCATGTAATCCAAAGTGATAACTTCCCTTATTTTATCTTACACTATAGTTCCATACTCTATCTTATGATACTTAATCTTACCTTGCTTGAACTTGCCTTGCATATCCACCCTTACCTTATCTTACCTTTGCTTACATTACTTTGGTACCTTACCTTATCTGATCTTATCATACCTTATCTTACTTTACCTTATTTTATCTTGGCTTTTCTTACATTGCCTTGTTTTACCTTACGTTACCGGACCTTGCCTTGCCTTACCTTACCTCATCATAGATTACCGACGATGTGATATGCCCTACCATTATCTTATCTTACCTTCTTTGCTTTACCTCATCTTGCTTTGTACAGTTGTTTGAAAAGCGTGACCGTTCAATGTGGCGATAAAGATTTTGTAAATTTGAAGCGAGTTTGAACTCGAATAAGGGTACACGTACAATCAAGATTTTTATGGGTAAAGCCGTTTTTTACTGACACTGACTTATTGTGTGCATATTTTTCTTCGTTTTACGTATTTCGCCTTTGCTGCTAAAGGTCAAATCAATCGAGCGTGTCATCGTCATGTGAGTCATTGATCATCCAGTTACTGTGTGGTTGCTCGACCGTAAACTGTCTTGAAAGTAAATAAACGCTGAATTTGTTTTGATTTCGGGTTCTCGTATGTTAGAGTTTGGCTCAGCTGTATTACTATTATTATTTTTATTATTATCAATTTTACCCGAGGTAGATATGGTCCCTCAGGAATTAAAAAAATTAAGTATAAAACGATCTCTGAGAAATCAGGCCTCGTCCCAGTAGCTTTCACAGCCGCCTGAAAATGTGCCTCTGAATGCAGTGGCATTGTAACGCTGGACACAGATAGAGAGGCTCTGGAAAAGGAAACGAGTCTCGCGGTCGTCTACGACAACTGCTGAAATGCGACGCCCCAGCTCTGAAAGAAATCTTGTACCCTCAGCATTTATTGGACCAAGGGTCTCAAAGCCAATGGGAACAAACTTGTGGGTTGTAGGCAGAAGTGCATATTTTGCAGATATGGGTTGCTGCTTATTCGGGTGCAGAACCTGCTGAAATTACTGTCTGCGACAAGTAGGATATGGCACAAGTATGGACCACTGTTGCATCCCAGATTATTATTATCAATATTATTATTATCATCATTATTATTATTATTATTATTATATTTAGTAGTAGTAGTAATTATAATAATAGTAGTAGTATTACTAATAGTAGTAGTAGTATTACTACTACTTCTATTAGTAGTAGTAAATTAGTAGTATTACTACTACTTCTATTAGTTGTAGTAATACTATTTCTAGTAGTGGTAGTAGTAGTAGTAGTAGTGGTAGTAGAAGTATTATTATTATTATTACTACTACTAGGAGCAGTAGTAGTAGTAGTACTACTACTACTACTATTAATAATAATAATATTATTATTAATATTAATTTACCCAAGGTAGGAGAGATCCCTCATGGATGAAAAAATAATGGTAAAGGGTAGTTATGTTATTTCTGACAAATCAAGCCTCATCCCAGGACCACCAGGAAGAGTAGTTCTGAAGCTAATGGCACTGTGGCATTGGACACATTTGGAAGGACGTCGGAAGAGATACTCTGTTTCACGACTATCACTTGGAACAGCTGACCGGCGACGGCTAAACTCCGAAACAAGTTCTGCTGCCTTGGCAAAAAACGGGCCATAACAAAGGCTTCTGTCAGCGTATTAAGCCAATACTATATTCAATGCACTGGCTGCCTACTGAGCAAAGAATTCATTTTAAACTCTGCCTCATAGTTCACAGAGTACTACATTTAAATCAGCCAACCTATCTATGTTCCATGCTCACTGCTCACCCATCATATTAATAGACATTGCACTCGATCAGTTGACACTGTGACTTGCTGTGCCCCTACCCGAACAGTGTTTGGCCCCCGGGCCTTCTCGGTAGCTGGTCCAAAGCTTTGGAATTCACTGCCCCGTTCGGTTCGTTCTGTCAATTCTTTGATTTCATTCAGGTCTAAACTAAAGACGCATCTCTTTCAAGTTGCTTACCCACCGCAGTCAGGCTTCTGATTTCTGAGACCTATATAGGAATTCGAATTGACATCTCCAAAGGATTATGAATTTTGATTGCGATTTCACTTGAAGCGACCATCGACTGATGTCCTGGGCATTATGATAACCGCGCTATAAAAATATTTAGATTAGATTAGATTATTACATTATTCCGAGTTAGGTCTTTCCTATGTCTGAATCTTGTCTAAAAGACTGCCAGATATTAGCTGTCTTGTACCTTTAATCACTGAAAATGGTAGCAGTGTGAGGCAAATCAACATTCAAAAAGCCCCGTCAAAGTAATTATCGAAGGCCCGTCTCGCCACACTAACCTAAAGGGTGTCAGAGTTCACTGAAAACAGCCAAACTTATCTAATCTAATCTAGAAACTTCGCCCTGGATCTTTATCCAACGAATACGGGCTAGAACCTGCTGATCTCTGGACAAGTTGTTCAAGAGCACTCGTCTGGCTCTCAGATTCAGATTTATTGACTTTGCGCCCGTAATAGGTGCAATAAATAGATAAATCAAACAACGAAATAAACTGTCAGTTGTACCTTTCTCGTTTATAATACAGCGTCGGTAGTGTAAAGGTTAGCCTGCTAGAAATATCAAAACAGTCAGAAGTTTGAATCCAGAGACGCAGAAAAGTAGTTCACGAGTTGTCTGCCACTAGCTCCTTCCAGCAAACTCGGTTATAGAAGGAGTACATCGACTGCACACGACTCTGACTCCGTTGGTTTACCTCTACATGTATGCGCGAGCTCGTCAGTTGTAGCTTTTCCGATTATCTGAGCATTTTTTGCTTGTAGATGAACATTTTTCTTAAATAAACTTTAACACCACTCAGGCTAGCGTAGGCAGCGTTAGTGTGAGGTACTTTGAAGCCTGAAAAAAAGTACAAAAAGGAGCTAATAAACTCATCAAAAGTCTAGCTAGGATGCCATAGGAACAAAGGCTTCAAAAGCTGGGTTTATTTTCCTTAGAAAGAAGAAGATTGAGAGGTGACCTTATTGAGACCTACAAAATTTTACATAGACTCGAGAATATAGACGAGCAAACCTTCTTCCAGAGGGCAGCAATAGAACATTTAAGAGGACACAGCCTGAAACTTTATAATAAGAGGGTGCGATTGGACATCGAAACTGTAACTGTAACTTTAGGACTCTGTAATAACCCATTAGTGCACATTTTTCCCATTTGGGAACGCGAGGATGAGTTTGTCTGAAATAATTGTTGCTTTATCTAGTTGCTGTGGGTGGCTTTTGACTGTTCCCTGTACTATTTTTGAGCTTAATCATGAGTTTTTCGCATAAATTTTTATCTGCGGTAGCTATTTTTGAATTTATGTATTTGTTTACACTCGGTTGCCTCAGGTGTCTACTCAGAGTTTAAGGTAAGGGAATTTTAATTTTTAAGTGTACAAGTGATGTAAGTGTAACATATATAGTGTGGCTATTGTTATGCCAGAGGTTCTTGTAAATAGCAAATGCATTGAGGTAGAAATGTTTGGTAAATGTTTAATGTTCCCAAATGGGAACAATGGGCAAAAGAGGTACTGTGTTCCCATTTTGGAACATCATTGAGAAATGCAATGAGTGATTGAAAGCTCCACATAGAGAGATTTGCTGTCCATATTTATAAAAGAATATAAGATAAATTAGAATTTTAAGTTTACGCAGTAACCACGCTTTCTGCATAAAGAGTTTGTGGATGACTCTTCCATCTGATGCTCCTCGGCCCCTTACTATTTTTGTGCTTAGAAGTCCAGACGATCAGAGTCACATTACAAGAATCTCATGCACTGCAAAGGTAAAGACACCGAAGATGGACGTTATGTCGCAACCCAAATGGGCCTAGAAAATACATACACGCATGAAATTGCTGACATTGAAAACGTTGGCAATAAGCATCCTGAATTAGCTGATTTCTAAGTACTTTGATGAATACCTTGGAAATATGATTGTCACTAAGGCCATTCGATATTCTCGCCGGAAGAACGACACACAGTTCACGCTAGATCTGGCAAATCTAGATGATTTTGTTGGCATTATATTGCTTAGCGGCTATCACTCGTTGCCTCCTGAACTCATACATTGGAATAGACGTAAAGATGGATGTAAAGCTACCGTTTGTGTCATCCCACATGTCAGGACCAACTAGCCACCCAGTCAGCGACATTCGCTACGATTGAGCCGACCATCATCTGCTTCGAAGTGCACTCGGACTTGCAAATTGTCGCTTGTGTAAGAACACAAGGCTTCACTGCACAGTGCATGGCTCCACTTCACCTGTAGCAGAAGTATCATGCTCGCATTTGAGACAGACACGTGTCAGTCAGATGCACGGCACGTGAAGAAATATCTAGACTATGTCATTGTGTTCGGTCGCAGAAGTAGACTGTTACGAATGGCAAAGTTAATATTGACACTGCTTTATGACATTTGAAAACTAGATACTTCAACATGGATGTGTTGTTTTATTGCTCTGCCAAGCACCCTGCACTCTGTAAAAACGACAACTATTGTAGTAAATGAAAACTGCATCTTAAACAGGTTATCTGCACTAAATGTGCATGTTGTTCTAAAATGGGAACACAGCCTCATATGTGTCCATTGTTCCCAGCACCCCATCTAGCGGCTGATTGCCGAGTCACATAGATACAAGGTCCAAGGCCCTGGCCTTTGCATCATTTGTCATACTCCCAAGTATCACAATGATTGGCAATTGGGGGAAGCTTGGGCACTAATGGGTTAAGGGTATAGATGCATGCATACAAACGTTCACACACAGATCAGACGGCGAGGGAGAGGACTGGCCACCCGGCCTCATATTCCGAATGCCAGCAAAATGAAGTCGCTAATACTTCATACTCATTGCTGCCTCTTGGAGTTGTACGGTGTATTTGCGAGAGAAGATGAGCGTAGATGATTGTCACAATCTTCACGATCATGATCATAATCATCATCATGATCATCATCATCACCACCACTACCACCACCAGGGGCGTCGATAATAGGGGGCCCGGGCCACTGCAATATTTTGAGTAGGGCAGTATATGACCTGTACAATTAACAAAAGGCAACTAAGCGTCTCCGTGGACTGGCCAAATAGTTTCTGGTGTTTACTTACTTGTCTATTTAATATAATTTTACCTACGAAATACCGAAGAACTTATGCAGAAATTTGGGCTTAGCTATGCGAATGTTTTCATCTTCAAGGGGCTTTGACCTCTGACACCAGACCAGGGCTTCGGGCATGGACTCCGGGCTTCGCCTCAGACTCTCGTTGTAAGGCCGCTGTCATGTGTCGGGCTCCCAGTCTTTCGTAATCGTAATCGTATTTTCGCCATTTTACACCCAAGAGGAGCCAAGACGGGGGGGACCAGCTTATTCACTGGTGCTTAGTCAGAACAAAATCGATAGACAAGTAAGTTCAGATTTGGTTCCTGGTCAAGCTCCAAGGGTCATGCATTCATAGCGGATCGATGCTTCTGATCGTCATCACCACCGTTGCCACCATCACCATCATCATCAGTTCCTGACATTTGGGTGATAATAAACTATCTCCATTTAAATCTCTCATTTTGTAAAATATATAGCGCTTTTTTCTTACATAGTTCAATTCTTGCTACAGCTTCGCTATGCTCTGAGCATTCATTTGCGAGTTTACGAAATCTGATCAGTCAGTTTTCATATTCTGAATAGCTGAAATATGAGGGCTTTAGACAAAAAATTGGATCACATAAACAAGACAGAACTGACTCGATATTGCGTTTCTCGTTAAAGTTTTTCTGAAGCCCTGATTTTAAGGCAGACATGATTTCAACATCAGGCATTTGCTCGACGGAAGAAGAGACGAAATTACTGGTATAGCATTACCGAGAATTGTACAGCGTATAGACTCCATGTTGGTCAAAGTCTTCTTGTATATCTGTATGTGTACCTGTCCTGTGTTTTATTTCGTACAGCTTGCTTTTTTGTATGCATGGTCTGCTTGTTTGTCTGTCTGTCCGTCTGTCTGTCTGTCTGTCTGTGTGTCTGTCTGACTGACTGACTGACTGACTGACTGACTGACTGACTGACTGACTGACTGTCTTGCTGGCTGACTGACTGACTGACTGACTGACTGACTGACTGTTTTGCGGGCTGACTGACTGACTGACTGACTGTTTTGCGGGCTGACTGACACTATTTTTGTGAGTATCTGTCGTTGTCATTCCCTCTGCCTCATTCCTTTCTTGCCTGTGTCCTTACCTCGACCTCTGTATAATTTAAGCCTCTGTTTCAATCTCATCGGGCTTGTGTATATGTGATTCTGCACTGTGCGTGTACGTCTTTGTACGAGTTTCTGCCCAACACAGCTCGTTGTTTATGCTCTTGGCCTCGATTTATTATCTTCCACTGGAATTGACTAACCGACCATTTCCTGCAAAAACGCGCATTTTGCCTCCGTTTTTCTCCCCGGTAGGCCTACTTCTTGTTATTTATCTGTCTGCGTTTGTTTCTCTGTCTGTCTGTCTCTTTCTTTGCTCCCTCTTCACGTGTCTGTCTCTGTCTGTTTCTCCCACGCCTCCACTGCTCTGCTCTGCTCTCGCTTATCTCCATATTCCATTCCACTACATATCACTTCAGTCCATTCTGTTCCAATCTACTCTACTCCAATCTATTCCACTCTATTCTGTTCCATTCTATTCCACTCTATTCTGCTCCATTCTGTTCCACTCTTCTATTCCATTCTATTCTGCTCCATTCTATTCCACTCTTCTATTCCACTCTATTCTGCTCGGTTATATTCCGCTCTATTCTGCTCCTTCCTGCCGCCTTCGCTTCCCTTCCTGCTCTCCTTTCCTTCGCATGAGGTTTGTACCTCATTCATACCTACCTGGATTCGAAGATGTGAATTTATTTGATAGAGTCCGTATGATCGTATATGTCTGTACGTCTGGTTAAATGCTCCGATGGGTGATGCTTGCGTGTAGTAGTAGTAGGGCCAGAAGTTTAACTACATCATATGACAGCAAAGGGCGCTGACGTCTATACAAACGTTCTTTGCGAAAACAGTTCTGCTGTAAATAGTTGGGCTTAATAAGCAACAACAAATAAAGTCAAAACCAAACAAACCATTAAACTTCGACTTAACTGCAGCTGATACAACAACATACGTCGTTTATAAGAAAGCGAGTGGAGTCACAGAATAAGAGAAGCAGTCACTTGTGTACAGCGATTATATAATACGCCACACAGTACGAAAGTTTTAGTATTTTATGGATGATCAATTCTCAAGAGTTCAGCGCCGCAAGCAAACTTTGCTCCTATTTACAGTAGCTATTGACGCTGTACTTATGCTTAAAATCTGCATGTGCTTGTTCACTTGTACGTTTTCTACACGACTCTGTCCATCTGCCTGCATGGTGGTCTGCCTGCCTTTCTGCCTGCTTGCCTGTCTGTCTCCCTTCACTCTATCTGTCTTCATGTGTGTCTTTCTGTCTTTCTGCCTTTCTGTCTGACCGTCTGTGTGTCTATCTAAAACTCTATCTGCCTGTCTATCGCTGTGTATTTGACCATTTATATTTCATTCTGTTCCTCTGCCTGTATTTCTCTTTGTCTGTTCGCCTATGGATACCACGAACACGCTTGAACTTGTCGTTTTGGAGTACAGCTCTGTATTGATCGTGGCTTGCTTGCGCTTGCAAGGCAGACGGGCTGCCAGCCTCCTCTTATGCCTCCTCCTTGGAGAGCGAAAGATACAGGCGGCGTTACCCCCGTCAGTAAGTCGGCCTTGCCCGGCTACCCGCCCACGGTAGCGATATCCCAATGGCTCGTGTGGTTTATGGCAGCATATGATTTTGAGCCTGTGCTTGATTTGTGGTGGGTTCCGAGGCGCAGTTTGGAAAAGTATGTCATTGCGAGTATTCGTTGAGCGAGAAGTCGGTTTGGCTGGTTTAGCTTAAGGGATTCTGGTTGTCCCTGTTGATTACTCTGTGTGTGTGTGTGTGTGTCTGCCTATCTCTTCCTGTCCCTATTTTCTCTATCTTTCTTGTCCGTTCGCCCTTCAAACTTGTTAATAACGTTAGACAGCCTTGAGGTTTTTCTCATCTGCTTCTCTTTATTTCTGTCTGTCTGTCTGTCTGTTTGTCTGTCTGTTTTTCTATCTGTTACTTTCACTTTGCCTCGCTCGCTGCATTCGACACTTTTGACCTTTCAAATATATTTCCCCTTTCCGTTTCTCGCTCTCACTCACTCTCTCTCTCTCTCTCTCTCTCTCTCTCTCTCTCTCTCTCTCATTCTCTCTCTCTCGCCCTCCCTCTCTATACTCCCTGCCTTCCAACTCGCTCGCTAGCGCTGGGTACTTGCTACAAGTAATCCGGAAATTACCGCTTGCCGTTTCGCCTCGTAAAAGGAACGTTCTGTTTAGGCATCTTCACACTAGCCGTCTGCTTGCGGTCTGTGACGCAGTAAGTATTTCACTAAATGTATATCGTTCGTAATTGTAATCGTAAATTCGAGATTTCTACAGCGCCCAAAGAAAGCTAAGTCGGGGAACCAGCTTATTCACAGGCGCTCAGTCAAAACAAAATCGATAAGGCAAGAAAGGTTCGGTTCCAGGTCAAGATATAAGAGTCAGGCAGGCAGACAGTCAGACGGCTACGGTGGGTGATGTTTGGAATATGTCGTTACATGCAGACCTTTGTAAGTATGCCATTAAAAGTATGTTGTTGTAAGTATACAGTGGTACGTGTGCCGCTAAAATCTATCAATGTAAACACAGCAGCATAATTGTGACATATAGTTTCTCGTCAAATCTTTCAGATCTGTTCTTTCGAGTTTTGAACCAGATATATTCGTGGGACATAACCGCTGCACTCCTTATACAGGCTTACCACTGAGTCAGTCGACCATTCTATTAGCAGCTAGAGCAAAGCCGTTTAGGAGCTAATGGCAGTTTCTCACTCAAAAGCGGAATCTAGCTAATAGCTAATGTTAGTTTCTAGCGGCTATCGTAGTAGCAGTTTCTCCGCCTCTAGCAGTTTGTAGCAACTAGCTACTGAAGTTTTTAGCGGCTACACTTTCAGTTTCTGCTAGCGGTTTTTCTGTTGCTAGTAGTATCTAGCTAAAGACACTTTCTAGAGGCTATCGTAGCAGTTTCTACTAGCAGTTTCTCAGTCGGTAGCAGTATCTAGCTATACTAGCAGTTTCTACCAGCAGTTTCTCCGCCGCTACCATATGCGACGCAGTATGCCGTTGACCTTGCAGCCATGACCTTGAAAGGCCATTGTTTGTCGTAGACTGGAGTCGCAGTAATCGATAAAGTGCTGGATGCCAATATTGGAGTCAAAGATCTACGGACACTCGACAGTCTACGTTGCTGCTTCTCGTAGACACAAGCTGTCTGGTATGAAAACACAGATTTTGTGGATTTTAATTAGGACGTAG
Source organism: Norana najaformis (assembly GCA_964023275.1). NCBI lineage: Eukaryota > Metazoa > Annelida > Clitellata > Crassiclitellata > Hormogastridae > Norana > Norana najaformis. The sequence continues at coordinate 7,602,989 of OZ029924.1, read as the reverse complement.
TAAAGCACCATAAGCCGCCTTATGACGGGTACCGGGATGACGTTGATGATGATGATGATCAAAATGATTATGAGCATGATCATGATGATAATGAGCACGATGATAATGACGACGACGACGATGATGATGTTGATAATAATGTAGTGAGTGGGGCCTACAATCAGACCAAAGCCTTGAATAGTTTCAAAAGGAGCTACATAAATGCAAATGCTTAGACAGATTCAAATATGTGTACCCACATGCATACACAGGCTTCACAACACATACTTAGATACATATATACATACATACATATATACATACATACATACGAAGGCCTACATACATAGGCATACATACATCAATTCATACATGCAACATGCATACATACCTAAAAAAAACAACGCATACCGCAGTATTAGTCAGTTCTTGCCAGACATAATAAATCTGATATTGATTCGCAGAAGTCTGGTTCTGCAACCGCTTACAAGGAGTTTTCGATGGCCGGCCAGACTGCAGTCGAGTATTGTTACCTGGTGCGATAAAGAAATTGCTGCAATACGTCACATTGCCTACGCACATTTCTGAGTTAATAGCTGTTCGTTTCTGCAGTTTTATTTAGCTGCATTTGATTTATCTGCGTTTTTATCTGACATCTTCTCTAACTTACCAGCCTGCATTGGTAATCATAAAGCGACCCCAGAGAAATGTCGGATTGAGTTGGGTCAAATGATGAATTCGTATTTGATGGATGATCATCAATCCTAGTACTAACAAAGCTTAGCATTAACATACAGATAGATAGACAGGCGATAGACAGGCAAAACAATACACATATGACAGTAAGACATGCAAACGAGTGACAGACAGACAAACAAACAGACAGAAAAGCAGACAAGCAATCAGACCCAGGCAGGCATACAGACAGAGATGCGGTATCTTTGGTTCATTCCACTGCCAATCACACTTGATCATGCCTAACTTCACTATGTCTGTCAGCGACGTATTCACAGCGCCATGCTGCAATCAGGCAAGGAGGCTTTTCGCTTGGGGTTAGGGTTAAGGTGTAAGGTGATAAAGCTCAGTATATGTGGAGGGGTTAATAACATGCAAGGGTCACTTGTGTGTGACCTCTGAAGTTATGTCGCTTCTGGATCAGTTGCAACGAGGACCAGAATCGACGAAAATAGGCCGACTGTGTCTGCTTGGTTGTATCTGTGTATCTGTCTTTCTTTCTACGTCTGACTATGTCTCAGTGTCTATTTCTGCCTGTGTGCCTGTCTTTCTTACTTCCTTTCAGCGTCTGTCTGTGTCTCGAAGTAGAAATTGTACTTTGATGACTTCCTATGGTTTTCCTTACTTAGTCTTACTTTACCTTCATTTCTTAACTTACTTCACCTTATCTTACCTTGTCTTACCTATCTTACACTTCCTGTAACCGTTGCCTTGTTGTTGCTTGCCTCAGTTTTCCTTTTTCTGTTACTAATCTTGTCTTTCACTTTACCTTACCTTGCCCTGCCCTTATCTTAACTTACTGTACCGTACTTTATATTTTATTCTCGAGGTTCGCATTCCAATTCGACGTCTTTCTATAACTTACCTTACTTAACCTTACGTTAGCTTGCTCTGACTTACTTTACTGTGCTTACCTACCTCACCTGTTTCCTATCCCGAGGTACAAATTGAACTTGAATCCTTTTCATGCTATATTTTACCTTATGTGACGCGTACCTTATAATTTACCTTACTGTGCCTTATTTCACATTCTTACCTTTCTATGTCCAGGTATAAGTTGGAGAAGGTGCTGAGGATGGCAACGGCGAACGGCAATTCGGTCCCGACGGAGAGCAATGGGGTTCAAGAGAGCAATGGGGTTCAAGACAAGCTGCTATCGAATGGGGATGGTCACTTGCCGACTCCTGTTGCCTCCTCTTCTACCTCATCTTCAAAAATCTTATGTAAGATGATCTTTCTCTAATGCAATCAAATGATTTCTATAGCGCCAAGTTTGATCATAATGCATCATTTGATGGTCGCTTCAAGTCTTTATCAACGCCAAAAGTGTTGAATAAGTCAAGAATTCTCAATTACAATTCTTCTTCTTTTTCTCCATCTTCTCGTACTCCTCCTTCTGCTGCTGCTCCTCCTCCTCCTCCTTCTCCTCTTCCTTGATTAATTCATTTTTTCATTCTTTCTATCATCGATTGATTGATGGGTTGTTTAATCGATCGATCGACTGACCGATTTATCAGTTGATTGATTGTCTGCTGGTTGATTGATTGATTGATTGATTGATTGATCAAATGATCGATTGCTTTATCAATGCATCCATGCAGGCACCCCTCCATGTCGAATGATCTTCGCCTGTTTGGGTTTCTTCTGCTTCTTCAACCTCTACTCCCTGCGCGTCAACCTGAGCGTTGCCCTCGTCCAGATGGTCAACGTTACCTACATGCGTCAACTTGAGGCCGACAATGCCAACCGCCAGAACGCAACTATCGCCGTCGAAGGCGTTGTCTGTGAAACACAGCACACCAACACAACCAGCCCATCCGCAAAAGTAAGCCAAGTATACTAAAACTGCTACTGCTACAGTGCTGCTGCTGCTATTATTACTACTAATACTACTACCAGTAGTAAAAGTAGTAGTAGTAGTAGTAGTAGTAGTAGTAGTAGTAGTAGTAGTAGTAGTAGTAATAATAATAATAATTATTATTATTATTATTATGCCACTGTTATTGACACCATAGCAGAATCATACCGGCCAGATCAGCTGAGACCTTGGGTGCTGCCGCTGAAGTGCAACTGAAAGAAAAATATCCAAATACACCATCATTCTTTCATCATACCACTTTCTGCCCTTGGCCTTTGAAACTCTGGGCCCAATAAACCAAGATGGCCTCGCTTTTCATCGAGCGCCTCTGCCATTGCCTCGCACAGGTATTGGAAGATAACAGGGAAACTACTTTCCTCCATCAGCGTTTATCTAGGGCCATCCAGCGTCTCAGTGTAGTCGCTTTTTGCAGCATCTTTTCCATCGAAACAGCCATCAGCGAATATTACCCTTCCCAGAATAATGCTTCCCCTATTTTTGTAATCCTGAGGGATCATATGTACCTCGGGTAACAAAAATAATAATGGGTCTTGGACTGGTTCTCGTCCAAGATGGTGGCTTCTCACTTTCAAGAGGCGACGTTAAGGTTTCAATTCTGTTTTTGGAAAGTCTGTCCGTGGATTTTTTGTCTTCTAAGCGGTTAAGTGTCTGTGTTAAGTTTGTCAATATTTGATCTTCATATTCCGTGGTTGCCACATCGCCTCTTAGCGCACCACTTGTGTCATGCCTGGTATTTGGTTTTCATGACTTCAGACACTCGTAGCGCTTTTTTATATGACCTTTAGTGTCTTGTCGTTCACAGTCCTTTATGAATATCTCGAGAGAAGGCAGCGGGAATGTGCATCGTATGTCGGGACGTCATGAATTTCAACAATAAAGATGGAATGGTTCACCTCCACGGGTCAAGTAATAATCGTTGCCCTGGCTCGTATAAGCCCCCTTTCTGAGAGCCCTTCACTTACCAACTATAGAGTAGTTTCAAGTAAGTCTGGACGCCCTTTTCCTACTCCTATTTCTTCTTGCTCTCAGGTGGGAACGGGGGTTCCTATGAATTAAGGGTTGCAAAGCTTCAACTTTTCGATGCCAACACCTACTCGACCTTATCAATTCCGCCGAGATCTGACCTGAACTTATTTCAGCTATCACTGCCCTGGTTAACCTCCTTTTGGCTGCGGTTGCCATGAGCAGGTTCTGTAAACTCTTTTTGGGGGCACACGGTACGCTGCAGGTCTGGGGTGTGCGGCCGATAGTTACAGGATACTACTGGCGCAGACTAGTACCAAATGCGCTGACACATTTGCCCCTCCAAAGGCTACCACTTGTGTATCCCAAAAACAGGTCAATGCGGGTGTAACTGTATAGCTTTGTCAGGCGGCTGTGTGCGCCGCCAGCCTGTTTTTTAATAGTTTGCAGTCAGGCTCAGTATTGGTTGCACTTCATTTTTGAAATGTGTTTAACTTAACAGCGCTTTTCGGACCATATCCAGTCGGCTGTTTATGACATATTGTCTGAACTGGCGTCTATCTGCCATCTGGCTTATGCCGAGGTATCTCAACTCGGCTTCGTCCAATACACCCTGCTCTCCCAGCCGTCCCTAAACAAGGAGATCCGCTTGGTCCGCTATTATTCTCTCTTTCTCTTCAGCTAAATCCATAGGACCTCAGCTACTTTTAAGATACTTGGATGACCTTTGTTTGGGTGGAAAGACATCCGATATGGCCTCAGATGTGAGAGAACGATTGAACGAAAATGTGAGCAAATGGGTCTACATCTTAACAACTTGATGCTGTCTTAACCTCTCAGTCAATTCTCCACATTGCATGTCATCGTTGCTCTTCCTCGATGTCATGCGCTCCTGGCACTGGATATCGTGTCAACTATTGCTCTGGATGGAATCCGTTGGTTGGGTTCTACATGTGTATGGGAGCAGTCACTGGTGACTCCTAGTTATCCGAGCAAAGTTTACTTATTGATGAACCTTTTGTTTTCAATCACATTTAGACTAGCATAGGGCGCAAAAGTTCTGTGATCAGTTTCTTTAGAAGCGTCGCTATACAAATTTCTTATTGCAATTACAATTACAATAACAACTACAATAACAACAACAATAAGCACAACAACAACTACTACTACCACTACTAATGCTACTACTACTACTACTCTTTGTAGGACGGTCCGTTCAACTGGGACTCGCAGCAGCAGGGTATTATCCTGAGCGCTTTCTTCTACGGTTACATCTTTACTCAGCTTCCGGGCGGGATGTTGGCGGAACGGTTCGGGGGTAAGTTGGTGCTGTTGGCGGGCATCTCTTGGACCGCCATCTGGACGATTCTGACTCCCGTCATCGCTCAGGCTGGGGGCTTCATTGGACTGGTCATCATCCGGATCTTTGAGGGCGTAGGAGAGGTTCGTCTTCTGGGGTTGATATCTTTGACAACGACAGTATCATAATCATCACTGTCGTCGTTGTATTCGTCGTCGACGTAATTATCATTGTTTCAAAGAATAAAAGTAATATTATCGAGTGAAAGTTTTATGTTGAGTGACTTCGTCATTACCACAACTATCTTACTGTTGTCGTCGTGGCCATCATCATCATCATCATCTTCAGTGTCATTACTATCATCATCCATCGTCGTCACTATCATCTTTATCCTTATCATCCATGATCATCTCTAAAAGTTGCTTAATTAAATATCTTAGTACATATATACATACATCTTTATCATCATCACAATAACTATTTTAACTGTTTTCATCATTTATTGTGGTCCTCATTAACATTATCGCGATTTTAATTCATCCTCTTCCTCCTCGTCATTATTATTATTATCATCATCATTATCATCTTTACACCAACTGCATCATTGTCATCGTCATCTTCATCATCATCATCGTAATTGCTATTATACCGTCATCTTCGTCTTCATAATCATTCATAATCATCATCCTGCATCATCATCGCTTTGAGCTATAAAGATTAGCGCCATTGCTGTTCTGTGGTATTGCCGCGTTGAGCGAGCCATTGACAGCCTAGGCCGTGAAGATGAAAATCCCTATGCATGCATACATACATACATACATACACACATACATACATACACACATACACACACACAAATACAAGCAAGCATACATACGGGGTATCGCTGCATACATGTAGACAAAGATACATCAATAGATACACACAAACATACATATATATATATGTATATGTATAGATACTTACAAAATTGCATACTTTATTGCCAGCATACCACATGCTCTTGACGAAAACCTGATTTTTTGTGACCTTGATATCAACCCGGAACTCCCTCGGCCCTCAGCCTACCTCTCTGTTGCATGCCGCCTTCACGTGGCCAACGTTTTGTTGTCTGCCCATCCTTGATCACCCCTCCTCCCCCACGTTCTCACTCAATATTTCATAAACCACTCGCGTGGGCCTTTGATGCTATAGGCCTAAGCATTGTGACTATAATGATACCCAGATCACGTCAGCGGTAATTGGAAATGAGGGGCAAGATGAAAGAGGATGAGGGGAAAAAAGAGAGAAAGCCTCACAGAGAGAGAGTGAGCGAGTGAGTGAGTGAGGCAAGCAGGCAGACAGGCAGACAGGCAAGCAGGCAGGCAGAGTGAAGGACAGAGAGCGAGAGAGACAGTGAGACAGAGAGATAGAGACAGAATAACGGGAGACAGATAGAAATACAGAGACACAAAGTGGAAGAGAATAAGAGAGACAAACAGACAGAGACAGAAACAGAGCGACAGACAGATACAGACAGAAAGTGATAGAACATGACACTGAGCGATATGATGAAGAAAACGATGACGATGACAAAATTTCTAGCCTTGATGACAGTTAATAAATGTGGTTGTCATGATCACCATCATCACTACCACCGTCATCATCGTATTCAATGCATCCTTTTTATGAATGTGTTATAAAATTAAATTGATGATTGAAGGGTTGAAGGTTAATAATAATAATAATAATAATAATAATAATAAATAAACTGGTCACCTAGTCAGGTAAATTACATCATTCTGGATTGTATAATAGCATGCACCCTGAAGCAAACTCTGCCATAATAATAATATAATAATAATAATATTATTATTATTATTCTTAATAACAATTATAACAATAATAATAACAATAATAATGAATTGAATTACTAATTATTATCTCTGTAGGGAGTTGCTTTCCCAGCGATGCACGTAATGATTTCCAGCTGGGCGCCTCCACTCGAAAGAGGAAGAATGGCTACTTTCATCTACGCAGGTACGTCGTCGGCTAACAATGTCACTCGGAGTGACTGTTACCTGCTTTAGGTAGACAACTTATGACCTGCTTTGGTTAGCAACAGGGAGTACAGTTATCTGTTTCAGATGGTATCCATATTCTGACCTAATTAAGGTAGCAACCTGGAGTGACCTGGAGCAAGTCCTTCACTCACAATTACTCAGCACCACTCATTGAAGCTTAGTGATTAGATACTGGCGCTTAATAAATGGAGAAATAATGATGACGATGCATGACGATGATCGTCATCGTCATCATTATTTCTGCATTTATTAAGATGCCGCTGCCAATGATGATGATGATGATGATGATGATGATGATGATGATGATGATGATTGCAACTGGGTGTATCTGTGACCTGCGTTAGGCAACCAAGTTATGACCTGCTTTCGGTAGCAACCAGGAGTACCATGTACCTGTTTCAGGTATCCATATGCTGACCTAATTAAGGTACCAACTGGGAGTAACAGTGACCTGCTTTAAACAGCAAAATTATGACCTCCATTACATGACAACCAGGTTCAACTATGACCTCCTTTAGTTAGTCACGGGACTTGAGGAGTGACTTGACTAGCAGTAAAGTCAGTTGCGCTACTAGCATTCGTCTTCAACTACGGTGTGCAGAGATTAATCTGCAAAGGCACCGAGTGCATTCCTTTGGTGCTTTTCATAATATTCTTATCTGCCAGCCTTTAAATGTCTGGCTCTTATTAGCTGGACGTACATACCTGTACTGTTTACGAATATCAGGGAAACAATCAAAAAGTGAACGCTCATATATACATATATATTGTTGCAGGTTAGTCTAGAGGTAGTTATAAACACCCGCAGTAGTTTAAAATGGCATATGTTTACAAGCAAAAATAGCTATCAACTATCAAATTCAAAATGATATATTCAAAACGATCAACCTCAAAATAACATCTCCTCAATTCGACATCCAAACACAGCAAAACGACCAACAGGTCAAACCAAAAGCCGGACTGAATTTAACTCACACTTGCGCCTATTTATAGGCTGGAGTTCCCGCCCGACAGGGGACTCTTCTTCTCTAAAACATCTGTTGCAGATGGCACTCTAGCCACCTCGCCCACACGTGTTACTCGGCAACAATATGTATATATATATTGGCTGAAGTCAGTATACCTTCTGTAAGATATAAATATATATTTATATATAATTATGAAAGTTAAGAGATATATGCATGATAGTGCTCAAGTATATTTGCACACAGTGTCACGCATGCACGCACACAAACATTTATTGATTGATCTGAGGAATTGTGTGTTTGAAATGTCATTTGTATTATTGGCCCATAGACCCTTGTTGCGTTTTCATAAACGTATATTTATATAGAAATATAATTACATGAATTATATGTCTAGGGGTAAAATCGATGAATGTAATTAAATAAGAACCACAGTATGCCAAGCTTTCGTCACGTTCTTGTGACCCATAGAAGAGCAGCATTGTGTTATCTTCTGCTACACCATTGGAAGACCAGTGAATCATTATCATTACACTGGTCAACATAGAAATCGTTACTGACTGGAAAAGGCCCTAATGTGTAGCATCTTGGTGCGCTGAACACGAATATAACCATAAAAATTTTTTATTGGCTCTCGATTTGAAAATATTTCATATAGTTCATTTTTTATGTTTCACCATGTAAATTTATGCAGTAGGACTGCGACAATATCCTAAATAAGTCTAGAATGATGTAATATTCCACCTCATTGCATAATCCCATCATGGACACATCATGCACAGTTGATTACGTCATTTTCTGATGCAATGTAAAACTACAGCCAGTCGGCTGCTGACGTAAGATGACGTCAGCAGTGTACTATATAAAGCGAGTCGGAACGGTTGAGCATTTACAATATTACAGACTTTGTGCGAGACAGTTTAAGTTACTGTTTTATAAAACTATTATTACTTTATCCATTTAGATACAATACAGAACAGTAATGCCTCGGAAGTGCGTAAATACTGTGGACAACTTTTGTTACATTTGTGGGGAAGTGACATTTGCCAACCAGAAGAAAAGTATCACTTATCAAGTCAAGAAGGCATATCATGCTTACTTCGAATGCAAGGTTGGTGACCAAGACAAGCCATGGGCCCCGCATATATGCTGTGCTACATGTACAACACAGCTTTCACAGTGGTTGAATGGCAAAAGACCATCAATGCCGTTTGCAGTTCCCATGGTGTGGAGAGAGCAAAGCAACCACGTAGATGACTGTTACTTCTGCTTGGTTCCTCCTCTTTCCGGTGGAATAACGAAGCAAAAGAAGTCGACAATAGTCTACCCAAACATTCCGTCAGCATTGAGACCAGTTCCACATGGTGATGAACTTCCTATTCCAGAATCTCCAGCAAAATATATTTTCCTTGATTCATCTGATGAGGACAAGGGTGAGCCGACATGTTCTTCTCCTGGTCCGTCAGCGTGCAGTGATCCCGATTTTCACTGTGGTGCATCATCAACCCCATACAGAATAACACAGGAAGAACTAAATGACCTTGTTCGTGATTTGGACTTATCCAAAAACAAGGCAGAATTGCTAGGATCAAGACTCCAACAATGGAATCTTCTAGAAGAAGATGTCACAATTACTTCATATAGAAAGCGCCATCAGCAGTTGGAACCTTTCTTTTTGAAGGAAGGTAATCTGGTATTCTGTTCCAATATTGACGACCTCATGAATTCCTTACAGATCACTCATGACCCACAAGAATGGAGACTCTTTGTAGACTCTTCAACACTGAGTCTTAAGGCTGTGCTTTTGCACAATGGAAACCGTCTTCCATCTATTCCATTAGCGCATGCTGTCCACATGAAAGAGACATACGATAACCTAAAACAGCTACTGCATTCCATTGACTATAACAGGTACAAATGGCACCTGTGTGGTGATTTGAAGGTAGTTGCCATTTTAATGGGACTGCAGCAAGGATATACAAAATATATGTGTTTCTTGTGTGAGTGGGATAGCCGAGCAAGAGAGTTGCACTACGTGCGGAAGGAATGGACTCCCAGACAAAACATGGCAGTTGGACAGAAGAATATCCAGCACCCAGCTCTGGTCGAGGCTCACAAAATCCTACTACCACCCCTTCACATCAAACTAGGTTTGGTGAAGAACTTTGTGAAAGCCATGGACCGCACTTCGCCAGCTTTCCGATACCTGCATAAAAAATTCCCTCGACTCAGCGAAGCAAAGATTAAAGAGGGAGTTTTTGTGGGTCCTCAGATTAGAGAACTCTTCAAAGATGACCGCTTCAACAACTTGCTGGAGGGTGATGCGAAACAAGCATGGAATGCTTTTCGTCTAGTGTCTACAGACTTTCTGGGGAATGTTAGGGCAGAAAACTACAAGGAACTAGTAGAAGACATGCTCAAGCAGTACCAGAAATTTCGCTGCAATATGTCTCTGAAGATGCATTTCCTTCATTCCCATCTGGATTTCTTCCCTGACAACTGTGGTATGGTTAGTGACGAACATTGGCGAACGTTTTCATCAAGATATCGCAACAATGGAGCAAAGGTACCAGGGAAAATGGTCCACTACAATGTTGGCTGACTACTGCTGGACACTCCGCAGAGATGCTCCCGAACAGCTGTACAAGAGACAGGCAAAAAAATCTAAGAACTAGTCTATGACCTGGTTTTTACAAATATTAACTGTAAGTGTATCACTATTGGCATGCATTGTGCGATATAAAATTACTTCATTTCAGATTACAAAAAAACTAGAGCCAATTCGGCATTTTCACTGTCATATTCGTGTTCAGCACATACAAATTGATAAGAACTGACTAATTTCATTTCAGTAACATGACTTTTGTAAAAATTTGTTGTCCAGTGTTATCATCATCATCATCATCATCATCATCATCATCATCATCATCATCTGTATTAGTATTAGGATTAGAATTAGTATTAGTATTGCTACAGGATAAAATTCAGAGTAAGTGAATTTATTATTGTTGTTAATTTTATTGTCTTACCCAAGGAAGGTGTAATCCCTTGGGAACAAGTAAACACACTATATGCTGTTCCTATTTTTCACCCAAGGTAGAAAAGAGCCCTCAGAATTTAAAAAACTTACTTATTACTATTATTATTATCATATTATTATTATTGTTATTATTATTATTATCTTTTTTGCCCCGAGGTATTTATGATCCCTCAGCGAGCTGAAAAATTATCCGGATGAAAAAATTGTATTCTGGGATGGCTAATCTTCGTTGATGTCAGACTCCTCAAAAGTGCCTGGAAGGCAATCAAATTAAAACGTTGAATTGTGGAGGCAACACGTTGGAAAAGGAAAGCGGTCTACCTTGGGTCTCCGAAAACCCTGGTCAAGTGTCCACCCAGATCAGATAAGAACTCCAGGCCCTGTAAATTTATCGGGCCAAGGGTCTCGAAGGCCAAAGGGATGAACTGTAAGAAGCCGATAAATCGGTATATTTGGTGATCTTCCTCTGAGCTGGCAACTCTGCCGCTGTGCCTGCATTTGTGGCTGTGTGAGGCAAGTAAGAATCGGCCAAAGTGTCAACAACAGTAACATTCCAGACCATAGACCTGCCCGCCTGCCAGGGAATGAGAGTAGCGCCATCTGGGCGTTTACCGTCGGATCTCGAAAGTCCAGCTGGTTCTTTAGAGGAAGGGAAACCCGCTTTCACTGAAGCTCGCCAGATTAGGTCATTTAGAGCTGCGTGTCTGGCATTCCTACCGGGTCCAAGACGACAAGCCATACCATGAGAACCATCAGTCAAGGCCATTAAACCACAAGGGCACCTATGAGTGGTGCAGATCTCAGCACCGAGGCGAAAACCCACGGCCACTCGTACTGCCTCATCTCCGAGTCTTAGACCACAGGCACTTATTGAAAGGGCAAACAGCCAGTCACTAGAATGAGGTGAAGCCACCGCCATGACCCGTGATAGTCCGTTAAGGCGGATGCTTGTAGGGTGTCAGTGTCCTTCATAATTAAAGGACGATCCCATGCTGATTGTTTATGTGCAACTGGGTCGTCTGGAAAGGGTACATTTGATACCAAACTCCATTGGGACCTGGCCATCAGAAAGGCATCATCTCCCACAGCGTCAGTACCGGATCCGGCCAGGATGGATGGCTGGAGAGGCGTGATACCTGCGGCTGAGGCCAAAAAGCCTGGAAGTGCCAGCGAGGTTGCACGTCTAATACCCAATCCACCATCCTTAACCGGGAGCGAGGCGTGAAGCCAGTGCATGTCAGACAAAGTCAAGTTCAACGTGCTCGAGAGGCCATCTCGCAGTACAAGATCAAAAACGGTCAAGCATGGGTGGTCCATACAGGGGGCGCATCTGAGGGTGTGAAGCAAAGTAGGTGAGCTAAGAGAGCAGCGAAGAAGGACGAGGGCGTCATGTCTACCAATAGATGCTAGGCGCGAGACACCGACCCTTAGTTCTGAAACTCTGGTCTCCAGAACAGACCTGAGGGCCCCCCCCCCGAGAGAAAAAGGTGCTTCCAAGAGGCAGGCATCATCTGGTAATGTTGCTGAAAAGTGGTTTAGTGGCTCCGGAAGAATGGCGTGTTGAGCTTGTGAAATGACCTCGCATTTTGTGAAGTTCAAAGTCAGACCCATGGTATCAGCTTCTGACATGATAACCCCGACATCTCTAGCCGCAACAGAGATCTTACCGCCCAGAGTTAGGTCATCAAGATAACCCAGTACCAGGGAAGAGGACAGACGTGAAAGCAGCGGTTGCAGAGGCAGACAAAAGAGGAGAGGACCCAAAGGGTCCCCCTGCTGAGGGCCAGTTTGTGATAAGATGGAAAAGTCGCCAAATTTTAAAACTGAAGGTGTTCCATAAGCAAGATGGCAGTATGGGTATAGTCTAGGGGTCAGATTTGCCACCGCTTCCAGCATAGGCCTACGATGAAGACTGTTAAAAGCGTTGCTAAAGTCAAGCTTCACTTACACCGAGTCTTGTGGCAAGCAAGCAAGAAATTGATGGGTGGCATGAACCACCGCTTCGCAGCCGCCAGGAGTGCCAACCCCGAGTTGCAGAGGAGAGAAGTAACCGGAAAGGTTGTTCAAAGCAAAAGAATTAGCGCAAGAAAGAACCTCTGGGCCAGTTTCCTTACATGTAATCAGGTCCAAGATATGTTTTGGTCGCAACCCATCAGGACCACCCGAGGAACCAGCTGGAAAGGAACGTACCGCATGCAGAATATCCTGTTCTGTAACCTGCAAAGCTGAGAGGTTTTGATTTAAAGGTGGTATGTTATTATTATTATTATTATTATTATTATTATTATTATTATCATTATTATTATTATTATTATTATTATTATTATTATTATAAAACAAATCTATTGTTATGTCACTTCAATTATGAAACAGATCTATTGTTGCTGGAGCAACTAGGGCTGCTGTGGCGTCCAGGCTGGCACTCTGGAAACAGGTCGACTATTATTATTATTATTATTATTATTATTATTATTATTATTATTATTATTATTATTATTGTTATGTCACTTCAATTATGAAACAAATCTATTGTGTCACTTCAATTATGATACAAATCTATTGTTGCTGGAGCAACTAGAGCTGCTGTATTATTATTATTATTATTATTATTATTATTATTATTATTATTATTATTATCACAACTGTTATTATTAATACTATTACTTTTACTATTATTATTCTTATTATTATTATTACTATTATTATTATTATTATTATTATTATTATTATTATTATTATCATCATCATCATCATCTTTTAACGTTTCATTATTGTTATCATAACGGTTTCTTAACGTTGGCACGTAAGCGTTGTCTAATCAACTGTCAGTTCATTAAAATAAATTAAATTAATAATCGCCATCTTCAGAGGGATCATTATTATTCTTTACACTTGCATCATTTCTCAGTGTTATAGAAGATTTAAATAAAAAAATTAATTACAGCATTGTAGGAGTGTCATGATAGATTACATTATTCACTAGACTACAAGTTACAGTGTTATATTATCTGGTAACGTTAGATTACAATGTGTTGCATATGTGTTACGTGTGTAGGTGCACAGATTGGAACCGTGGTCGCTATGCCTGCGAGTGGCGTTCTCTGCCAGACGGTCAACTGGGAGTCTGTCTTCTACGTCTTTGGTATTATATATAAATGTTATATGATGGAACAGAACGCAATACAATACCTAACTGCACAATGCAAAACAATGCACTAGAATGCTATACAGTAAAATACAATTCAATACAATACAATACAGTACAATACTTGACAGAGACATACTATATACTATACGAAACAATGCAACATCAATGTGATACAATGAATACAATGCAATACAGTACAACGTAATACAGTGCAAAGTGATGCACAGCGCAACATAACACAAAACAGTGTGATAGAGTTATTATAATAATAGAACAAAGCAACAGAGAATGAAACAGTACTTTACATTAAAACAAGTTCCAGTGCGATACAATACAACGATATATGCAATACAATACAATGAAATGACACAGAATTAACTTCAACATAACGAAATGCAACCCGATTGTAATTGTAAAGTTGAGATGTCTACAGCACCCAAAGAAAACTAAGTCCGGGTAACCAGCTTATTCAGAGGCGCACAGTCAAAACAAAATCGAAAGGCAGGTAAGGTCAGATTCGGTTCCAGATTAAGATCCAAAGGTTAGGCTGACAGAGGGTTAGATCTCTACAGTGGATTTTTGATGGTGTTTAGAAGTTTGAGTGGCGAGAGAGGTGAGGGGAAGGAAAGGAATCGGGATAGGATTTGTGGAAAGAGGAGTGTTTTCAGTTTTGAGTGAAAGGCCTGCACAGAGATTGCAAGATGTAGAGTACTGTGAGTTCGTAGGATGAGTGGGTACAATACAACATAGGGTTCAGTAGAGTTGAAATGTGTGTCGTGTTTGTGTAGGGGCGATTGGACTAGTTTGGAGTGTCTTGTGGATCTTTTTGGTCTACGACAAACCATCTCTACATCCGAGGATAACATCCGGCGAACGCACGTACATTGAGACCTCACAAGGACCACAACGAGCTAAAGGGGTGAGCAAGGACGGATGGTAAGATAGATGGATGGATGGATTGACGGATGGATGAATATATTAATGGATTAATGAGATGGACGGACGGAAGGACGTATGGGTGGATGTGTAGATGAGTGGATTGATGGATCGAGAGATCGGTGGAGGGACGGAGGAGAGGAGAGAGAGGCAGAAAGGGTGTGTTACATGGGTGGATGTAAGAGGTGGGTTGGGGATGGATAGATAGATGTGTAGATGGATAAATAAAGGAATGGAGGGAAGGATGGTGGCAAGTAGAAGTGTGTGGATGGGATGTAGGTGGATGGATGGATGAAAATAGGTGGTTGGAGAAGAGAAGGGAGTATAGAGGGAGGGAGGAAGGGAGGGAGGGACGGACGGAGAGCTGTGTGGATGGATGTGCGCAGGAGTCTGTCCGTGGTTACTTTTGGTTATTTGACCCCTGATTAGTTACAGATGAACCTTTTGATTAGGTTGCAGAGGCTGTAGGCAGCTCTTTTGTGAAGCACGTAACACCCTTGTGTTCTATTCGGCTTTGCAGTAACGTGGTATAAATCGTATGAAGCTGAATTGTTCTCTCATTACTATTACGCTGTAGGTTGTGCTGAAGACGCCATGGCTCAAGATGGCCACATCTCCAGCCGTTTATGCTTTGATGATGGCTAACTTTAGCCACAACTGGGGCAACTTCTTTCTGCTGACCGTAACGCCGCAGTTCCTCAGCTACATACTGAAGTTTAACATACAGAGCGTAAGTACTGCTTGTGGTTATTGTTATGCAAGCAAAAGTACTGATTAGGTACTTGATCAAACGCTCCCACACGGGTTGAGTTTGTTAAGGAGATAAAACATATATGTATATTTGATATTTCTAAATATACGATTACATTACCATATCTTGACTTGCCTTACCTAGTCTTGCCTTATCTTACATTGCTTTACTTTTTCTTACCTTACCTTATCATAACTTGCCTTACCTTGCATTAACTACCTTACCTTGCGCCATTGATTATTGCCTTGTGCATTAAACACCAGCATCATAAAAGTTATAGATTACCTTACCTTGCTTCACTTTACCTAATGTTACCTTACCTTATTATGCCTAGTGACTTCTATAGTGCCGTTAACATAATGCAAGAAGCACCAATTGCCTAGTCTCAGGCCTATATCGTCTTACCGACAATCCTGAGATCTGCTTACCTTTCAGAACAGTTTCGTGAACTGACCTAAAACAGTTAATTTGCAGCTTGACCCGACCTTTTGATGGTGTTTACAATTTTGAGCAGCGAGAGACATAAGGGGAAGAATGAGGATTTGTGAAAAAGGATTTGTGAAAGAGATGTGTTTTTCAGTTTTGAGTTAAAGACCTGCACAGAGATTGCAAGAGGTCGAGTGTTGTGAGTTCGTAGGATGGCCTGACCTAACCTGACTGACCTGACCTGGCCTGAACTCTGTGTACTTTCAGAGTGGCATTGTGGCTGGAGCTCCGTACCTGACGATGTGGATGGGAATGTTGCTCGGTGGAACCATAACCGACTTCCTGTTGTCGCGTCACCTCATGCCTATCACTTGGGTCCGAAAGCTGTTTGTCATCGTCGGTACGTATACGTGCAGGACAAGACAATGCAACATTTTACAGAGATTTTGGTGGTGTTGAAGCGTTGATGGCGGAGGTTGTGGTGGAAATGGTAGTGGAAATGGTAGTGGAAATGGTAGATATTGTGGAAGTGGTGGTGGTGGTGGTTACCGAGGCGGTGGTTACGGTGATGATGATAACGACTAGGAATTTATTCGTACTAATAAGGACGACGATGGTGAAGGCAGTTTTGAAGTAGTTTCTTACTTTTTCGGAACTGTTTCTCCTTTTAAATTCAGTTTCCATCCGTCTAATATTTCTGCCAAAGCAAAGTGGGCACCGTATAAACAGGTGATTATTTTTCAGAGGTAACCAAAGGCCCTATATAAATGTCCAACTCAGTGGCGGCTCTTGCTTGCGTGGTGGGTCAAGAGCATTTCCAGAGAGGCGCCACATTCTGACAGTCCGTGCACGGGTCTGGTCTGAGGTTCGCCGGCATAATAACCAAGAGGGGCGCCGGGGGTCACGCCTATAGCTAAATCCGCTACTAATCCAGCTACATAGAAACATGCATCCATACTTTAGATTACTTTACATCGCCGTGATTTACATTACATTAAGTTTCATTGCACTGAATTATAAGCCGTTATGTAACGTATTTGCACGACTGATTATGTCGTTACGCTTCAGGATTTTTTGTACCGGCCGTCTGCCTGGTGGGTGTTGGGTACGTGAACTGTGAGACTGGATTGGCCGTTGCCCTGCTGGTCATCAGTGGTGCATGCCTCGGTCTGTCGTGGGGTGGATGGGGCGTCAACCACCTCGACATCGCACTCCCCTTCGCAGGTTTGTATTTCGGCTCGCCGGGTCCCTTCAGGGAGTGGCCCTACTTGCTTTTAACACACTGGCCGTCTCTTCGATTATATTAACATGCGCTTTATATAGGTGTCCATGTAACAGCAACAGTGCTAGTGGTAGAGGTAGTGGTAGTGGTAGTAGTAGTACCGCTAGTAGTAGTATATGTAATTATAATAATAGCACCAATGATGATGATAATGTGAAGATGATGATAATAATAATAATAATAACAACAACAACAACAATAACAATAATAATAATAATAATAATAATAATAATAATCACAGCAATAATAATAATAATAGCATCAACAGAAACAATAATAAACTAGCTACATCTTCCGGCGTCTTGCAACTGCAGTTCAGTGCCGTGGAGCTTGCTTTTTCCTTAATTTGAGGAGATATAGACGTTACAGATGATTTTTAGTTTTCTCTGGTTATTTTGTAATTCACTGAGGGATCATATCTACCTCGGATGGAAAAGTTATAATCTCTCTGAGATCGGAGTGAACCTGGTTGAACTTGGCACTTAGAAATAATGTTGACGAATATATGCATCATTCTTAGCTTATCTTACAATATTTGAGCATAGAAATCCCTGTGCTGCTGCTTCTGCAGCTGTTGATAACGACGACTATTATGATGATGATTACGACGACAGAGAAGATGATAAAAGTATGATAAAGCAACAAAATGCTTACATATCCGGCATACGTTACAATTTATGTTACGATGGGAGTAATTTCGTTGCAGGAACTCTGTTTGGGGTTACAAACTGTATATCTACGATACCTGGATTTGTGGCACCAGCTATTGTTGGAGCCCTGACCTACAGAAATGTAAGTCACCCACCTCTGGGTTTCAGTAGGTGTCGTGGTTTGATGTAGATTTAAACTTGCTCTTAATTTAAAATATGTATTATAATAGGCTTAGACACGCATAGGTGCCGCTGTCTGGCAAATAATATGAGAACAATTTTAGCAATTGCTTTCATGGCCCACAGCCTAATAGAGAGGGTGAGGGAGGGGAAGGGTGAAGGAGAAGAGGAAGAAACGGGGAGGATAGAGGCAGGAACGGGGAGCAACAGAGTATTTGTTCCAGAAGGGACATTTTGTGGAATTAATGCGTAAACGTTCTATTCGGGATAGGCTAGTAAGTATGCTAAATATAAGTGCGTTACTTGACCGTTAGCTTTACGTTCAATTTTTGTTTTTTGTCGTATTTACGCTTCAAACAAAAGATCCTTCAAACTTCGCTCTCCTATCGAAAGCATCTCTGAGTATACTGAGGTTCCATATAAACTTTACTAATACAAGTTGTAGAAAGTAATGTAACAAAAAGTGAAGGTCACGTGCCCCATAGGACTTATGGGAGGCACTTGTTTTAGTTTTCATTGTCCCATGAGCCTACAATGAGGAATCACAAGGACCTGGCCGGTGCATCGCTTCATCACTTATTTATTAGCTAGCGCCGATAACAACTTTTACTGCTTGGTGACCGAGGCAAGTGTGCGCAAGCAACTTGTCCAGGGTCGTTACACGGGGTCACTCAGCAAACTGGAAGCCGCAACAGTTGGATCACAGAACCTGCACGCTAAATCAACGAACCGCCGCGTCGCAGAGTATGAGTTATACAAGACCTTAATCCTGTTCTTTTTCAGCAAACTCGTGCGGCCTGGCGTAGCGCTTTCTACATTACGGGGGCCGTGCTTCTGCTCGGAACACTCTCCTTCTTGATCCTCGGAACCGGAAAGCGCCAGAAGTGGAGCTTCCCGGAAACGAAGAACTCTGCAGAGGATGAAGAAGCTCCAGTTCCCCTGAAATCCACCAAATCAGACGAAGAAATGGGTGAAGCGACTAAGAACGGAGATGCCAATCATTCCAACTCCAAGTAGTACCAGTCACGTTCGACGACTACGATGACGTCAGCACTGAGCAGCCAATCACACCTGACGCCCTTCCCCGCTATCAAAAAGCGCGCCTAATTTTATTTCTTTTTCTGCGCTCTTGTCGGGTCGCCATCTTGCTCATTTGGTGATATGTCATGCGATGTTCACAACTGTGTTCCTTAGTTCGAATCCCGGTGCAGTCGTAAGAATATCTGTGTTGAGTTGTTTGTCGTGTTTGCTCTTCAGCCGAGGGATCTCTTAAGGATATGTTACCGCCTCTGAGCTTGATTTTTGTTTATAGATGTCTGGATGAATGGTTGGATGAATGAATGTGTGAGTGATTATCCTAACCTAGCATCATGGTGCGTTTTGTGGTTGGCTGCCTGAGGGAAAAGACGTGTTTTGTGGAAAATATATCTTCTGTGGCAGATGGCTGAAGCTGTGTGCGGAAGTTCGTCTACTCCTAACACACAACGAACCCGATATATAGGCGAGACTTTCATAAGCTAATCCAAATGTTAATTCCTTAGACTTGATTTAGCTTTGATAGATAATGTTTTAATTGAAAAACTGATCACCCTATGCCGGGACCATGAAAGAAAGGAGCAGGAATTGGGAACGACGGAGGCAGAGAAAGTAGGTATGAGACTGAAGTGGAGTATAATTGGGTCCAACCAATGTAAAAGACATTTTACGTCAGTCTTACTTTACCCTAGCGTAACATGGCGTGACTCCAGCATCAATTATAATCGTTTAATCTAAATATTAATTAGGCTTATTAGTAAGATTTCATATATGAAAATTGGCAAACGTGAGTGGCTTTTGCAGGGTTTTTTGTTACCAGACTGAAACTTTCAGTGTATAATTCAATTCCGCGAGATTTCGTAAGAGTAACATCTGGGTTGTGATCTGCGCATGCGCGATCTAATTATATCAGTTCAAAAAACGTCATAGATTATCCGCCTCCCCCTAATTTTCATACATAATCTTTTCGCCAAAAAATAACTGGCAATTTATTTCTAGGCAAATGACATATGGAGTCGAACCCAGGTTCTCGGAAGAGCTTTGGACGGATTCCTAATTTTTATTTTGGTATGCTGCTAACGTGTTTTCTGTTGCTGTAGTTGAACTAAAGAGATTAGTGAAACAAATATGGCAACAGAGCGCCTCGCGTATACTCCGCCAGGCGAACTTTTATAGAAAGTTGATTTTTCTAGAATTGTGTTCTTTGTAGAGGAAATAGAGAAACATTTCTGAAACATCTGTATCAAATAGAGTTCCCAGCGGGACTTTATTTGCCCAATGGTGGGCTGTTTGTTGATATTTCAATTTTGGTGTATATTGTATAGTTGTAAATTAACGTACGTGTTAACCAGTAGAGTTGCCTGCATTATGGTCTACGACGAACGTGGTCTCTTGTAAATAATTCTTAGAGTTGTTGTCTTTCTAGCGAATATTTTAAAACGTGTTTTGACATGGTGTCCCGCTTAAGTAACGCGTAGCGAGGTTTACAATAGTAGGAATCTTGTGCCATATCCTGGCCATTGAGCGTCAGTATTGTTTTTCAGGACCTCATACTGCTTCTTGGAATTTGATCCAGTACCCCTTGCTATGGCACTGTCAGGCATTTGGACTGTAGGCCAATTGAAACATATCGATTGCTTTCTCATTTCCACTCTATAGGTTAAAGTGTAAAGTGGCAGTTGCGCTTCATTGCCGGATTGCAGAGTTTTTCCATTAACTCTAACTAGGAACTTTGGTATTTTTACTCGAACGATGTTTATATTTTCAAAGTAAAACCGGAACTTGTACATCTCGTCCACTGATCACATGATCTCCTTGCCATTAAAGGCAAACTGCCTGTGGTTGGACTATGTACCTGTAGGTAATGAAGGCAAATAATAAATTAGGCAAATAAAACAAAGTGTTATTAAGATTGGTGTTAATGAATTGTATCTTTGGCCAGCATAAGTTGAACGACATTAAGGGATATTCATAGCCCATGCCAAACTAGCTTCACAGGCAATGCTTTTAGCGCCTTTGTGAAGGTCTTAAAATGCACTATATATTGTATTGAATTTGTATTTATTAACTTATAAAGCACTTCTTACAGAACAAACTACTCAGAGGCGCTTCCAGCATGAGAACTCCATGTAAATAAGAACGTCTTTAAACAACGAGTCGACTCGGCTCTATCACCAACAGTGACCCTTGCACGAAACTATAGCGGAAGTCAATTCCGTAGATATGGGCCAACAAGTATAAATGGTCAAATACATCATTCATGCAGTTAATGTTTAAGCTGTGGTGCATCATCAGAGCCAAGGATTTAACTCGCAATGACAGAAATCTCAAACCTTGACCGAAATCATTATCTTGCTGAAAACCTTGTTGCTTACTTTTGCAGCCTGCCTTCCGATCTTGGAGGCCATGCGGATATTGACTATATGGTTCTGCCATTGGACTGAGTCTGGAATGCGATTTTGATTAAAAGTCACCATTGATTTAGGTCGTGTGCATTATGATAATGGCGCTGTATAAATTTCTGGTTTAGATTCGATCATGGAAGGCAATACCCAATGAACCACTGCAGGACCACATTCAAACTCTCACCTTTTCAAGAAATCCCACCCTGATCCATCGAATCCCATTTCTCTCAGGTTAAGCGCACACACCCTAAACAACTCGTCTCCCCTTCGCTTTCTGCTCATCTAGCAGCCGGACTTGGTTCCTGACATGGCATCCTTGGACAACTCCACTGACTTGAAACAGCACTCGTGAATAAGGTGGTGCCCTGTGTTTAGCCTTAAAGTAGCGCTATAGAAATTTCGAGTTTACAATTATGATTACAAAGCAAACTGGAGTCAATTTTTGGCAGAAAGGGTTTCATCACAGGGCATACAGAGAAGCTTTTATCATGAAAAGGTCATCATAATCCATTTCAAGACTTCTGATGTATCACTGGCCTTTCCCAAATCTAGGGTGCTTTTTATCATCAAAAGGTCATCAAAATCCAGTTCTAAACATCTGATCCACCACTGGCCCTCCCCAAATCCCAAAAGAAGTCATCTATTAAGGACATCTGCAGAGGAAAAGAGAGGGCTCATCCAGTGCAGACGTACACATCCAAATTTGGTACTTATAATTACTTAGAATGGCCTTTGCTTTAAACAGCAGATTCAGTCTGAACTATGTTGGATCAGATCTGGCAATTGTGTTACGTGACACTGTCATTGGTTAACGAACCTCAACAGTCAGATATGCAATGGTTGGAGACAGAAACTCTCTTATGTGAAGTCATACTGGGGCGGATATCAGTGGGCAGGGACCGTTTTAAATTAAAATATTACACAACATCGTCGTATCAAAATCCCCCCACTCTCAGGCACAGTTAGCCCTGGAGTGCAGACGTACGCAAAGGGAAGGGTAATTCCAAATTCACATAAGGGAAGGGAGGGTTCAAGCAGGTCATTTTTGCGGACGTCCTTAAAGGATGATTCCAAACAGCACCAACGCCTTTGTCTGGCATTATGTGAGCAAGTTACTACTTTCTTCTTTTACTAAAAGCTACAGAATCTGAAGAGTGCGTAAACACAAAATTTAACAGCACTCACACTGGAATGCAAATAGCTGAACCATTTAGTCCTATAGTCACTGATATGCAAAACGAAGAAACTCGGCAGGTTTTTACAGGCACAAAAGTAATTGATTCAGCACTGTTCACTAGTTTTCTTTGACTTCTGCTACAGCGGTCTTTTTCAGAGGCTATGTGTCACCCGTCATGATGGCAATGAATTCGTCCACATTAACTGTAACACAGAACAACATTACGATACATACAACTGAAATTTGACAATGCCCCCTTTACAAAGTTCACAAGTGCACAACGAAGCCAGGCAAATTGGAAACGTTAAGAACCATGAACAGAGTGGAAGTGGCAAGTTTAAATTTAAAGCGGAAGATAGTCTTGGCCAGACAGTTACGAACATGAGGAGGTAGAGTTTCTGATGAAGAAAACCACTGGCTGCTGTTGAGCGCCGGCCAGAGATGAGATGTGTACCAGGTCAACATATTGTCCAGAAGATTCTGATCAATCAGGATCCCTTTAAAGAGGACTACAGCGTATAAAGAGGGGCGATGTGGCGGCAGATGATTTGCATGTGCTTGTGCTTTGAATAACATCACATGTTAAATGGAGCATAGTTGCCAGTGACAGTTGTAACACAGTACAACATCACATGTTAACAGTGAAAGATAATGAGTCAACTGTCACATGTTAATTACCAGTTAAACAATATCAGTCTAATATTAAATGTTAATCGTGAAATTAAAACATAATTTTCCAGGTTTTACTGAACTAAGAGACAACGGGTTTAAATTGTTAATTCTAATAATGCAAGACTAAGCACACTTAACCTGAAAGAGGTAGGGCTAGAAATATTAATTCCAATTATGCATCAAGTATTAATTTGGATTAATTTTCATGTCACATACTCTCTCCGTCTCCATCCGTGTCAAACTCGTTGATCATCGCTCGAAGCTCATCGTCCGTCAAGTTTTCACCAAGTTCCCTGGAAAGGTCATTACAAATTTATTAACATACATATATAAATAATTTGGTTATGTTATAATATCTTAACATAACTAGTGGCAAAAACATTGACAATTTTGTGAACCTCAGGTCGAACTTTATTGGTTGGATTCTATGTGTGCGTGAGAGACCCCCAGTGGTGACTTTTCCACTTCTTTGATCATTATTTATTATCACCTAAGACTCTCATATTCTGACTTCGCACGGGTAGCAAGTGCGCAAAGTCGGTATAAATCAATATATCTGAGATGATGATGAATACAGATTTCCAATTATAATCCGCTTTCGAGTGGTTTGCTCTGTAAATGTGCAGAATAAACTGACAAATACAATTAAAATAAATGTTTTAAATAAAGTAATAAACATTTTGTTCTGAATGAACAAAATCCCAAGAAATCACATGAAAATGTTCAGTAACAAATAATGCAATAAGAAACTGCCATAGCTTGAAGAATAAAATTTTTACAATACGATTCAACACCTGTAACAAATTAGCAGAAGGAAGATCTTAAGTTCCTTAAGCTAGCCCTAGAGGCAACCATGGGTATGAATTGTTAGCAGCTTTGTATTGCTTAGCCTTGGCACATAAGATTAGGTGGGCGGTCCTCTCCATCACCATCTGATCTTCCCACTGTCACTGTACAGTCAGGGTATTCATTATAGCCTGCATGTCGGTCTGTCTGACTGCCTGTCTGCCTTGCTGGATGTTGAATGCAAGCTTGTTTGTCTGTCTCTCGGAGGTCTTGATAGGCTGTCTTATGTATGTCTTTGGCTATCTGCTTGCCTATCTGTCTGCTTGCCTGTCTGTCTCCCTTCACTCTATCTGTCTTTATGTCTTTCTTTCTGTCTTTCTGCCTTTCTGTCTGTCTGTCTGTGTGTCTATCTAAAACTCTATCTGCCTGTCTAGCGCTGTGTATTTGACCATTTATATTTCATTCTGTTCCTCTGCCTGTATTCCTCTTTGTCTCTTCGCCTATGGATACCACGAACACGCTTAAACGTGTCGTTCTCGAGCACAGCTCTGTATTGATCGTGGCTTGCTTACGCTTGCAAAGCAGACGGGCAGCCAGCCTCCTCTTATGCCTCCTCCTTGGAAAGCGACAGATACAGGCGGCGTTACCCCCGTCAGTAAGTCGGCCTTGCCCGGCTACCCGCCCACGATAGCGATATACCCAATGGCTCGTGTGGTTTATGGCAGCATATGATTTTGAGCCTGTGCTTGATTTGTGGTGGGTTCCGAGGCGCAGTTTGGAAAAGTATGTCATTGCGAGTATTCGTTGAGCGAGAAGTCGGTTTGGCTGGTTTAGCTAAAGGGATTCTGGTTGTCCCTGTTGATTGCTCTGTGCGTGTCTGTCTGTCTGCTTATCTCTTCCTGTCACTGTTTTTCTCTTTCTTTCTTGTCCGTTCGCCCTTCACATTATGTCAGTTTGATTATGCCAATTAGTTTCTTGTCAAATCCTGCGGATCTGTTCTTTCGAATTTTGAACTAGATACCTTCGTAGGACATGTTGCACTCCTTGTATACAGGCTTACCACTGAGTCAGTCGACAATTCTATTTGCAGCTATAGCAAAGTTGTTTAGGAGTTAATAGCAGTTTCTCAGTCGCCAGCAGTAACTAGATAACAGCTTCTGTTAGTTTCTAGCCGCTATCGTAGTAGCAGTTTCTACGCCTCTAGCAGTCTGTAGCAACTAGCTACCTCAGTTTTTAGCTGCTATACTTTGAGTTTCTACTAGCAGTTTCTCCGTCGCTAGTAGTATCTAGCTAATGGCAGTTTCTAGAGGCTATCGTAGCAGTTTCTACTAGCAGTTTCTCCGTCGGTAGCAGTATCTAGCTATACTAGCAGTTTCTACCAGCAGTTTCTCCGCCGCTACCATATGCGACGCAGTATGCCGTTGACCTTGCAGCCATGACCTTGAAAGGCCATTGTTTGTCGTAGACTGGAGTCGCAGTAATCGATAAAGTGTTGGATGCCAATATTGGAGTCAAAGATCTACGGACACTCGACAGTCTACGTTGCTGCTTCTCGTAGACACAAGCTGTCTGGTATGAAAACACAGATTGTGTGGATTTTAATTAGGACGTACTAAAGCACAATTTGCCCCGCCTTATGACGGGTATCGGGATGATGATGATGATGATGGTGTTGATGATGATGAGCATCATGATGATGATGATGCTTATGTTGATGATAATGTTAATGAGTGGAGCCTATAGTCAGACCAATGCCCTGAGCAGTTCCAAAAGGAGCTACATAAATGTAAATGCTCAGACAGATTCAAATATGTGTACCCGCATGCATACACAGGCTTCATAACATATACTTGCATACATACGTGCATACATACATAAAAACATATGTACAACATGCATGCATACATAATAAAAACGAAGGCCTACATACATAGGCATACATACATCAATTCATACATTCAACATGCATACATACCTAATAGAAAAACGCATACCGCAGTATTAGTCAGTTCTTGCCAGACATAATAAATCTGATATTGATTCGCAGAAGTCTGGTTCTGCAACCGCTTACAAGGACTCTTCGATGGCCGGCCAGACTGCAGTCGAGTATTGTTACCTGGTGCGATAAATAAATTGCTGTAATACGTCACATTGCCTACGCACATTTTTGAGTTAATGGCTGTTCGTTTCTGCAGTTTTATTTAGCTGCATTTGATTTATCTGCGTTTTTATATGCGACGCAGTATGCCGTTGACCTTGCAGCCATGACCTTGAAAGGCCATTGTTTGTCGTAGACTGGAGTCGCAGTAATCGATAAAGTGTTGGATGCCAATATTGGAGTCAAAGATCTACGGACACTCGACAGTCTACGTTGCTGCTTCTCGTAGACACAAGCTGTCTGGTATGAAAACACAGATTGTGTGGATTTTAATTAGGACGTACTAAAGCACAATTTGCCCCGCCTTATGACGGGTATCGGGATGATGATGATGATGATGGTGTTGATGATGATGAGCATCATGATGATGATGATGCTTATGTTGATGATAATGTTAATGAGTGGAGCCTATAGTCAGACCAATGCCCTGAGCAGTTCCAAAAGGAGCTACATAAATGTAAATGCTCAGACAGATTCAAATATGTGTACCCGCATGCATACACAGGCTTCATAACATATACTTGCATACATACGTGCATACATACATAAAAACATATGTACAACATGCATGCATACATAATAAAAACGAAGGCCTACATACATAGGCATACATACATCAATTCATACATTCAACATGCATACATACCTAATAGAAAAACGCATACCGCAGTATTAGTCAGTTCTTGCCAGACATAATAAATCTGATATTGATTCGCAGAAGTCTGGTTCTGCAACCGCTTACAAGGACTCTTCGATGGCCGGCCAGACTGCAGTCGAGTATTGTTACCTGGTGCGATAAATAAATTGCTGTAATACGTCACATTGCCTACGCACATTTTTGAGTTAATGGCTGTTCGTTTCTGCAGTTTTATTTAGCTGCATTTGATTTATCTGCGTTTTTATCTGACATCTTCTCTAACTTACAAGCCTGCATTGGTAATCATAAAGCGACCCCAGAGAAATGTCGGATTGAGTTGGCTCAAATGAACTATGACGGACTGAGTTGGGTCAAATAAACTCTATTTCACGGATGATCATCAATCCTAATACTAACAAAGCTTGACACTGCTTAAGTTAAATGTGTTAGGCTTCAGTTAAATTGGCAGATGTTCATTGATGCAGTGCCTTTCAGAAAACATAGGCAGACAGACAGACAGACAAAAATACAGATAGATAGACAGGCGATAGACAGAGAGAGGAATAGACACATAGGCAGATAAACTTAGACAGACAAGCAGGCAGAAAAACAGACAGATATACATGCAGACAGATAGGCAAGCATATGGACTGGCAAAACATGGTCAAACAGAAACACACACATGACAGAAAGACATGCAAACGAGTGACATACGGTCAGACAGACAGACAGACAGACAGACAGAAAAGCAGACAAGCAATCAGACCCAGGCAGGCATACAGACAGAGATGCGGTATCTTTGGTTCATTCCACTGCCAATCACACTTGATCATGCCTAACTTCATTATGTCTGTCAGCGACGTATTCACAACGCCATGCTGCAATCAGGCAAGGAGGCTTTTCGCTTGGGGTTAGGGTTAAGGTGAACTGATATAGGGTGATAAAGCTTAGGATATGAGGACGGGTTAATGACTTGCAAGGGTCACTTGTGTATGACCTCTGAAGTTATGTCGCTTCTGGATCAGTTGCTACGAGGACCAGAATCGACGAACATAGGCCGACTGTGTCTACTTGGTTGTATCTGTGTATCTGTCTTTCTTTCTGCGTTTGTCTGTGTCTCAGTGTCTATCTCTGCCTGTGTGCCTATCTTTCTTACTTCCTTTCAGCGTCTGTCTGTGTCTACGCCAATGTCTATCCGTTCGTCCGTCTGGCCCTATCTTGCTTTTTCTCTCTGCTTTTGTCTCATTCCTGGGGTGCTGTCTATCTTTGTCTTTGTCAGTCTTTCTCCCTCTGTGTCTTTGCCTTTCTTTTGTGCCTCTTTTTCTTTGTTATTCTCTGTCTTTGTCTGTTTCTGTTTCTTCCTTTGTCTCTCTCTCTTCGTCCGTCTGTCTCTCTCGTGCTGTCTCTCCGTACCCACATAAAAATACAGCACAATTTCTAGGTCATAATGATGATAATGATGATGATGATGATGATGATGATGATGATGATGATGATGATGATGATGATGATGATGATGATGATGATGATGATGATGATGATGATGATGATGATGAATGAGAATAACAATTATTCATAATAAACTTTTTGAAGTTATGGCCTACTTCATACGAAGATCAAAAACAAGAGTCGCCAAACGCTGCTAAGCATGCATACCAGCACACTAGGATCTTTGACCCGAGATGCGATCATTAGCTAACGCCTTTGAGAGGTTCTCAAAATGCGCTATAAAAGTTGATACATAGACAGCGCGCCTCTGGGAGAATTTTGTGCCTATGCTGTAACAAAAACGCCGCAGCAAAACTGGTGATTTTTTGTTTATGATTTTCTCAAGAACGCTAAGATTCTTTCTGACAAATCTTGGTCGAAAAAGTCATTCAAAATCTTGCTCTCGCGCGTTGCAGAATCGCCGAGTGGTAAGCGCTTAGTGTTAGCAGCTTTGCGTTGGGGATTCAACCATTATTGGAAGTTAGTTGTCTTTTAGGCCGTATTGAACTGTGCCTTAAAAATACTATAATCTTAATTATAAAATACAATGCAAACCCTTACAATAGAAATTATATTTGATAGCCAGCCCTTCACGAACCCGCAGAAGTGTACTCAGACGCTTACGAAAGAGGGCTTAAGGATAAGTAATCATAGGCAGAGGAGTGGTCAGTTATTATTTTAGAAGCAGTTAAGTTTTTAGCTTAGAAAGAGCCAGATTTTCAGCTTTTAAAGAGAATAGTTTTTAGCTTAAAACGGCAAGTTTTCAGCTTAGAAAGAGGTCAGTTTATACCTTCGAAGGAGGCAAGTTTTGAGCTTAGAGAGTTTTCCGTTTTTATACAGAGGTACAATTTCAGCTTAGAAAGAGATTAGTTTTCAGCTTTGAATCACGCTAGTTTTCGTCTTTGAAATAGGTTAAGTTTTCATCTTAGTAAAATGCGCAACGAAGGAGGTCAGTTGTCAGCATCGAATGAGGTAAGTTTTAAACTTAGGAGGAAGGAAGTATTTAGCTCAGTCGCGAACGTGGTGAGGTAGAGAATTGATTTATTACAATTTTTATTTCTAAATTAAGTCAAGTCATTCTTTAATTCTTCAACATTATAGGCGTATTGTCATACGCTGGGTAGATAATAGGCCTACTCTGTTGTTTCAACGTGAGTTGTTCTACGTCATAAAGCTTGTACTACGTCACAATGTCTTGCTTAAACGGTTATTATTTGACGTTGTAATGCTTGTAATTCGTATTTGAGTTTTTATTTTAGTAGGCACAGTTTATGTTCGTGGTATTTGTGCATTTTGCACGATTAATAGACTTATTTACTTAGAGAACAGTTGCAGCTATATGCAGTAGACTGTTTAGTCTATTTGGACTATTTAAATTAGCTGAGGGTCTGAAAGAAAGGTATGCCTTCTCTTTGTGTGTCCCTGTCTCTGTCTTTGTCTCTCTCTCTCTTTCTCTGTGTCTCTCTCTAGTTCTTGAACTCTCCTTTTCGCTTCCTCTGACTTACTGGATTTCAACTGGGCTTTCTGCCGGATTACGATTTTGACTGCTATTTCACTTGAAGCGACCATCGATTGATGTTTTATACAGTATGATAACGGCGCTGTAGAAGTAATTAGATTTGATTAGATTTGATTCCTCTGTTTGTCTGTCTTTCCTGTCTCACATCCCTTCTGTCTGTCACTCTCTGTCTCGCTCACTTTTCTTTCTTTCTTTCTCTGTCTGTCTGTCTGTGTGTGTCTCATTGAATCTCTCTGGTTGAGAGGATTCTTGACGCAACATCTGCCCTTGGTCTCTGGATGTCCTCTAATCGGCTCCGACTGAACTGTGCTAAGAGCCAGTTCATCTGGCTTGGTGGTCGTGCTCAGCTTGCTAAGATTGATTCATCTTTCTTACGCCAGAGGTTTCCGGACATTCTATTATGTTCCAAAGTTCGTGATCTTGGGGTTGTCCTGGACCGGGAACTCTCCTTGACCGATCATGTTTGTTAACGATGTCTCCCGCTCATGCTTTTACCACCTTCGTCAGCTTCGCACCATCCGCCGCTTCCTCTCCTTTCATGCCGTTACTACTCTAATCACGCCCTTATCTGCACCAGGGTGGACTTTGGTAACGCTATCTTTGCTGGACTCTCACTTGCCAATATTTCCAAGCTTCAGTCTGTCTCAATTATGCTGCCCGTCTTATTGGAGGCGTCCCCAGGTATGGCCATATAACTTCCTTTATGCGGGACACTCTGCACTGGCTTCCCATTCAGCAGCGTATCCAGTTCAAGATCCTAACGCTTATACGTAATTGTCTCGTTGGCTCTGCTCCATCATATCTTAGGGACTTCTGCATTCCAGTCTCCTTGGTTCCAGGCCGTAGCACTCTGTGGTCGGCCTTCCTTGGACTCCTGACTGTCCCTCGTATGCGCACTGCTACAGCTCAGTCTAGAAGCTTTGCCTATGTTGGACCTAGTAGCTGGAATCGCCTTTCCCGAGAGCTCCGGCTTGAGTTCCTCAGTTTGTCCCTTCCGCAGTTTCACAAGCGCCTGAAATCTGTATTATTTGACAGTGGTCTCACTGGTTCGGGTCGGGAGCGCCTCTGATGAGTCTATTATTGAAGTGGCGCTTTATAAATGTCAGGTTACAATTACAAATTACAATAAATCACACGAAATCACCTTGAATCATAGTAATCAGGTTACACAGTTCTTACGTAGTAATTAATTAATCATTAAAGGAAATAAATATTCATACTTTGAATAGAGGTCTACATATCTAATTACGAATAACAGGAATTTATTTATTATATATTTATTTAAAGATTTAACTTCGTCTGGCTGACATCGCAGAGTTTTTCGACCCTACATAGAACAGGATCCGTCAATATTCTGCGCACATTGTTGGCATTCAAGGTCCTAGTACTGTACCTAGCATCGGAATATGTTCTTGGCCTACTAATTATTACTCGACCTTGCAAGACAGACAGACAGACAGAGACATACAGACAGACTCAGCCTTGGACGACGATACATCGTAATCCCGAGATTTCTACAGCTCCCAACGAAAGCCACGTCACGGGGACCAGCTTCTTCACAGGCGCTCAGTCAAAAAACAAAATCGATAGGCAAAAGACGGTGACAATCAGGCGGAGAGGCACACAGATATACAGACGGACGATGAGATAGACAGTCAGGCATACATATGGACGTCCAGACAGGCATACAAACATACGGACGATAAGGTTGACGGACAACGACACAGTAATATATTGATCACGCCAATATTGATTGGCATAAAATGCGAGTGGTCGGAGTGTTCAGCAAGCTGCTCTAACTAACCGTTATCGCTTCTTGTAGGTACTAGTCTTTGATTGAGCCAAGTCTTTGATTGAGCCATGTTTAATCCATAGATTCATCTAATCGATATGCTGATCTGTTGATAATGGGTGTATTGGCTCACTGACTTACCCCACCTTACCTTACCTTGCCACGGTTTGATTTTTCTTGCCTGTTATTACCTTACTTGTTTCAACTGACCTGACCTGACCTGACTTATTTAGACTCGACCTAACATTAAACTACCTTACTTTACACCACCCTCCGTATTTCGACTGGACTCGCCTGACCTGACCTGACCTTACTCAACTGACCTCAACTGAACTTCCATAGCTGTTACTACTAACACCTATGCATCAGTCAAGCAAAACAACAAAGCATCAGCACCTGTCCACGCACGTTCTGACACCAACAAACCAACCAACCATCAGCTAAAGCTTCACCCCAATCAATCGATCGATCGGGCGGTCACTAGGCAGAAGTACCAATCGGACGATTACCCGCAACCGGGTTGGGGGATGAGAGTCTGTCTTGAACAACCAGTGATGCAAGCAAGACCAAAATTCCAAGACCAAGACCAGAGGGTTCAAGACCAAGATCAAGACCAAGACCAGAGGGTTCAAGACCAAGATCAAGATCCGAGGGTTCAAGATCAAGATCAAGACCAGAGAGTTCAAGACTAAGATCAAGACCAGAGGGTTTAAGGCCAAGACCAATACCAAGACCAGAGGGTTCAAGACCAATACCAAGACCAGAGGGTTCAAACCCAAGACCAAGACCAGAGGGTTCTAGACCAATACCAAGACAGGCACATTAAAGACCAAGACCAAGACCGCATTTTTTGGTCTCGAGACCACATCACTGTGAACAACGACCCAGTGACCGATCGCCACGGTCTCTGACTGCCTCGTCCGTTCTTTGGTCACGTAACCCTACTTGAGAGGCGCGTGACAGTGCGCATTTCCAGTGAACGACGCGTGCGCAAAGGCCATCAGCCGGATTGACGCAGAAGAATAACAGCATGGCGGAAATATACCGCCCACTTACGCTGAACCAACGCCTCGGATATATATATATATATATATATATAATATGTAATGTGTGTGTGTGTGTACTTATAAATATGCTTGCGTAGAAATATGCGAACCTTCCCCAGGGCAGAGAACTCGAAGAAGCATATATATATATATATATATTATATATATATATATATATATATTATATATATATGTAACATATACACAGATATAGATGTATATTTATTTAATACGTAGGTTTCCATGAAGACAGACAGAGAGACATATATGTATGCATTAGCCATAGATATATAATCTACTACGTTGTTAGTATATTATTATAAGACATATTATATTGTCCTGCGCGATTGCATCATCTTTACAGAACATTGATATTTGCTCATGCATGAATGCTATGACTCGCAGGAGCAACTGCGATCAATATATTTAAACACGCAGATACTTATATATATATATACTTAATACATATATACGTATATGTACATATATATGTTAATGTTTATACGGATATTTAATTATCTCTGTAAATATGGGCCAACGATGTGGGCCTGTGCAAGTAACGGGGCCTAGTGCCGTCGCTGTGTGCCGTGTATTGAATCAGCGATATAAAGGCATGCGCATTAGCGGGAGCAACTCTATGTAGGGCAGCTGTGATCTGTGACGAACTTCGCAGTACAGAGCACGAACGGAGCATTTCTTTGTCGTCTTCTGGCGCTGGAAGCCATTTACGTTGATTAAACTTCGCAGTAGATTCAAAGTTTAGAATTCCGGTCGGGAAGGAAGGAAATTTGGAGCGACGGAAGGATGAATGGAAGAAAAGAGGGACGAAAGGAAGGAAGGAACAACCCAGTCAAGTAAATGATGTCTTTTTTGGGATACTACTGATGCTGGTGTAGTGTGTAATGACGTTTAGTAGTTTAGCTTGGTGCGGTGTGATGTGTGATGGTAGTGTAGTGTATGACTACAAGTTCAGTTAAACCAAGATCAGTTAATGCGTTATGAATTATGATAACGGCGCTATAGAAGTCATAAGATTAGTGCAGTGAAGTAGGATATCGTTTATGGTAGTGCAGGTAGGTTAGGGCACCGTGGATGGATGGATGGATGAATAGATGGATGGATGAATAGATGGATGGATTGATTGAAATTTGATTGATTGAAATTTATTGACATTTATTGAACAGACACACAGACAGACTCATATACATACATGCATGCATCAGGCGCACGTACGTTCACTGTAGCTGCTGCTGCCGTCAGTTGTCCTATGGCCTTGGCGAACGATAGCCGGATGCGAGTAAACAACTGCAAGAAACGTTCGTTGTGCGCATGTCGGCCGAATGACTCACCGCCCCTAATGCACTTGCCCTGGGTAGGAGGGCACAGAGGAAGGAAGGAAGGAAGGAAGGAAGGAGGGATAGAAGCTGGTAGAGCGGCTTGTGAGGTCATCAAAATGCGCTATATAAATGGCCTGGTACATACTTGCATGAGGGCAGGGTTGGAGGGAACAACTATTTTCAGTATGTATGTATGTATGTATCCAGACATTTGTTATAACTCCTTTTGATTACCTGACAAAGGTGCATACTAAAATGACTAAAAAGATGAAGTAGGGAAGTGGGCAACCTTACCCATTACCCAATCTACTTTTACTGAGTAAGCTAGTGCAGGCGTGAAGGGTGGGTGGGTAGTTATGCCCAGTGTACTTGTCCTGGGCAGATAAGGAGAGGGAGGGCGCTATGGATGGTGGCTTAACACAGTGTACTTGTCCTGGGCAAAGAAGGAGAGGGAGGGCGGTAGAGGGAGGGCGGTGCGGAGGGTAGCTGAACCCAATGTACTTGTCCTGGGAAGAGAAGGAGAGGGAGAGCGGGACGGAGGGTAGCTGAACCCAGTGTACTTGTCCTGGAAAGAGAAGGAGAGGGAGGGCGGTACGGAGGGTAGCTGAACCCAATGTACTTGTCCTGGGAAGAGAAGGAGAGTGAGGACAGGACGGAGGGTAGCTGAACCCAGTGTACTTGTCCTGGAAAGAGAAGGAGAGGGAGGCGATATGGAGGGTAGACGTGGGAAAACGATATGTTTACGAGTGGAAAACAACTATACCTTGAATTGATGGACAAAGAATGACAATTTATTCAGCACATTTGCAGACTGCTTAAGTTACGCACGTCGAACTTTATCAAAACTCGTCAAAAATTTGCCAGTCATAGTTTGCGTTTGCGCCAAAATACTTGACGTAACTGATTGTCAGGTTTTTGTAGCGCCGATAATTAGAGGGAAAGGAACATTTTCATTTAACCACAATGGCTGCCGTAAGCTTCAATTTCAGAACCGATCATCGCCTCGTCTTATTTTACCTTACCTTACCTTACCTTTATTTCTTTACCTTAATTTACGTTATCTTAGCTTGCCTATCTTCCTGTACCTGTAGGCTTTACCTTGAGTAATTTATTCTGAAACAAGCGCTATAGTAATTGACATGTAGAATAAAATGCAATACAATAGCTTTACTTATTTTCTCTAAAACTTTTTTCTTGTTCTGTGTCTTGCCTTACCTTACCTTACTTTACCTTATCTTGCCTCATCTTACCTGCGCTACATTTAAGCCGTACTTTAACTTGCCTTACATTTGATTGCCTTAGTTTTACACGACTTGCCTTGTCTTATCAATCTTGCACTATACCTTACTTTACCTTAACTTACTGTACAACAACTTACCTTTTTCTCTAAGTACAAATTGAACTTTGATGACTTCCTATGCTTTTCCTTACTTCATCTTATGTTGCCTTCAATTCTTAACTTTATCTTATCTTGTCTTACCTATCTTACTATACATGTAACCTTTGCCTTGTTGTTGCTTGCCTCAGTTTTCCTTCTGTTATTAATCTTGCCTTTCACTTTACTTTACCTTGCCCTGCCCTTATCTTAACTTACTGTACCATACTTTTTCTTTTATTCTCGAGGTTCGCATTCCAATTCGACGTCTTTCTTAACCTTACAATAGCTTACTCTAACTTATTTTACTGTACTTATCTGTTTCCTGTCTCGAGGTACAAATTGAACTTGGATCATTTTTGTGCTATATCTTACCTTATGTGATGCGTACCTTATAAGACCTTGCCTTATATAATTTACCTTACTGTGCCTTATCTCACACTACCTTACTTTTCTGTGACCATGTATAGGTTGGAGAAGGTGCGGATGATGGCAATGGCGAACGGTAATTCGGTCCCGACGGAGAGCAATGAGGTTCAAGAGAGCAATGAGGTTCAAGAGAGCAATGGGGTTCTAGAGAGCAATGGGGTTCAAGATAAGCTGATGTCGAATGGGGATGGTCACTTGCCGACTCCAGCAGTCGTCTCTCCCACTTCTAGCCCATCCTCAAAAATCTTATGTAAGTTTATCTTTCTCTAATGCAATCATATGATTTATATAGCGCCGTTATCATAATGCACAATGCATCTGATGGTCATTTTAATTCTTTATCTACCCCAAAAGTGTTGAATAACTCAAGAATTCTCAATTACAATTCTTCTTTCATCTCGTCTTCCTCCTCGTCCTCCTTCTTCTTCTCCTCTTCCTTCTTCTTCTCAATTTCTTTCTTCTCCTTCTCCTCCTTCTCCTGCTTCTCCTCCTCCTGCTCCTCCTCCTCCTTCTGTTTTTATTCATTCGTTGGTCTTCATTTCTTGGTCCCAAAAACTGACAAAAATAGCAAAGTTTACCTTGAAGTAAACAGGTTTTAAAGGTACAGATTTAGAAAGTTACATAGTCCCGCTTAATTAGGCTGCCTATTAAGAAGCAATATATTTATCATATATAAATTCACATATATTGACACCTATACTGATTCGTCGATTCGGTGACGGATTCATTACTTTATTGATTCGTTCACTAATTCTTTCATTGACTCATTAATTTATTAATTTATTTTTTTCATTCTTTCTGTCATCAATTGATTGATGGGTTGTTTCATCAATCGATCGACAGACCGATTTATTAGTTGATTGGTTGGCTGGCTGGTTGATTGGTTGGCTGGCTGGTTGATTGATTGATTGATCAAACGACTGATTGCTTTATCAATCCAACCATTCAGGCACCCCTCCATGTCGGCTGATCTTCGCCTGTTTGGGTTTCTTCTGCTTCTTCAACCTCTACTCCCTGCGCGTCAACCTGAGCGTTGCCCTCGTCCAGATGGTCAACGTTACCCACATGCGTCAACTTGAGGCCGACAATGCCAACCTCCAGAACGCAACTATCGCCGTCGAAGGCGTTGTCTGCGAGAAACAGCACACCAACAAAACCAGCTCACCCGCACAAGTAAGTCAAGTATACTACTACTCCTACAGTGCTGCTGCTGCTGCTACTACTACTACTACTATTACTAATAATAATAATAATAATAAATATTATTATTATTATATTATTATTTTTTTACCCGAGGTATTTATGATCCCTCAGGATTTCAGAAATTAGGGACGGCATTGTTCTGGGATGGTCAATCTTCAGTGATATCGTGCTCGATGTCAAAAGTGCTGTGAAAAGCAATTGCGTTAAAACGTTGGATGGCCATTGATAAGCGTTGGAAGAGAAAAGTGGTTCGTTCCTCACCCTGGGCATCATATTTGATGGCAGCCCAAGCCCAAGCGACAGTTTATAGGTCCCATTAACTGAGAACAAACAATCGGT
The DNA here is from genome assembly GCA_964023275.1 of Norana najaformis. NCBI lineage: Eukaryota > Metazoa > Annelida > Clitellata > Crassiclitellata > Hormogastridae > Norana > Norana najaformis. Next base: position 7,565,294 of record OZ029924.1, on the reverse strand, counting down.
TATGCAAATGTTAACCTTGGAAAGAGTCGATATTATGGTGAACATTCGTTTACATCACAATAATAATAATAATGATAATGGTAATGATAATGATAATAATGATATTAATGATAATAATAGTGATAATAATAGTGATAATAATAGTAATAATAAAAATAGTACTAGAAATAATCGGGTGCTGCCTCTGAGGTGCAGCTGAAAGAAAAATATCTAAATACACCTCCATTCTTTCATCATACTACTTTCTGCTCTTGGCCTTTGAAACTCTGGGCCCAATAAACCAAGATGTGAGAGAACGATTGAACGAAAATGTGAGCAAATGGGCCTGCATCTTAACAACTTGATGCTGTCTTGAACCTCTCGGTCAGTTCTCCACATTGCATGTCATCGTTGCTCTTCCTCGATGTCATGCGCTCCTGGCACTGCATATCGTGTCAACTATTGCTCTGGATGGAATCCGTTGGTTGGGTTCTACGTGTGTGTGGGAGCAGTCACGGGTGACTCCTAGTTATCCGAGCAAAGTTTACTTATTGATGAATGTTTTGTTTTCAATCACATTTAGACTAGCATAGGGCGCAAAAGTTCTGTGATCAGTTTCTTTAGAAGCGTCGCTATACAAATTTCTTATTGCAGTTACGATTACAATAACAACTACAATAACAACAACAATAACCACAACAACAACTACTACTACTACCACTACTAATGCTACTACTACTACTACTCTTTGTAGGACGGTCCGTTCAACTGGGACTCGCAGCAGCAGGGTATTATCCTGAGCGCTTTCTTCTACGGTTACATCTTTACTCAGCTTCCGGGCGGGATGTTGGCGGAACGGTTCGGGGGTAAGTTGGTGCTGTTGGCGGGCATCTCTTGGACCGCCATCTGGACGATTCTGACTCCCGTCATCGCTGAGGCTGGGGACTTCATTGGACTGGTCATCATCCGGATCTTTGAGGGCGTTGGAGAGGTTCGTCTTCTGGGGTTGATATCTTTGACAACGACAGTATCATAATCATCATTGTCGTCGTTGTACTCGTCGTCATAATCATTCATAATCATCATGCGTCATCATCACCACCAATATAATCATAATTCCATCATCGTGGTGTCTTATACAGCTGTTTTCTGAGATTGTCCTTATCGCGAGCACGTAACAACATCTGCGCCTAAACTTAGCGGAGGCCGTCTCGTTATTGGGTGAGAAAGATGTCTGCTGTTTCCGCAGTTCTACGATTCGTGAAAGGATTTGCGCGTAAACAACCGACATCTTTCTGACCCATGCAAATGGAGGTCCAGTTCCTTCAAACGATTAGGTGGATGGTACTCGGCCGCGATTTGCAATGAAGCCTGTTAAATAGGCGACGTATAAATTTTAACACAGACACACGGATGCATAAATGGATACAATGAATATGTGCATGAATGTATGTATGGGGCAAGATAACTGCTCGTAACGCGGACAGTACGGATTTGAATCTTACTTGAGACGGTCCTAGGTACCTTGAGCTATAAAGATAAGAACCATTGCTGTTCTGTGGTATGGTCGCGTTGAGCGAGCCATTGGCACCCTAGGCCGTGAGGATGAAAACATGCATACTTACAAACATGCATGCACACATACAAATGCAAGCATACATACTTATGGGGCATCCATGCAGACATAGATACATACATAGATACATCCATATATACACAACCATACATACATACATACATACATACATACATGCATGCATAGATGCATACATAGGTACACAAGCATACATACATAAATAGATACATACAATATTACATGCGTTATTGCCTGGATACAGAATCATACGCTCTTGACGAAGGATGCCCGAAACACGATTTTTTTATACCTTAATCTAAACGCGGAACTCCCACGGCCCTCAGCCTACCTCTCTGTTGCATGCCGCTTTCACGTGGCCAACGTTTTATTGTCTGCCCATCCTTGATCACCCCTCCTTCCCCACGTTCTCACTCATTAATTCACAAACCACTCGCACTGGCATCTGATGCTGTAGGCCATAGACTCCTAGATATTTAGCCACTTAATATCTAGGAGTCTATGTACAAGCCTACGCATTGTGAACATAAAGACGCACAGATGACGTGAGCGGTAAATGGAAATGAGGTGCAAGAGGGGGTGAGCGAAAAAAAGACTCAGAATGAGTGAATGAATGAGTGTGTGAGTGAATGAAGGAGGGAGGGAGGGAAGAAGGAAGGATGGAGGGACAAACAGACAGAGACACGGAGACAGAAGACGATACAGAGAGAGCATGACTCCGAACTATATGATGAAGAAAATGATTACGATGATTAAATTTCTCATCTTGATGACAGTTAATAAATGTCATCATCGTCATCACCACCACCACCGCCATCAATGCATCCTTTCCAGGAATGTAATGTAAAATGAAATTGATGACTGAATGGTTGAAGATTAATATAAATAATAATAATAATAACAATAATAATAATAACAATAATAATGAATCGAATTGCTAATTATAATCTCTGTAGGGAGTTGCCTACCCAGCGATGCACGTAATGCTTTCCAGCTGGGCTCCTCCACTCGAAAGAGGAAGAATGGCTACTTTCATCTACGCAGGTACGTCGTCGGCTAACACTGTCACTCGGAGTAACTGTTACCTGCTTTAGGTAGCCAACTTATGACCTGCTTTGGTTAGCAACCGGGAGTACAGTGATCTGTTTCAGATGGTATCCATATTCTGACCTAATTAAGGTAGCAACCTGGAGTAACCTTGAGCAAGTCCTTCACTCACAGTTACTCAGCATCACTGATTGATGCTTAATCATTAGATAGTGGCGCTTAATAAATGCAGAGATAATGATGATGATGATGATGATGGTGATGATTGCAACTGGGAGTATCTGTGACCTGCGTTAGGCAGCCAAATTATGACCTGCTTTGGGTAGCAACCAGGAGTACCATGTACCTGTTTCAGGTATCCATATGCTGACCTAATTAAGGTAGCAGCTGAGAGTAACTGTGACTTGCTTTAAACAGCCATATTGTGATCTGCTTTATGTGACAACAGGTTCAACTATGACCTCCTTTAGTTAGTCATGGGACTTGAGGAGCGACTTGACTAGCAGTAGTCAGTTGCGCTACTAGCATTCGTTTTCAACTACGGTGTGCAGAGATTAATCTGCGAAGGCACCGAGTGCATTCCTTTGGTGCTTTTCATAATATTCTTATCTGCCAGCCTTTAAATGTCTGGCTCTTATTAGCTGGACGTACATACCTGTACTGTTTACGAATATCACGCAAACGACGAAAAGTGAACACTCATATATACATATATATATATATACATATTGGCTGAAATAAATATACCTTTGGTTATATATATATATAATTATGAAAGTTAAGAGATATATGCATGATAGTGCTTGAGTATATTTGCACACATGTGTCATATGCACGCACACATATATATAGATCGATTTGAGGATTTGTTTGTGTATGACATGTCCTTTGCATTATTGGCCCACAGACCCTTGTTGCGTTTTCATAAACGTATATTTATAAGGAAAAATAATTACTTAAATTATATGTGATTATGATGTGTCTGGGGTAAAATCGATGAATGTAATTAAACAAGAACTACAGTATGCCAAGCTTTCAACACGTTCTTGTGACCCGTAGAAGAGCAGCATTGTGTTATCTTCTGCTACAGCATTGGAAGACCAGTGTATTAATAGTAGTATTATTATTATTATTATTTATATTATTTACTATTACTACTATTATTTTTGGCCCTGATGTATTTATGATCCTTCAGGAAGTAAAAAAAAATTATCCGGAAGAAAAATTATATTTTGAGATGGCTAGTCTTGGCTGATGTCTGGCTCCTATTATTATTATTATTATTATTCATGCTTACATAATTTCTCAGTGTTACAGAAGATAAATACAAAATCAATTACAGCATTATAGGAGTGTCATGATAGATTACTTTAATCACTAGATTACAAGTTACAGTGTTATATTACCAGGTTACATTAGATTACAATGTGCTACTGTATGTGTGTTACGTGTGTAGGTGCACAGATTGGAACTGTGATCACTATGCCTGCGAGTGGAGTTCTCTGCCAGACGGTCAGCTGGCAGTCCGTCTTCTACGTCTTCGGTATTATATATAAATGTTATACGATGGAACAGAATGCAATTCAATACCTTACTGCACAATTCAATACAATGCACTAGAATGCTATACAGTAAAATACAATTCAATACAATACAATTCAATACAATACAATTCAATACAATTCAATTCAATACAGTACAATACTTGACAGAGACATACTATATACTATACAGCACAATGCAACATCAATGTGATACAATGAATGCAATGCAATACAGTACAATGCAATACAGTGCAAAGTGATGCACAGTGCAGCGTAACACAAAACAGTGTGATAGAGTTATTATAATAATAGAACAAAGCAACAGAGAATCACACAGTACTTTACATTAAAACAAGTTCCAGTGCGATACAATACAACGATATATGCATTACAATGCAATGAAATGACACAGAATTAACTTCAACATAACGAAATGCAACCCGATTGTAATTGTAAAGTTGAGATGTCTACAGCACCCAAAGAAAACTTAGTCCGGGTAACCAGCTTATTCAGAGGCGCACAGTCAAAACAAAATCGAAAGGCAGGTAAGGTCAGATTCGGTTCCAGATTAAGATCCAAAGGTTAGGCTGACAGAGGTTAGATCTCTACAGTGGATTTTTGATGGTGTTTAGAAGTTTGAGTGGCGAGAGAGGTGAGGGGAAGGAAAGGAATCAGGATAGGATTTGTGGAAAGAGGAGTGTTTTCAGTTTTGAGTGAAAGGCCTGGACAGAGATTGCAAGATGTAGAGTGCTGTGAGTTCGTAGGATGAGTGGGTACAATACAGCATAGGGTTCATTAAAGTTGAAATGTGTGTCGTGTTTGTGTAGGGGCGATTGGACTAGTTTGGAGTGTCTTGTGGATCTTTTTGGTCTATGACAAGCCATCTCTACATCCGAGGATAACATCCGCCGAACGCACGTACATTGAGACCTCACAAGGACCACAACGAGCTAAAGGGGTGAGCAAGGACGGATGGTAAGATAGATGGATGGATGGATTGACGGATGGATGAATATATTAATGGATTAATGAGATGGACGGACGGAAGGACGTATGGGTGGATGTGTGGATGCGTGGATTGATGGATCGAGGGATCGGTGGAGGGATGGAGGAGAGGAGAGAGAGGCAGAAAGGGTGTGTTACATGGGTGGATGTAAGAGGTGGATTGGGGATGGATAGATAGATGTGTAGATGGATAAATAAAGGAATGGAGGGAAGGATGGTGGCAAGTAGAAGTGAGTGTGTGGATGGATGGAGTAGGATATGTGGTTGGAGAGGAGAAGGGAGTATAGAGGGACGGAGGGAGGGCTGTGTGGATGGATGTGCGCAGGAGTCTGTCCGTGGTCACTTTTGGTTATTTAAGCCCTGTTTACTTACAGATGAACTTTCTGTTAGGTTGCAGAGGCTGTAGGCAGCGCTTTTGTGAAGCACGTAACACCCTTGTGTTCTATTCGGCTTTGCAGTAACCTGGTATAAATCGTATGAAGCTGAATTGTTCTCTCATTACTATTACGCTGTAGGTTGTGTTGAAGACGCCGTGGCTCAAGATGGCCACATCTCCAGCCGTTTATGCTTTGATGATGGCTAATTTTAGCCACAACTGGGGCAACTTCTTTCTGCTGACCGTAACGCCGCAGTTCCTCAGCTACATACTGAAGTTTAACATACAGAGCGTAAGTACTGCTTGTGGTTATTGTTATGCAAGCAAAAGTACTGATTAGGTGCTTGATCAAACGCTCCCACACGGGTTGAGTTTGTTAAGGAGATAAAACATATATGTATATTTGATATTTCTAAATATATGATTACATTACCATATCTTGACTTGCCTTACCTAGTCTTGCCTTATCTTACCTTGCTTTACCTCATAATGCTTTCTCTTACCTTACCTCGCCTAACTTTATCTTACCTTGCTTTACTTTTTCTTACCTTACCTTATCATAACTCGCCTTACTTTGCATTAAGTACCTTACCTTGCGCCATTGATTATTGCCATGTGCATTGAACACCAGCATCATAAAAGTTATAAATTACCTTACCTTGCTTCACTTTACCTTATGTTACCTTACCTTACTGTGCCTAGTGACTTCTATTGTGGCGTTAACATAATGTTAGAAGCACCAATTGCCTAGTCTTAGGCCTATATTGTCTTACCGACAATCCTGAGATCTGCATATCTTTCAGAACAATTTCGTGAACTTCCCTTAACAGTTTCGTTACAACTTGACCCGACATTTTGATAATGTTTTCAATTTTGAGCAGCGAGAGACATAAGGGGAAGAATGAGGATTTGTGAAGAGTGGATTTGTGGAAGAGGATTGTTTTCAGTTTTGAGTGAAAGACCTGCGCAGAGAATGCAAAAGGTCGAGTGTTGTGAGTTCGTAGGATGGCCTGACCTAACTTGACCTGACTGACCTGACCTGGCCTGAACTCTGTGTACTTTCAGAGTGGCATTGTGTCTGGAGCTCCGTACCTGACGATGTGGATGGGAATGTTGCTCGGTGGAACCATAACCGACTTCCTGTTGTCGCGTCACCTCATGTCCGTCACTTTGGTCCGAAAGCTGTTTGTTATCATAGGTACGTATACACGCAGGACAGAGATTATGGTGGTGTTGAACTGTTGATGGTGGAGGTGGTGGTGGAAATGGTAGTGGAAATGGTAGAGATTGTGGAAGTGGTGGTGGTGGTGGTGGTTGTCGAGGCCGTGGTGACGGTGATGATGATGACGACGACGATGGTAATCATACTAATGAGGATGATGATGGTGAAGTAGTTTTGTACTTTGTCGAAACTGTTTCTCCTTTTAAATTCAGTTTCCATACATCTAATATCAAAAGCAATGTGGGCACCATATAAACCTGTGATTATTTTTGAGAGGTAACCAAAGGCGCTATATAAATGTCTAGCTCAGTGGCGCTTCTAGGATTGCATGCGTTGTGGGGCAAGAGCATTTCCAGAGAGGCGCCACATTCTGACAGTCCGTGCACGGGTCTGGTCTGAGGGGCGCCGGCATATAACCAAGAGGGGCGCCGGGGGTCACGCCTATAGCTAAATCCGCGCTACTAATCCAACTACATACAAATATACAAAAATACTTTAGATTACTTTACATCGCCGTGATTTACATTACATTAAGTTTCATTGAATTGAATTATAAGCCGTTATGTAAAGTTGCTTTGCACTACTGATATGAATTGTCATTGCGCTTCAGGATTTGTTGTACCGGCTGCCTGCCTGGTGGGTATTGGGTACGTGAACTGTGAGACTGGATTGGCCGTTGCCCTGCTGGTCATCAGTGGTGCATGCATCGGACTGTCATGGGGTGGATGGGGCGTCAACCACCTCGACATCGCACCCCCCTTCGCAGGTCTGTGTTTCGGCTCGCCGGGGTCTCTTCAGGGAGTGGCCCTATTGCCTATTCAGTTATATTATCATGCGCTTTATATATGTTTCCATGTAGCAGCGGTAGCGGTAATGGTAGTGGTGGTAGTAGTAGTACTAGTAGTAGACAGTCTTTCTGATGTTTGGAGTGAGCCTGGTTGAACTTGGAAATGATGATGATGATGATGACGACGACGACGATGGTATGCACAATGCATGTATCATTCTCAGCTTATATTACAATATCCGAGCATTTTCAAGAACCCTGTAAAGGCGTTGTAAAATTGGTATCTTTGTGATGATGATGATGACGGCGACGACAATTATGATGATGACGACGATGATAGAGACGATGATGAACAGTACAATAAAATTGACAAGTTCTTTTCGGCATGCGTTACAGTTAACGTTACGATGGGGTAATTTCATTGCAGGAACTCTGTTTGGGGTTACAAACTGTATATCTACGATACCTGGATTTGTGGCACCAGCTGTAGTTGGAGCCTTGACCTACAGAAATGTAAGTCACCCACCTTTGTGTTTTAATTCGCGTCGGAGTTTGATGTAGATTTAGGCTTGCTCTCACTGTAAAACTGTAATAATACGATTGTACGTGGCGATATCTGGCGAATAATATCAGACAATTTCAATAATTGCTTTATTGGCCCGTGGCTAAAGAAAGGGAGAGGGGGAGTAAGGGCAGAGGAGAAGAGGTGGGAAAACGGGGAGGAGAAAGGGGCAGAAACGGGGAGCAACAGACTATTTTTTCCTTAAGGGACTTTTTGCGGAACTAGCGCGCAGACGTAGTAAGTAGACTAAGTAAGTAGACTATTAGCTTTAGCGTCAGCTTTACTTTCTACCTTGCTTTCTCGTAGTACTTAGGCCTATGCTTCAAACAAAAGATCCATCAAATTTCGCTCTCCTATGAGAAGTATCGCTGAGAATAATGGGGCTCCATATAAACTTTACTGATACAAGGTTTAGAAAGTAATGTAACAAAAAGTGAAGGTCACGTGCCCCATAGGGACCTATGGGAAGCCCTTGTTTTAGTTTTCTGTGGTCCATGGGCTTGTAATGAGGAATCCCAAGGACCTGGCCAGTGCATCGCTTGGCCATTTAATTATCAGCTAGCGCCGATAACAACTTCTGAATGGTGACCGAGGTACGTGTGCGCAAGCAACTTGTCCAGGGTCGTTACACGGGGTCCATCAGCAGACTCGAAGCTGCAACCGTTCGATCACAGACCCTGCACGCAAACTGAATTGACCATTTCGTCGCAGAGTATAAGTTATACAAGATCCTGTCTTTTTTTCAGCAAACTCGTGCGGCCTGGCGTAGCGCTTTCTACATAACAGGGGCCGTGCTTATGTTCGGAACACTCGTCTTCTTGATCCTCGGAACCGGAAAGCGCCAGAAGTGGAGCTTCCCGGAAACGAAGAACTCTCCAGAGGATGAAGAAGCTCCAGTTCCCCTGAAATCCACCAAATCAGACGAAGAAATGGGTGAAGCGACTAAGAACGGAGACGCCAATCACGCCAACTCCAAGTAGTACCAGTCACGTTCGACGACTACGATGACGTCAGCACCGAGCAGCCAATCACGGCTGACGCCCTTCTCCGCTATCAAAAGGCGCGCCTAATTTTGTTTCTTTTTATTTCTGCGCTCTTGTGGGGTCGCCATCTTGCTCATTTGGTGATATATGATGCGATGTTCACAACTGTGTTCCTTAGTTCGAATCCCGGTGCAGTCGTAAGAATGTCTGTGTTGAGTTGTTTGTCGTGTTTGCTCTTCAGCTGAGGGATCTCTTAAGGATATGTTACCGCCTTTGAGCTTGATTTTTGTTTATAGATGTCTGGATGAATGAATGAGTGAGTGATTATCCTAACATAGCATCATGGTGCGTTTTTCGGTTGGCTGCCTGAGGGAAAAGACGTGTTTTGTGGAAAATATATCTTCTGGCAGATGGCTGAAGCTGTGTGAGGAAGTTCGTCTACTCCTAACACAACGAACCCGATATATAGGCGAGACTTTCATAAGCTAATCCAAATGTTAATTCCTTAGACTTGATTTAGCTTTGATAGATCAATGTTTTAATTGAAAAACTGATCACCCTATGCCGGGACCATGAAAGAAAGGAGCAGAAGTTGGGAACGACGGAGGCAGAGAAAGTAGGTATGAGACTGAAGTGGTGTAGAGTATCGTTGGGTCCAACCAATGTAAAAGACATTTTACGTCAGTCTTACTTTACCCTAGCGTAACTTGGCGTGACTCCAGCATCAATTATAATCGTTTAATCTAAATATTAATTAGGCTTATTAGTAAGATTTCATATATGAAAATGGGCAAACGTGAGTGGCTTTTGCAGGTTTTTTTTGTTACCAGACTGAAACTCAGTTGAATTCCGCGAGAATTCGTAAGAGTAACATCTGGGTTGTGATCTGCGCATGCGCGATCTGATTATATCAGTTCAAAAAACGTCATAATAACTGGCAATTTATTTCTAGGCAAATGACATATGGAGTCGAACCCAGGTTCTCGGAAGAGCTTTGGACGGATTCCTAATTTTTATTTTGGTATGCTGCTAACGTGTTTTCTGTTGCTGTAGTTGAACTAACGAGATTTGTGAAACAAATATGGCAACAGAGCGCCTCGCGTAAGCTCCGCCAGGCGAACTTGTATAGAAAGTTGTTTTCTAGAATTGTATTCTTTGAAGAGGAAATAGAGAAACATTTCTGAAACATCTGTATCAAATAGAGTTCCCAGCGGGACTTTATTTGCCCAATGGTGGGCTGTTTGTTGATATTTCAATTGTGGTGTATATTGTATAGTTGTGAATTAACGTACGTGTTAACCAGTAGAGTTGCCTGCATTATGGTCTACGACGAACGTGGTCTCTTGTAAATAATTCTTAGAGTTGTTGTCTTTCTAGCGAATATTTTAAAGTCTTTTGACTTGGTGTCCCGCTTAAGTAACGTGGCATTGTTTACTATAGTAGTACTATAGTGCGTCCTATCCTGGCCATGGAGCGTCAGTATTGTTTTCAGGACCTCATATTGCGCCTGGGAATTTGATCCAGTACCCCTTGCTATGGCACTGCCGGGCATTTGGACTATAGGCCGATTGAAGCATACCGATTGCTTTCTCATTTCCACTCTATAGGCTAATGTGTAAAGTGGCAGTTGCGCTTCATTGCCGGGTTGCCGAGTTTTCCGCAGTAACTCTAACTAGGAACTTTGGCATTTTTACTCGAACGATGTTTATATTTTCAAAGTAAAACCGGAACTTGTCCATCTGATCACATGATCTCCTTTGCCATTAAAGGTAAACTGCCTGTGGTAGGACTGCGTATCTGTATTATTAATGTAGGGAAATAAAACAAAGTTTTATTAAAATTATTAAAATTGGTGTTAATGAATTGTATCTTTGGCCAGCATAAATTGAACATTAACGGATATTCATAGCCCATGCCAGACTTGCTTCATAGGCAATGCTTTTAGCACCTTTGTGAGGTTCTTAAAAGGTATCAGTCCAGGAGTTTTGCCTTTGTTGGCCCTTCCGGCTGGAACTCCCTTCCTCTTGACCTGCGGCTTAAGTTACTTAGTCTCTCTCCTACCCAGTCTCGCAAACGTCTGAAATGCTTTTTGTTTGTTCAAGTCGGGAGCGCCACTCTCGTGAGTGGTGCTTTATAAATGTTCGTTTACAATTACAATATTGTATTGTATTTGTAAACTTATGTAGCGATTTTTAGAGAACAAACTACTCGGAGGCGCTTCCAGCATGAGAACTCCGGGTTAATAAGAACGTCTTTAAACAACGAGTCGACTCGGCTCTATCACCAACAGTGACCCTTGCACGAAACAATAGCTTAAGTCCATTTCATAGAGATGGGCCAACAAATATAAATGGTCAAATACATCATACATACAGTTGAGGTTAGAATTGTGGTGCATCATCAAAGCCAAATGATTTAACTCGCAATGGCAGAAAACTCGATATCTTGTTCAAAGCCTGGAATGCGATTTTGCTTAAAAGCGACCATTGATTTAAGTCTTGTGCATTATGATAACGGCACTGTAGAAATTTCTGGATTGGAATAGATCAGGGCAGACAGTATCCACTGAACCACTGCAGGAACACATTCAAACTCTTGTCTTTTCAAGAAAACCCACCCTGAGCATCGAATCCACTGCTTTCCCATTTCTCTCAGGTTAAGCAGAACACACCCTAACGACTTCTTTCCCCTTCTCTTCCTGTTATTCTAGCAACCGGACTTGGTTTTTGACATGGCATCATTGGACAACCCCACTGACTCAACGTAGCACTCGTGAATAAGCTGGTGCCTTAAAGAAGCGCTTTAAAAATTTCGAGTTTACAATTATGATCACAAAGCAAACTGGAGTTAATGTTTAACGGTAAGGGTTTCATCACAGGGCATACAGTAGCTTTTTTTCATCAAACGGTCATCAAAATCCCTTTCAAAACATCTGATCTACCACTGGCCCTCCCCAAATCTCAAAAGAGGTAATCCATTAAGGACATCTGCAGAGGGAAAGAGAGGGCTCATCATCCAGTGCAGACGTAAAATCCAAATTTGGTACATATAATTACTTAGAATAGCTTTTGCTTTAAACAGCAGCTTCAGTCCGAACTATGTCGGATAAGATCTGGCAGATGTATCACGTGACAGTGTCATTGGTTGGTTAACGAACCTCAAGTCAGATGCGCACTTGATGGAGACATCAGTGGGCAGGGACTTATAAATTAAAATAGTACACAACACGGCAGTATCAAAACCCTACACTCTGAAGCACAGTTAGCCCTGGAGTGCAGATGTATGCAAAGGGAAGGGTAATGCCAAATGCAGACGAGGGAAGGGAGGGTTCCAAGCAGGTCATTTTTATGGACATCCTTCTTAATGGATGCTTCCAAACAGCACCAACACCTTTGTCTGGCAATATGTGAGCAAGTTACTACTTTCTTCTTTTACTAAAAGCTACAGAATCTGAAGAGTGCGTAAACACAAAATTTAACAGCACTCACACTGGAATGCAAATAGCTGAACCATTTAGTCCCATAGTCACTGATGTGCAAAACGAAGAAACTCGGCAGGTTTTACAGGCGCAAACGTCATTCATTCAGCACTGTTCACTAGTTTTCTTTGACTTCTGCTACAGCGGTCTTTTTCAGAGGCTATGTGTCACCCGTCATGATGGCAATGAATTCGTCCACATTAACTGTAACACAGAACAACATTACGATACATACAACTGAAATTTGACAATGCCCCCTTTACAAAGTTCACAGGTGCACAACGAAGCCAGGCAAATAGGAAACGTTAAGAACCATGAACAGAGTGGAAGTGGCAAGTTTAAGTTTAAAGTGGAAGATAGTCTTGGCAAGACAGTTGAGAAAATGAGGAGGTAGAGTTTCTGATGGAAGAAAACCACTGGCTGCTGTTGAGTGCCGGCTAGAGATGAGAAGTGTACCAGCTCAACATATTGTCCAGAAGATTCTGATCAATCAGGATCCCTTTAAAGAGGACTACAGGGTATAACGAGGGATGATGTGACGGCAGATGATTTGCATGTGCATGTGCTTTGAATAACATCACGTTAACTGGAACATAGTCGCCAGTGACAGTTGTAACACAGTACAACATCACATGTTAACAGTGAAAGATAATGAGTCAACTGTCACATGTTAATTACCAGTTAAACAATATCAGTCTGTTAAACGTTAATCGTGAAATTAAAACATAATTTTCCAGGTTTTACTAAACTAAGAGACAACGGGTTTAAATTGTTAATTCTAATAATGGAAGACTAAGCACACCTAACTTGAAAGACATTGGGTTAGAAATATTAATTCGAATTTTGCATAAAGCATTAATTAGATTAATTTCCATGTCACATACTCTCTCCATCTCCATCCGTGTCAAACTCATTGATCATCGCTCGAAGCTCATCGTCCGTCAAGTTTTCACCAAGTTCCCTGGAAAGGTCATTACAAATTTATTAACATACATATATAAATAATTTGGTTATGTTATAATATCTTAACATAACTAGTGGCAATGACTGCCATTATGGTATTTAAAAATTAATCAAAAAACACTGAAAATTTTGTGAACCCAGGTCGAACTTTATTGGTTGGACTCTATGTGTGCGTGAGAGACCCCCAGTGGTGACTTTTCCACTTCTTTGATCATTATTTATTATCATCTAAGACTCTCATATTCTGACTTCGCACGTGTAGCAAGTGCTGCAAAGTCGGTTTAAATCAATATATCTCAGATGATGATGAATACAGATTTCCAATTATAATCCGCCTTCGAGTGGTTTGCTCCGTAAAAGGCGCAGTACAAACTGATAAATACAATTAAAATAAATGTTTGAAATAAAGTAATAAACATTTTGTTCTGAATGAACAAAATCCTAAGAAATCAAAAGAAAATGTTCAGTTACAAATAATGCAACAAGAAAATGCCAAAGCTTCAAGAATAAAATTGTTACAATAGGACTCAACACCTGTAACAAATTAGCGGAAGGAAGAATGGGTATGAAGTTTTAGTGGCTTCATATTTCTTAGCTTTGGCACACGAGGTTAGGTGGGCAGTTCTCTCCATCACCATCTGATCTTCCCACTACCACTGTAAAGTCAGTGTACTCAATATAGCCGAGTTGGCTTGGGATGCAAGTGGAGATGAAATCTCGAAACAAATATGTCCTGGCAGGGATTTGAACCCTCACTTTTCAACTGACAGTCCAGCATGCTAACCACTAGACTATCATGCACCTCCAGGAGAAAACAAACATAAAACACAAAATGAAAAACGCCAAAACTCTGTTTACTTTGCGGCCCTGCGTAGATTTCGAAGGCTGATCTTCCCAGTGTCATCGTCATCAAACAACCGGAAAGCTTTCAACATTTCTTCCTTCGGATCTCGCTCTAATATCCTCTGTGTCACTGGTAAAAAACGAGCAAATAAAACTCACTCAGATTTTTTTTTAATCGGACCGCGCAAAGACTGGTAGACTGGTAGTACCCATCTCTTCCACAATTCAAAAACGCAGACTATGCTTCGGGCATGTTGCTCGCACTCCTAAGACGAGGACCAGCAGACAGCACAGTGGGACACGTTGATCAAGCTACAAGGGAGTGGAGAAGACCATGCAGTTGACAGACCCTGGACAACGTGGACTAGGGTAGTGAAGAAGGATCTGGCAGGCCTAAATGTCGGCATTCATACAACATATATGAAGACCCAGACAGAACAGCTTGAGTCGCAATGTGGACATGGCAACTCTCACCTGAATATGCTACCAGGTCGGGAGAGACAAAATTTTAGGGGAGCGTTCTTCTTCACTGATGTTTTGCTTGGAGGATAAATATGGCCTGAAAAACCCATGACAAGAGGGAGACTTCACTTCTTCAAACGCATTTCCGAGGCCACCTAGGGCTTCAATGCAATTATCTTCCAAGGCACAGTCGCAGTGTAGCATCCCAGATAAGACTGGCCATTTTTCCAAATTCTGAGGGATCCTTTCTACCTCGGGTTAAAAAGATTATTAATATTATTATTATTATTATTATCAGGTGCTTAAAAAAGTGCTTGGCAGTCAAAGATGGAAGTAACTTACTGACGTCATTGAAATCAGCAAAACTAATCTTCCCTGTTGACTGTCTGTCATAATCAGCCAACAGTTTCAGGACTTCAGCTTTCTTGACATCAAATCCCAGAGCTCTCATCGCAACCTGAGTTTCAAAAAGATTCCAGTTGATAAAACTTAAAGTATACAAAATAAAATAAATTAACAAACAAGTACACTCAAGCTGAACAAAATTCCAGTCAACAAAGTTCAGACAAAATAAACCACAAAACAAGTAAAACAAATGAAAACAAAGTGTACAAAAACAGACAAATTAGGTCAACGATAAATATTCACTAAGCTGATACACTTTGAAGGAAGAATAAGGGCAGCAGTTTCATAGATTTCCATCATCTTAGATGTGAAGGTGTCATTAAACAAACTAACACTATCACCATTTATCTAATCTAAGTTAATGACTTCTATGGCGCCATTGGCATAATGCACGAGGCATCAATTGATGGTCAAGTCATGGGAAACTGAAGTAAAAATCGTAATCCATTCAAGAAGTCCGGTCAAAATATGATTTCCAGTGCATACATCTGAATATTTATACAGCACCATAAAGATCAGCAGCTGCTCAGATTTTAAGATGTCTCTCCGACTCAGCTGGAAAGTGACCTGTTTTCTGGCTTGGTTTTGGTGCATCACTGGGTGATTGCCTTGTTCATCAGACAAAGGCACTGTTAAATTTACAAATTTGTCATTATTATTAACATAATGATTTTTAGACACAAGCAAGTGATGACTCCTCAGGATTTAAAGAAAATTGGGACACTGTTGTAGTTGTATGGTATCTACTATAGGGTGACACAGGGACAAAAATTTTCTCCATTCCCACCCAATCCCCATCAGGCCTGTCCCCATCCCATCCCCATTAGGGGTGTGTCCCTATCCTCATCCCGTCCCCATCAGGTCTGTCCCTATCCCCGTGACAGTGAAGCAAAAAACAATGAAATGCTCACACATGTGACCTGCTCTGGCAAAATGAGTTTTGACTTGCAAACCCAATTTTGTGAGAAACTGACATTATCTTTGGAACTACAGTATTTGGAATATTTACATAAATGATATACCAATTTAAACAAAATTGAATTCACTATTTGACAACAGACAAAATCTGAAAGTGTGAAAAATGCCACCTGACTCTTGTTGTCAGAGTGGGTCATGTGTTATACGTATATATTGTAATCTTTGTAGGTCAGCTTAACAGATAATACTTCAAAACTGTTCATGAGTTATTTGGTCATTACATTTGGTTATAGACAAATATCACTGCAATAAAGAGTGGTCTTATTTCTTAGGCTAATTTTAAAAATGAAATAGAGTGGCCTTATTTCTTAGGTCAAATATCACTGCAATAAAGAGTGGTCTTATTTCTTAGGCTAATTTTAAAAATGAAATAGAGTGGCCTTATTTCTTAGGTCAAATATCACTGCAATAAAGAGTGGTCTTATTTCTTAGGCTAATTTTAAAAATGAAATAGAGTGGCCTTATTTCTTAGGTCAAATATCACTGCAATAAAGAGTGGTCTTATTTCTTAGGCTAATTTTAAAAATGAAATAGAGTGGCCTTATTTCTTAGGTCAAATATCACTGCAATAAAGAGTGGTCTTATTTCTTAGGCTAATTTTAAAAATGAAATAGAGTGGCCTTATTTCTTAGGTCAAATATCACTGCAATAAAGAGTGGTCTTATTTCTTAGGCTAATTTTAAAAATGAAATAGAGTGGCCTTATTTCTTAGGTCAAATATCACTGCAATAAAGAGTGGTCTTATTTCTTAGGCCAAATATCAATGCAGTATAGAGTGGTCTTATTTCTTTGGTCATATATCAATGCCAACGAGTGTTCTTATGTACTTTTTAACCCATGGAGAAAAAGAAGTCCATGAATAGTATCTGGAAGAACAATTTAGAGCAAAAAGTAATTATCTGATGCAGTGGAGATTTTTTGGTAATGCCACAACTGTAACTGTGAGAATTACTGTGCTCATATTTCCATCCCCACGGTATTACCACAAGCCTCTATTCCATCCCCATGGTATTACCGTCGCTTCTGACACCATTACCGCAGTAAAATACACGGTAACCACCGTATTACCTCATTCCCCATTATTGTGTCACTCTCTAGTCTGTGCCTTGTAACTGGAAGGTCATGGGTTCGAATCTGACTCAAGCCATTCCGTAGCGACCTGGATAAGTTGCTCATCCACAACTGTCTGTTAGGAAGGCAACGGGAAACCACCTCACTCATCTCATCCCCGAGTGGCATAAGGCCAATGGACATGCCTTTAGGCAAAGAAATCATCATCATCATGCTACGAGTGCAACTGAAATGTCCAAAAATTCAGGACCTGCCATCAGGTGTGTCAAGAAAGGTCCTTAATGTTTGTTATCATGTTATTTAATTATTATAATTTATTTCACTATCGCTATTATTATTAATTGATACAAACTAAAACAACCTTGAGTTCATGATAATCTAGTGTACGATCTTTATCTGTGTCAAACAACTCAAACGCTTCACGTATCTGCTGCTTCTGTTCTTCCGAAAGTTCCTTCTTCTTGCGACCCTTCAATCGACCTCCGTCGCCAGAAAACTCACCCCTGGAAAACAAATTCAACGCATAAAACTCCAACTCACTGAATGCAAAAATTTTCTGTGCACTGACTACACCGAGTAATTTTAAGGTACAACAAAACCGAATATCGAGCGAATTCTAACCCCCGCTTATGGAGCACAGTAGCCGATTGGTTAGAGCGCGCGTCTTGCAACGCGGAGAGTACGGGTTCGAGCCTCCCCTGAGACGGATTTTGTTTAGGGACCTTGAGTAAGTCCTTCACTTGTTCAGTTCCATCGACTGATGCTTTCTTATTATACAGTGGCGCTTAATACACGCAGAAATAATTAATTTTGAACAATGGTGGTTTGTTACCGGCAGTGTATCCTACTATGTGTCAATGCACTGCATTATTTTAGCCTTTTAAAGTAACTTAGAGTCGTTACTTAGCCGATATCTTGGCAACGATTAAAAGTCTGAGCGTTTAATTCCAGCAGGGGTAGCAACTCCTAATTTTAAAGAAATTTAATTAAAACTTTCCTGGTAACCAACCTTTTGTTTGACGCACTCATGTTGCTGTGGTTCTTGTTCCAGCTTACTTCCAGTTTATTGATCTAAATTTAGCTGAAATCTCTAATAAGTAAGTATAAGTGATGCTGTGCCAAAAGTCACAATTATCCATACGCCTAATTATGTGAAATGGAATAAATATAAAAAACCTAAGATTTGCGGATAGCACAGATCTGATTGCCGAACAAAGAAAAATCAGTCAGAAAATGTGGAACTTTTATACACAGAAGGAAAGAATGCGGGATTAAAGATCTCTCCCCTACCCAGTCTCGCAAACGCTTGAAATCATTTTTGTTTGTTCAAGTCGGGAGCGCTACTGTTTCCTAAGTGGCGCTTTATAAATGTTTGTTTACAATTACAATTAACATCTCTAAGACAAAGTTAATGATAAATGGTGCTGAGGATACAGAGTTTCCCATGGAAGTAGGCCTTAGTGACGAAAAGATCAAAAGTGTAGTGCCAGGTCAAGATCCTGGGGTTCAGGCCCTAGGGGCTACTCAAAGCAGGTCACAGACTTGCGACGGAATTGAAGTTTACGCCAGTCAACTTCGATAGGACAGCGTCATTAAATAGGAGAATTAAATACGAAAACTTAAAACTTTAGGCATTTCTATAACCTAAACACTTAAGCTCCGACATTAATAAGATTAAAATTGTTGATCGAAAGATTACGATTGCAATTTTGATCTTATTGATGCCGAAACTTAAGTATTTAGGCTATACAAAAAATCCCTACGCTTCCTAAGCACAACTTGCGAATTATATTTGTTTCTTGTATTTAGTCTAGGCTCAAGTCAACTGTTTTTGTGTTTATAATATTATAAAACTTTGATACTGCTACCCAGCCAACCATGTTCAAACTTGTCGAGAGGAGCGCGTTATTTCTTCCAGTGTGCCGGTGCCATAAGTCCGCCATCTTGTGCTACGTCGTCTTGTGTATTGCATATGTTTATTGTGTTTATTTTGTCGTGTTGTTTTGATTTTGTCTCTAAAGCAAACTTCAAATCTTCGTAACTTATTTCGTCGCCTCTGACAGGCGAATCGCTGCGAACTCGAAGATTGATCGAGAAGAATTGTTATTGCTGTTCGTCCCGATCTTTCTGTCGGAATAGTGTTTATTGTCGAAATGGATATCTTCATCACTGGATTCTGGATCCTTAGCGTAACTTGTCTCGGGCTGTTCATCTACAGTAGGTCGGCCCTTCCGACGAGCAATGATGCGAGCTTCCGCGATTTTAAAAGGAGCTACATGATCGTCTATCTGCTGGCAATGGGTGAGAAGTCGAGTCGGCTCGCTCAGGCAGTTTTGTGAGGCTTTCTGTCGATTTGACAGGTGCAAAGGTGCCACTGCCATCTAGAGAATAAAAATGTGCCTTCCTTGTTATGTAATGCAGTGCAATATAAACATTTATATAACGCCTTTTGAAACGTCTAAAAGGATTCTGCTACTAAAGACGGCAAACCTGTAGTATCACAGACTGCTTTATTTTGGGCGTGGCTTTCAGCCTGGCTTCTGTCTACTGTGCTGTAGTTGTGGCTAAGATGAATCTCTTTGAGCTAAACGCAGTTTGCAAAGATCAGTTAAGTGTTATTCAATATCTACAAAACCAGACTAACCCTTACCCTTTTGGTAAACATATAGAATCGATCGCTTGCGATCGTCCTACTTACAGGCATTAGAATCCATGTTTATTTACTTCAGTCATTGGTGGGACACTTACAGAAGCCAATTCTATAACTGACTTAACTGGCGCGGGTGATGCCCATAAGCAGTGGTGAAAATAGAGCGGTCCCCGATACTACATTTTTGCCCTACCTAAAGACTTGTTATGTGACTTAAATTATGGAAGTTTTCACTTATCACCATAAATAAAGTTAGTGAGTAAGCTTGTCTGTCATACTGCTTCAATTTCAAACACCATCCATTATAACCGTCCAACTTCCTGCCTGCCTGCATGACCCTGGGATCTTGCTTTGGAACTGAATCTGACCCTTCTTACCTGTCGATTTTGTTTTGACTGAGTGCCTGTGAATAAGCTGGTTCCTGCGACTTAGCTTTATTCAGACACGGTAGAAATCTCAAGTTTATGATTACGATTACATGTAAATTCTGTGATATCAATGGCTAATGTGCAAGGCATTGTACAGCGGTGCAGAATACTAATCATGTTTGGATCTAATATATTGTAACTAGGTATTTATGTGGCTAATTTAATAAACGTTTTTAAATTGAACTGTTCAGTTGTGTTAAGGATGTGGTTAAAATACTTTCTTCTGTATTTTAAAATAAAATGCATTGTTATTGCTGGCAATACATTATCTGGAAACAGGCCAATCCATTGTTAGCTGGCCCCACATGAGTTGACCATTTGACTTCTGCATCAGTCACTGTGAATATCAGTTTTTTCTGGTTCTGTGATTGTCGTTTAATATGTGGTTATGTTCAGTCAGTAAATGGCTATTTAATTAAATTTCCTTTTATTAACTGGTAAAACTAAACTGTTGTGTTTGGTGACTACAGCTGGCGACTGGTTGCAAGGACCTTACGTTTACGCTCTTTATGAAAGTTACGGCATGACAACCCATGACATCGAGGTCTTGTTCGTCGCTGGGTTTGGATCGAGCATGCTCTTCGGAACGATCGTTGGATCAGTGGCCGATAAATAGTAAGTCTAGTCTCAAGATTTTTGTTCCACTAGTTTCCCTAGCGAGCTCGGCTAGAAAATGAGTACATGACCGCACACTGTCGATGGGAAGAGCAGGCATGGAGGCAGAGGACTGGCCACCTGCCCTCTTATGCCGAAGCCAAGAAAATGAAGTTGTTAACTCTTCCTACCTACGGTTTAATCTCACTTGGCTTATCTCTTCTCTTGGTTTGAAGGTTTGAAGATGTTAGATTAGATTAGAGTAGAATAGAATATGTTAGATTAGAGTTGAATCGGTTTGATTAGATTAGATTAACCAGGGTGTTTTATATATGGGCTTGATGAATTTTTGTCTGCAGTGGAAGGAAAACGAACTGTATAATCTATGGCATCCTGTATGGCTTGGCCTGCGTCACAAAGGTCAGTATCACTGAATACAGCAGTAAAGGTAACGCACTTGTAAACACGCCTCTGTAGAAAGTTCTCAGAATTGTAAAGATAATACTTTTCATTCCTCTTCAGAAGTGTTGAGAGATAATTCAGCTGAGTGCAAACATAACCACAGCAATCTAACAACAGTGCACCCTTTATGCTGCCATCTTGCATTGTTTGGCATTTACTGATCCCGATAGGATGAAGGGCTGGATGATTACCAGGTGGCACAGTGTTCCATAGATGGTCACCCATCCAGGGTCGTTACCATTATGGCGAATCCAGTTCGTTATTTGCCTTAAAATGCACTTGTTTAGATCAGCTAGATAATCATGCTTGCAGTGTTTTTGTGAGGTACTTAAACGTGCTGAATGTATGTTGAGTGTCCACACACACGCACGTACGCACACACACACGCATGCCTTTTCTTTATGGTATTCACTAGCGTTTTCTCCTCTTGTACCAAGCACTGCACCCCCTTTTTTGTAAGTGTATCAGGATATATTTATGTAGCGCATTTGTAGGTTGAACCAGCTGGATGTAATTTGTCTTTTCAGCACTTCAACAACTTTTCGATCCTGATGGTTGGACGTCTGCTTGGAGGAATTGCAACATCGATCTTATACAGCGCTTTCGAGTCTTGGCTCATTCATGAACATCACAAGGTCTGCTGCTGGAATATAACTTTGTTGGTTTTTCGTCACATCTTATATGGCATTTTTTCTGTTTTATTTGATGTACTGAGGAAACGATAGAAGATTCAGCTGCGGTTGCTCATTGTCAATGAACGTCCAGTTATTTGATTAAATTTATTAAATGAGATCATTTATATTAGTTCAGTTAGATTTTTAAGGTAAAACTGTATTTATTAGATTAGATTAGAATAATTAAATTGGATTAGATTCTAATCTGATCTAAGCTAATGATTTCTGTGGTGTTGTTGTCATCGGTTGATGATCACGTGAATTAAAACCGCAGTCACAGATCATAATCCGGTGTAAAAGCCTGATTGAAATCCAACAGGTGTTTAGATTAGATTATATGCATTACAACAGGCTAGATTAGATTCGATTATATGAAAATGAAAAGAACTCTGTACTTTGGAAATTGAACTTTTCAGGACTGTGTGACTTTTGCAATGTGAACTGGCAAATTCCATCTTTTTATGATAACTTAATACGATAGCATAATTCTAAATGCTGCTTATGAAGATCTCATATCAGCGACAGTCATAAGCTGACAAGAACAGTACAGCCGAAGCTACAAGCTTATACAAGGCTTGGCTACTATTTCTCTCATCAACAGTTACTTTGTATGTATGTTTCTTAAGTAAGAAACGAGGATTCGAGACTGGGCAATTATGACGAGGATCTGCTTTGGTGTTTTCTCTTTCAGAGAGGATTTGAGACGAGCCTCCTGGGCAACATCTTCTCACATGCAGTCGTTGGCAATTCCCTCGTTGCCATTGGATCTGGCCTCATCGCTCAGAAAGTAGCTGACTTCTTTGGATACGTGTGAGTCCCTTTCTATGTTTCACCCTTAGAATGGCTCTGGGCATTCAAGAGGTTGCTAAAAGGTTTTATAAAATGTTTTATTTATTTCTTTATTTATTGCATTTATTATGAGCTCATGGTCGGCAAATCAAATGCTGAGGTGCGAGACAAGCCAGCTGTCTATCGCCTCTGTGGTTGTTACACAGTCTGTCTGCTTGGTGGGCTCGAACCTGAGAAACCTTGAATCTGAAAAACCATTACATAAATGTGCAGAGATGGATGGTGTGGCTTTTCTCGGCAATGTTGTCATTGTCTGTTTCCTCTGAAGGAAATTTTTGCCACACAAAAGTTATGGTCTAAAACAGAATTTGCCCCTCGTAAAGTTATGATGTAATTGGGAATGTTTTTTTGCACAGAGCTCCATTTGATGCTTCACTCACATTTCTTACAATCATGTGCATCGTCATAGCGATGACCTGGGTCGAGAATTATGGAGACGCCTCAGCATCTGCATTTCATTCATTTGGCGAAGCTTTCTCGGCCATCAAATCAGGTTTTTAAGTCATTTCCTATAAGTTTGTAGGTATTTAGGTCTTTTTGCAAAAGTTTCTAGATCTTTAAGTAATATTTCTTTAACTTTCTAGGGCACAGCTATGTAGTGGCCAGCATACAAGACTGTCACAGTTGGGAATTGAACCCAGCCAGTGGATTGGTGCAGTTCCCCACTAGGACAGAAAGTTTATCACGATTTCTGTTTCACAGTGCCCACAGGTGAATACGGTTATAAAAAGAGTATATAAAATAAGATGAGCATAAACTAGGCTGTTGTTGAGAAGATCTGGAGGCAAGGAAGAAGACTGGCCACATGCCCTCATAAGCTGAGGCTAAGAAAACAGTCACTGACACTCCATACCCATACTGCTGTGTTAGCTTTAGGAACTGCTCTTTCTCATCTACTGATTACTTTTCTTTCTGAGGAAATTCCTTATCCATCACAAACTGCCTTTCTGTCTTGGTGAACTGACCTTCTGGTGATTGACCTGACCTTCTGGTGACTGACCTGACTGCGGCTTGGTGGCTTAAGTGAGCCATTGGTTGATGCCTGTGCATTAGACATGGCATGATAGAAGTTACTTGCTAACTAATCTAAACGTTATGACCTTTTGTAGACTACAAGATCCTGTGCCTAGGGTTGATTCAGTCGCTGTTTGAGGGATCGATGTATACATTTGTTCTCGAATGGACGCCTGCTCTGACCCCACACGAGTCTTCGTCCAAAGATGACAAGTCGGACTCACAGCGAGGCTCCATTCCACATGGATACATCTTTGCCGGCTTCATGGTTCGTGACAAATTCGATTTTGAAAGAACGAGGAACAGTAGGATCTTAACCCCAAACCAGACTGGTCTGGTCCTTAATCTGCAAGGCCACATGTAAACCCTTGGGCTGGATTTTATAAGAGGCATATCACAGATGAGCACGACTTTACCATACCTTACCTTATGGTAACCTTACCTTAACTTACTTTGTGATCCTCGGCTCACATTACCTTACCTTAACTTTAATTTCCTTCTTACCTTAGCTTACCTTGCCATTTCTTACCTAACCACGTGATTACTGTTACCTTACCTTAGCTTACCTTGTAATCATTACATTACCATACCTTTTGCATCCTTCTTACCTTACCTTAGTTTACTATACATTAGCTACTTTGTGGTAATTAACTTAGCTTACCTAATCGTGCCTCTGTTTAGCTGAATATAAAATCAGTTGCATTTTATTGTTGTTTTTGTCGTTGTTGCACAGGTTGCCGTCATGATTGGATCGTCGCTGTTTGACCTGCTAAGGCAGAAATTCTCAGTTGAATTCTTCATGCGGTATGTGTGTCTGTCTGCATAACTGTCTCTGTCTCTGTCTTTGATTCTCTCTTTATGAAGCACAGTTGTACTCATTCCTTTGTTCATTTCTTCATTCAGTCTTTCGTTCAGTTTGCTTGTTAATTTGTTCTATTTGTTCGTTTGTTCTATTTGTTCGTTTGTTCATTCGTTAGTTCATTCATTCACTACTTTTGTTCATATCTTCATTCCATTTGTTCTTTCATTCATTCATTTGTTCCATTCGTTTATTTGTCCTGTAAATTTATGCAGTGCATCATAAATTCCCTGGTGATTTTGTGCTGATTCGTTAGACCAATTGCTTTGCTTGCAGGCCAGTCTTATTCCTGTCGGCTCTGGCTCTAATGATGCCTGTTCTGTTTCCGGGTGTAAGTACAGACGATCATTCATAGGCTTTTGTGTGTGTGTGTATGTGCCTGTGTCAGGATATTTATATATAATAGGGTCTAAGAAACTTTCGGAAGTACTGCACACTTGACAGTCTAATTAATCTGGCTTTAAAATGAGTACATCAACCATGCACCATCGTTCAGAAGATCACTGGTGATTCTGGGTTGGCTAAAGGGACTGCGCTTCTTTTATTGCTCTTCCTCTTCCTCTTTTTCTTCCTTCTGTTCTTCCTCCTACTGCTCATCTTTTTCAGTGATCATTGTCCACGGCCATAATGTCATTCATTATTCATTCCTAAATGTAAGGGATCATCCTTGTGATGGTGCTGTATAAATTAAATTTTGTGTCTCATGTCGTGGTGATGTCCATAACATTTTTTTGTTGCATGAGGTGATCTATGTTTCAGAATCAGCTGATCATCTTCAGTGGCTTCTTGGTTTTTGAGATCTGTGTTGGAATCTTCTGGCCTTCGATGAGCACGATGAGAGACCGTTATGTGCCAGAGGCTAGTAAGTACTTGAAAGTCCTTCTCAGATAGATAAGGTAAGGCAGTGTAAGGTAAGGTAAGGTAAGAAGGAAATGTAAGTTAAGGTAGAGAGTGGTATGGCAAGGTAAGGTAACAGAAGGTAAGGTCAAGGAAAGTAAGGTGATGGAAGGCAAGGTAAGGTCACAGAAGATAAGGTAACAGAAGGTAAGGCAAAAGAAGGTAAGGTACAGTAAAGAAAGGTAAGGTAACAGAAGATCAGGTAAGGTAACATAAGATAAGGTAAGGTAAAGCAAAGGAAAGTAATGTAGCAAAGTAAGGCAATGTAGAGTAAAATATGGCATGGTAGGATGAGGTAGGATACGACAGGATAAAGTAAGGTAACATAAGGTGCTATCCGAATGAAAAGTTGCATTAGAATGCATTTCAGAAAGTAAGGTAAATGTAAGGAAGGTAAGGTAAAAGATGTGTGGTAAAGTAACAGAATATAAGGTAACAGAGGATAAGGTAAGATTGGTAAACTTGAGAGATTTATCTAAAGTTACTATGTTTTGTTTGGTTGTCTTTTCCAGCGAGAGCGACGATCATGAACTTCTTCCGAGTTCCGCTCAACCTCATAGTTGTTGTGATCCTGCTACAGGTAGAGATGCTTTCTTTTAACTCTTTCACCTTCTCGTCTGCCAAAACTAATTATAGACATAAATCTGTATATCACCACTTCAGGACTTCTGACCTGACAGTGCAAGACCATAATCAAAGAAAATGGTGTTCAAGCTTTACGGAAAACAGGCAGAGCCTCCCAGAAGCTCCGTCTCTTTCCAGGACTCGGTCTCCTAACACGGGAACTGCCATCAGTGAACTTGCTGTCTCTTTAGGTCCAAACACAGTTACTGATTCGCACTACAGTGGCTAAAACATTCGCAGCTACTGCGGTGATATGTTGGCCAAATGGCTAATGCATCAGCTTTTCACCTGTGCCACCCGGGTTCAAATGCTGGGCCCATCACGTGAAGTTGACACGGGTCGTATTGTTGAACTGTCCGTAACCCTGTGACGTGAGGTCCTGTTTAAACCCAGCACACACATCCACATGACTCTGGCCTACACCATCTACTGTATGGACTACAGAGTACCTTTACTTCAGTTATCGACCTTGCATAATCATCATTTAGTAATAATGATAATATGGGTTAACTGAACTTTAGTTAACTTAACTAACTAACTTTAGCAGGTCTACTGGACACTTTTTTGTTGACCTTTTGACTTTTTGCATCAACTTTGTGTGTTTCTTTGTATACGATGGTTCTAATTTGCTGTTGATGTTGAGAAGTCAAAAAATGGCTAAATTATGTGATTGCAATTAGGAATTTATATGGCGCCACTTCAAGAGGCACTAGCCTAAACGATACTAACTCTCATTAAGAATGGATAGTTCATCAGTTAGCAAGCGTTGCTCAGATAACTGGAAAAATCACCAGTGGTGAGTTGCTGTACATACGTTAAATCCCACCCTGCTGATTTTCTGTAAAGTTGACAGACGTTCATTGTTTAAAGTTATTATTATTATCGTCATTTTTTATTATTATTACTTTTACCCAAGGGAGGCAGAAATGATCCCTCAGGAGCTAAATTATTATTATTATTATTATTATTATTATTATTATTATTATCATCATTATTAAACTGTGTTTCTTTGTTTAGAATCTTTCGATGAAGGTCATCTTTATATGCTGCGTAACATTCCTGTTCTTTGCGACCATCTTTCAACACTGGCTCTCTCGGTGAGTGCCTGCATTTCTGTAGCGCTAATTTTAGGTTATAAAAGGTGCTATGTAAATGCTTTGATACTTACATAAGTCCTCCTGCTTCTGGGCATTTCCTGTTCATGGGCAATGGTGGTACTTGTGGGCAATTCTCTTAGGCTGTGTAAGCAATCTCTTCTGCTGCCTTTATTATTATATTACTAACCTTTATCTTAACTGATCTGGTTGTCCCTTCTATTATTATGCCAATTCTGAACTTATATGAACTGACCTTACCATACCATAACCTTTTGCAGTGAATTTGATTATTTTTAGTGACCTTTTTCTGAACATACCTTATCTCCATATACCTTATCTGAACTTATGTTAATTGACCTTCCTTGTTAGATAACTATGTTTCATTGCCTGTTTGAGATTCAAATATGGGCTATATAAGTGTTATGATATATACATACATACATACATACATGCATACATACATACATACATTTATGTGAACCAACCATAGCATTGCCTTTTATGAATATACTTGACCATACCTTGTCTGGATTTACATGAACTGACCATACCATACCGTCCTTTTTCTGAGTAAATGCTTCCTATGATACCTTTTCTGAACTTATGTGAACTGATCATGCAGTACGTTTTTGGACTATACCTTGTCAGTGTTGATGATCTTGTCAGGATGGCCAGTGGTCAGCCTTTTTCGAAACCAGTTCCAGCGGACCTTGCGGAAACCACAGTGAGTAAACCGGAGTTTGAAGAGACTGTCCAGAAGATTTGATTCAACAGTGGTAATCGTGCTGGAGATGATCATAGCCTCAGAGTTATCTGAGTGAATCTGATTCATGTTGCACAGCTCTTTAACATATCGCATGCCTTAGTGGGTCTTTAGATGGGGTCATCGATTTCTGATGTTCTTGTGATATTTGGTGAAACTGACTACTTGCTGGACATTTTTTTCCTTGCGATTGCATCAGAGGTGGATCCAGGGTACCAGTTCCCAGTCTGAGTGTCATGGGGGGGGGGCAAAGCCATTCAGGTGGCTCTCAAACTCTGGTCACAGTTAGGTTAGGGTTGCCTACTAAATTTGGAGAAATTGAAACAAGGTTGTGACAGAACTGGAAATTTACTATATAGCACACAAAATACTGAGAAATTATTTAGAAGGTAATGAAAAAATTTGGAAATTATTAAAACTTTATGAAAAAAAGAGAAATGACTAAAATTGCTATGGAAAAATTGGAAGTTATTTAAAAAGGTCAACAAAACTTGGAAATTAAATAAAGATAATGCAGATTGTGGAACAAGTAAAAAAGTATTAGAAAAGCAGGGAAGCTAGAAAAAGTCATTAGAAATTGGAAAACTTAAAGAAAGGTTGTTATAAAAAAGACAGAATTTTTCCTGAACGCTTAATAAATTCTGAGTACGGTAAAATTGGCAAAGTTGAGTAGTTGCTTAACGGTGACTGCCCCTTTTGTAAACTCTGGATCTATCACTGGAACTCGTAATTTGAGGTTGTTGTTGTTTCACAGCCAGTCTTGACCAACGGTTGGCAAAATGCGTCTAGAAATTGTTTATCAATTGTTATTTGCAGCAAATCTTGTTTTGGTGACTGAATCGAGCGACAATTTGAAATGTCGAGTCTTTAATTTTTCAGCAGAAAATATGCAGAAATATCAGACACACACACCAAAAGACAGACATGCAGACGTCCATACAGACAGCTACAGAGACATACACACATACACAGAAACATGCAAACACAGACAGAATTACAGACAGATATACAAAGTGACAGACATGCTAATTAACATGCTTCCCTACAGACATACATGTGTAAAGACCTATGCATAGACAGAAATACAAATGATAGACGAAAAGAGAGACAGATACACAGATAGAGATCAATAGACAGATAGATGGACAAATAAACACACAGGCCTACTTCCATATTGACATATATACACACATACATATCCAAAGACATACAGGCAGAGACACAGACAGACAAATCGCAGCCAGTTTCTGCAGTGTCGAGGAAACACTTTATATTTTCTAAGCACAGTTGTTTATTAAAAGTGGCTTTTTTACTAACATTAAGTTTCGTAATATTAACATGATAGGGGTTCGTTGTTTGTGTGGTGACAGTAGTATTTTCAAGCTAGGACTTGTTTTTCATTTGTTGTGATTTGTTTTTGTTTGGGAAAAAGTTTCCAGAATTTCCTTTCTGTACAGTGTGTTTGTGATATATCAGTTCTCGTTAGTTGTCATTTCACGGCTAGAAGAGTAAGATTCATATTTTATTGGACCCATATGGGCCCTAAAAGGGTTCCCACTTAGGAATATGGGCCCCATACGGGCATGCCAGCAGGGGATAAGCACTTCTTAAAGGTGCTGAAAAATGTCTGGTTACATTTTAGTGACTCTGCTTTGCCAGTTCAAGATCCTAACCACTGGACTACTACACTGATGAACCTTACATTAAATATTTATTGCATTACAGTTTATTACATTACATTGAATTGCACCCATTGAAACCGTTTCTCTGGAGTAAGACCATCTAGTGAAAGTGTAAATCAGAGTACAGCAGCTGCAGCTACTGTACTTTGAAATTTACTGCAAAATTTACAATACCATCTACTACAAACTTTACTGTTCTAGCTGGCAAATTTGCTGAAAGGTTTAATAGAAAATTTGCTGTAACATTTACTGTTGTGTTTACTGGAAATTTAATTGTAACATTTACTGAGAAATTACTGTAACAGTTACTGAACAAGTTACTGTATTATTTACTGTTAAACTTATTGTAGCATTTACTGTGATGTTTACAGGAAAATTTACAGTAACATTTACTAGGACATACGCTATAACTAACTCTGAATGTTTTACTGTAATTCAATGTTTACTGGAAAATTTACAGTAATTTACCGGTAAATTTACTGAGATTTAATGAAAATTTACTGTAATAGTTACTGTAACATGCATGTGATGAAATACCTACTTTTGAATGCA
This sequence comes from Norana najaformis, assembly GCA_964023275.1. Classification (NCBI taxonomy): domain Eukaryota; kingdom Metazoa; phylum Annelida; class Clitellata; order Crassiclitellata; family Hormogastridae; genus Norana; species Norana najaformis. The sequence continues at coordinate 7,534,850 of OZ029924.1, read as the reverse complement.
AAGGAGTTACATAAATTTGTTTTTACATTAAGTGCTACGTTATTTGGCAATAAAAATACTCGGTTGTTCGAGTTTTTGAATTTGGTAAAGTTTTTCTGGGTTGATTGGCAGGAGAGTGGAAATGTGCCAGTCCTGTCATCGTTTGTTGGGGTTCAAACCGTTTTTTGTGCACTAACAAAAACTTTGGGGGTTCTAATCCCCAGTAAAGCGTAAAGTTGTTTCAGGATTTCTGTTACACTAGGGGTACTAGTGAAACGAACACATCAGCCGCACACTATCGGCGGGAAGATCAGAAGTGGGAAGGAGAGGGCTGACCATTGGCTTTTTCTAGGATATACCTAAAGTTTAGGCAGTAAATGCTTAGGCTTTTAACTGAATATGATAAATTAAATCAGAAGGTAATTTTATAAAGGAGGTTGGATAGCAACTCTGGCATGACCTCAAGCCAACCCTCATTGATTGAATAATCCAAAATTGAATACGGTATCCCGTACGTACTTGCTGTGCTGGACATTGTTCCACGTACTGTAGAGAACACACTCCGAGCATACTCGGTTACAATCTCAACACAGACCGGAAGTGTTTATTCGAATGCCACAAGTTGCAAGGTTAAGCAGAAAATTTTTTCGCAAATACTTCGATTAATAAGTTTTCGTCATGGCTTCGTTTTTTACAAAAACTTTAAGCTGCAGATCCGGCTTATTCAACCGGCTTCTTACGACGACCGGTTCGTATTGGGCGGCTGAGGCTGCTGTTGGATCGAAGGAACATATTGATAGCCTAGTGAAGGGAAAGAAACTCGTTTTGTTCATGAAGGGCACTCCAGAATCTCCCATGTGCGGTTTCAGCAACGCCGTCGTGCAGATCCTTAAAATGCACGGAGTGGATAAGTTCGACGCACACAACGTTCTTGACAATGAAAATGTCAGACAAGGTAGTGGTTCCATCTGACGCCATATTGTGTATCAATATGATTAACCAGCCGGTCTGTAGAGCGTTGTGACCGGCAGTGATGCTGTATAATATATATATTTATATCGGGGAACTGTGTTTATATTTCTTATCAAACCAGTTTCGACGATCGCTCAACCAGTTTGACCATCAAGGTCTATTTTTAGGACATCAACCTTCAGAAACAGTAGTCAGATCTTTTAGAGCATTTCCAACCAAATTATTTTAGATTTTTGGGACTGGAATAGTTCAGGAAGATAGGCAAATAACAAATGGACGAAGGGCTGATTGAGGTGGACAACAATACTATGGTCTTCACATTTGAGTTGAAGAGAGCTTGGCGGTGGTGGCCCTCTGGCTTCCGAGTCCATACACGTGGACATGCTCTTCGTTCTTTGCACTGTTTTTCTAAACGCAGATAGTAGTTGAAGCCTGTATGGTCCTTGTATATGCCCTTGAAATGGACCATCTAACTTACTTTGGTTGAAATTGTGGCCGTGGCTGGAATGGTACACCTGTGTCTGCCCTTGAAATGGACCATTATCTGACTTGGCAATGACTGAAATTGTGACACTTTGTCTCTTTTAGGCATAAAGGATTACACCAGTTGGCCAACCATTCCTCAGGTTTTCATCGATGGGGAGTTTGTTGGGGGATGCGACGTCATGATTGAAATGCACCAGAATGGTGAACTGATCAAAGAGTTTGAAAAAATTGGAGTTCGTTCTGCGCTCTTAGACAAAGAAAAGAAATAATTTCTTTGCGCTAAATTGGATTTCACCAAAGACAAAACTCTAGCATCTGTATTTTTAGTTCTGGTTTGTTAATGAAGACAACTCGAAAAATTTCCATTAATCAGACCCAGAGTTGACTGTTTTTGATGTGAGATAATGTAAACTGCCAAAATTTCTTGTTACAAACAAAAGCTGTGTTAGGGAAAGTAGAACTGGCCTTTTCAGAAGCTGTAACCTTTGAATTTGTATGTAATTCTAAGATTTTGCAATAACTCTGTCAAATTCAGTCTGTACCAGTAAAATTTCCCTTTCCAAGACCAACATATTTCAGATGCCAGATGTTTACTAGTTTAATCTTGCAAAATTGTCAAATTGCTTGCATAAATGCTTTATATATTGTGTTCATTACACATGATGTTGCCAAAAGTTCCATCAACCAATGGGCTCTGTGGTATATCATTAGTTGATCAATTTATCTGAATTATCTTTAGTAATTAGTGAGCTTTAGTATGAATAAGCTACGTCCTTTATAAATGTGGGTTATCAGCCACAGTCAAGGGGTTGGTGTTGATAGAGTTACAGTAGTTAAATCTGACACTTGGTTTTGTTGATGCAATACTTTTAACTGCTCAGCTTATGTTGGTACATACTTACTAATCAGTAAAGGATGGAGGGCTCAGTGGGCTCCATGTGATGCAGCATTCAACCAAACATCACCCATCCAGGTCATAAACTGGGGCAGTTTTGTTTAACTTCCCTGCACCTGCCAGTGTCATGCCAACAAAACCAAACGGCCATCCAAGAGTATGTATGTACATGTACGTATGTATCTGAACTTTTATAAAGCGCATTTTAGGTACCTCTCAAAAGCCTAAGAGATTGAAACAAATGAGTCTTAACAAGCGAGGAGAATGTTGCTTGGTGCGAATTAATGTGAATATTACGAATGTAGACTTGCTATTATCATTGAAACAAATGTGGTCAGACAGCGGTCCTTAGTTGTGATACAGATGTTAGCTCCAGTTGCGGGTGATTAAGTTAAAGCCATGCACTTAAGGCTGCAAAAAATTCAAAGCATGTGAATATCAAAATTTCTTCGTTAACCAAGTAGTCACAAAAAACACCTAGTGGAATAATATTAGATAAAAAAGTTTTCATGCTGAATTCATTTCCCTCCTAAAAGTTTGCCCAGCACCAACTGCAAAACCACATGACACGCCTTTCAATCAGAACCGTTAGTAATTGAATGGAATTTTATCACCACAACGAAGTCACAGACAGACTAAACACCTATACAAAGAAATTACAAATACATAAATCTAAGACTTGTGTTATTCTTTTGTTTCGTTTAGCGGTTACTTCCTGACAAAACTTATTTCTACACCAGTGAACCTGTAACAAATCCAAATAAATTAATAAATCGCTTAGAAACACTGATGCTACGGGAGAAGACAAACACTTGGGAGAGTTTTTATATTTGCTAGAGCTTGTGCTCAAGACGCAAAAATCTACTGTTCATGTCAAGACATTTCAACACCCGTTGTGTCAAGTATTTAAACGTGAAAGCATTAAATATCGCCTCTTGTACCCTCTGTAAGTCCCTTTCTCCGCCCAAGTTTATAAATGCAGAGTTATGGTTTCTAACACAGATCTTATTTCCACAAAGTTTTTCAAACTGGTTGTCCAGACCTGACAGCACAGAAGTCATTGGAATTGAAAAACAAGTTTAGATCTGTTCTAATTTTCTGCTGTGGCTGGGTTGCTTACATAACTTGAAATAAGATCTTTTTGTGTGCTTTGGAGCTTCTGTGTTTCACTCCAGTTTAATCCAATTACTGAAAAACTTTGTGGAAACTCAAAATGTAAGAAATGCATCTGAAAACATTAACCACAAAGAAGTAACCTTTGACTGAAAACCATGTACAGGTAATTTAGGGATGTGACAGATGCAATTGAAACAGGTTTGGGTGTCATGGAATGGGTTCTCTGGATCATGATCTCTTAACAGATACGCAAACTGTGACCTAGAGAACTGAACTTGCTAGTGTTCCCAGTTATCCGATACATTGCAAGGGCTTTGGAGATCTCATGGATTCCTCAACTTTGATGGAATGGATAGGATTCAAGCAAGCAGGACGGGTCTAGTGCAAAAATACCTATTACTTACTGCTGAGAATTACAGATCCGACCCACTTGTGCCAGCGTCATGTCACTACAATCAGAGCCAGTAAATGTAGCAACAGTAATGGCCAAGGTCACCTTCTTGTATCTACATCAAGCCAATACTACAGGATAGTAATCATAGCAACGGCAACAACCAAACTTCTGCCTCTACAGCAACAGGAGCCAAAAACAGAGCAAACATTTGGTGTTTACTGGAAAAAGCAAGTGAAAGGATTTTCATGATTTACTATAAACCTAAGAAGCTAAAAATGGGAACGGAGTATTTGAAATGACATCGGCACGCTGAACCGACCAAGAATAAACTGTTTACAACAAATGATGACTGCAGCCTAAAAGTCGCTGTTTGCAGAGCCAGAGGCACCGTGGTGGCTCACTATGCGCACGAAAAACAGTGCAGCTGCAAGGTGGTCAGTTACAAGTCTGTGTCAGGCCTTTAGTGGCTCAGGCCTTTCCAATTGTCTCCATTGCCTGCAAAAGAATCAAACTGATTGTTAAAACAACATTACATCAAACTGTACACCAGGGCCAACATTTTCACCTCCCCTTTATAGCCTCATCTATAGATAGAATAAATTCATTAAACCTTAACATCATCCTACTTGAATATGGGGTAAAGTCATTCTCCCTTTCCATCCTACTTTTAATGGATCGGGTATAGCCACTCTGCTTCCCTTTAGATCTTCCTCCCCATAAACTGCATACAGCAATTCTTATCACCTTAACATCCTCACATGTATGGGGTAATGCCATTCTTCTCCTGTTTACATCTTCCTCCCCACAAACTGGGTAATTCCAATTCTCTTCACAACTTATGACCCTGTTTTCCTGAAGTCTTGAAAAAAGTGCAGCCTCTTCAGGTAGGTTCTAAAACGGTGCTACTTATGTACGTGTGTGTGCGTGAAGACACTAGATACAGCATTTCCTGTTCATGGGCAATGGTGGTACTTGTGGGCAATTCTCTTAGGCAGTGCAAGCAATCTCTTCCGCTGCCTTTATTATTACATTACTAACCTTTATCTTAACTAATCTGGTTGTCCCTTCTATTATTATGCCAATTCTGAACTTATATGAACTGACCTTACCATACCATAACCTTTTGCAGTGAATCTGATTATCGAACTACACACAATGCTATCTGATCACACTTATCTAACAAGTGTACTTTAGGTAAGCTGAAAACCAATGTCAGCATTCAACTTGTGACCTATTTAATTGTAATTAGTAACTTCTATCATGCTGGTGTCTAATGCGTAAGGATCAATTGATGGCACACCAAAGCCAAAACAGCAATCAGGTCAATATCCAGAATGTATACCTTATTACATATATAGCATGTGCTATATATGTATATATATGTATATAGCACAACACTGGAGAAATATTGCTAAAGCAAATATTTTGGATGCACACTCTAAGATCCTGATTTTATATATATATGTATGTATGTATATATATATATATATATATATATAATATATATATATAACAAAACATATTTAAATTTCTGAGTGAACATCAGAAATTTTAAAATTTTTGCTCTCACACTGTATCACCAGCCAACCAACCACCTAAGATCACCAGCAAACATCTTCATACACTTGCACTCTCTATCATCATCTAAATCACTTGCCAAGACTTCATATTTCACTCTGGCTTGTGCACGACTCCATCTTGAACCCTAGCGAATATCCATGCCTCAGATTTCAATCAACTAATCTTATGCAAAGAAGTGCTCTAAATAATTAAATACTTCGTCCTAACCTTCTGTATAGTAGTTCCCAGCTGGGCTGGTGACATAGTCACCTCTACCCCAGCTGCCTTCAGGGCATCAATCTTCTCCTTCGCTCCACCCTTTCCTCCTGCGATGATGGCTCCAGCGTGGCCCATCCTTCGGCCGGGTGGAGCACTTAATCCAGCAATAAATGATGCCACTGGTTTTCTCTTTTCACCCTGGGCAACAACAGAAAAAGATTCAGAGGATGATAGAATTATGATAGAAATTATCAACAACAGAATTTTCCATAAATATCCAAATGTCCTGTTCCAAGGTCAGCTGGTAACTTCACAGGCTAATTTTTAACATCTGCTAATTCCCAAGATTACCTGTTAATCTCCATTCTCATCTGCTAATTCTCAATGTCATCTGCTAATTGTTAATGTCATCTGCTATTCTTCAAAATCATCCACTAATTGTTGATGTCACCTGCTTTCAAGCAAACTGCTAACTTTGGATTTAATGAGTCACCTCTGGAACAATGACAAATGTTAAGTATCAACTTTCAAACCCTCACAAAAAACTTTTCTTACAGCATTATGTTCAGCAAGGAATGCCGCTGCCTTTTCTTCAGCCTGTCCACCAATTTCTCCAATCAGAATAATTCCTAAAATTAAAATGCAGAACAAGCTCATGAAACAGAATTCTATCTATCACCTAACTCTTAGCACTTGCGCTCACAACTGACATTGTAAAGCATCGTAGTAGCATGCTACTAGGATGCTACATAGAATAGAGAATAGCAATCCTCTGAGCTAGTCCAGAAGCAGCCGTGGGTATGAAGTGTTCACGACTTCATTTTCTTAGCCTTGGCAAATGAAGGCAGGTGGTCAGTCCTCTCTCTCGCTGCCTGATCTTTTCATAAATCGGGTACAGTCAGTGTATTCATTATAGCAGAAACAAATTTCTGCCGTAGCAGGGATTTGAACCCCTGACCTTATGACTATCATTCCAGTGCGCTCAACACTAGACTACCACACATTCACGATGCTATATAAAAAGTACAGTATCCTGTACCCCACAAGTGAAACATAGGGGAGGCGCTCACCTCCTTTTCTAGGACCTTGAGCCGGCAATGGATGAATCCCAATGTATTGGACATGGAGCCAGTGCATCGCAGGACTTGCTGTTTACTTCCCAGCTTACACTGGTACCAAATTGTACTGCTTGATGACAGAGGCACAGCGTGTGCAAACAACTTGCCCAGGGTCATTACAAGGACTCGAACCCGCAACCACATGATCATCGACCAAATGCGTTACCAAGAGACCACCGTACTGCACATTGCTACATAGCTTGTCGTCATTACAATAATCTTGAGCTGCTGCTGTCAGAAATGAGAGAAATGTCAGACTTACAGTGAAAAATCATTTGCTATTAAGAACATCTGTATAAAACAACAGTTTCTGAATCAGCTGCTGAGTTATGAACTCTCTATCAGGTCAACAGTGAAAGAAGATCAGTCCCTTCAGAGTTCCAAGCCTAAGAAGCAGCAATGAGTATAATGTGCTAGTGACTTCATTTATTTAGCCTCGGCATACAAGTGGCGGTGACTACAGTACCTTCAGTGTGAGGATCTTTGAGGAAAACATCCAAACAGTCTACAAAGTTTGTTCCATTGAAAGGATCGCCTCCAATTCCGACACAAAGCGACTGCCCGAGTCCAACCAAAGTTGTCTGGTGTACAGCCTCATAGGTCAAGGTACCAGACCGTGAGACAATACCTAAACACACACACATAACAAATGGCACTATACAGTCAGGTAATTCCTTTGATAATTTAAAATTTTTTACCCAAGTACAGTGCAATTCACTTAAGACAAAAATGGATAGGACAAAATATCGCTTAGTACGAAATGAAAACTTGGTCCGTGCCGATGTAAATCAATAATAACGTTAAATTATTCTCTTAAGACAAAACTGATAAGACAAAAAGATCAGTTATTACGAAAATAATTTTCGGTCCCGTGCATTTATTTCAGTGCAAACGAATAAATCATAAAGGCTGCTATAGTTCAGCAAAAGAAATTTTCCTTAGGAGCTACACACAATAGGAAAGCATAAAGCGTGCAAGGTAGCTGCTACTTCGTAAAAATAATTTGTTCACAATTAGATGCACAGATGCAGATTCAATTACCTATTTTTCCAGCTTTGTGAATATGTCCCGGCATGATTCCGATTTTACACTCGCCAGGCTGGAAAACCAACCAAACAGAAGATGTCACCAGATAACTGGTAACTGGGCAAGTGTTGACACTGAATATACAATATTATTCTTACAAGGATTATCAAGTTGTTAGTATCCTAGACAACTAGTATTTCAGTTAAATGCTGTTTACTTAGAAACCTATAAATATCAAAATATTATTTAGCAAACACTGTTCACCATTTTTAAAAGTATCCTCAAAAACTATAAACCCAGATACATATATGGACTGAACTGAACAAAACTTTATTGATCAACAGCAGTTTAAAAATAATGCACGCAATCACAAAGACCCAACATTAGGTGTCAGAGATAAAACTCAGAAGGAACATAGCTGGTTCAGCTACGAAGAGTTGTGCTAATACAACATCAAACTATACTTGTTCTATGGGTTGTGTAAGTTCCATAAGCAGTGACATCACATTAAACACATACATACATACATATACACATCAATAAAAAAAACATATATACATACATATGTATACACACACACATACATACATAAATAAAAAGGATACATGTATGCCTTGAATGTGCCCAGATAATTTGATATTCCCACCGACAGTGTACAGTTAATGTAATCATTTTATAAGTATAGGGATCTCCACTGTACACACCTTGATTATTCCCGGACAGTTTGGACCAATCAGCCGAGACTTGTCCTGAGCGAGAAGACGTCGCTTCACTTTGACCATGTCCTGCTGGGGAATTCCCTCTGTGATGACGACGATCAGAGGGACCTCCGCGTCCACTGCCTCCAGGATGGCTGCAGCAGCGAATGGCGGAGGCACGTAGATGACGGTCGCATCGCAGCTGGTAGCTTCTCTTGCCTTTGGCACATACAACAGCATATTAAAATGTGTAACCTCAATTTGACGTCTGGACTACACTTCTTAGGAGTTTCTAGAGAGATGTGTAAACAAGTGTGTTACCTTTACCTTTGCAACTGTAATCAGAAATTTGTGTTGTGCTGTTTCACGATAAATTAATCAGAGGCGCCTTCATGATTAATGTTGTGCTTCTTTGGAGTTTCTTTGGGGTAAGCAAGTTACCTTTACCGTCATTGACCAAGATATGAGGAGGGATTCTACAAGGTGCGCAAACAAGCATGTTACCTTCACCTTGTTGAGCACTAGAACTACTATTGCAGAGTTTATTTTTACACTCTTGTATTCAAAATGAAGAGATGCTCTGAAAAAATTACTTTAATATTTTAATCAATATTTATTGCACTACTTCAATATTAATTTAAAATTACAACTACTAGATGAAATACAGCTGTTCCAGACTTCACTACAAAGTCTCAGGAGAATTTTGTCTCTCCCGAAGGATAAACATACCTTGAGTAAAACATATTACAATATTATAGTCATCTATAATTTACTATATTTTTGGTTATAATATATTATGTTTAACCGACCTCTTTGACACTGTTGAAAACAGGAAGTCCGAGATGTTTTGATCCTCCCTTGCCAGGTGACACTCCACCAACCATCCGCGTTCCATACTCAATTGCCTGCTGGCTGTGGAACGTACCCTGTTTTCCTGTGAAACCTTGGCAGATGACTTTGGTTTCCCTGTTGACAAGCAGACCTTTTCGCGATGCGTCGTACACGATGGACCGAAGTCCATTAAATGAACGCGCTATTCAAAAATCAAAGAACATCTCATCCATTACAAAGTGCCTTTGAGACATTCTTAAAAGTTATTATTTCTTATAATTCTTACGTAAATAGCCAGATATGCATAAACATACATGGCATCGAGATCAAATGACTTATACAGGTGGCAACTGAATGACTTATTATTATTACTGCACTTGGCGGCACGGTAGCATATTGGATAAAGCACTCGGCTTGTAATGCAGAGTACAGGTTCGAGCCTCCTCTGAGATAGTTACTGTGTAGGGATCTTGACCAAGTCCTTCATTCACAATTGCTTGACGCCATCAATTGAGTGGTGCCTAATAAATGCTGAAATAATGATAATAGATAACTTGTTACACCCACATGGTCAGCAAATCTGAAAAGAGAGACAATCTGGCACGAACAACTTGCCCAAAGTTGTTAAACATTTGCACTCGGTTGCTCGAACTCGTAATTGTTGGATTAAAGGCCCAGCATGCTACTTAATACACCATGTCAATTCATGGTGTACACAAAATGATGCACAGCTGAAAAGCAGGGTGGTATATATGAGGCTGACAAAAGCATCAAAGAAAAACTGATGGCAAAACAGATAAGGATCCACACGACATCACAGAAATAATTAAATATATAAATGGCAGAGTCTAAAATGAGTTGCAACAAAAGTTTAAAATGCGTCACAACAAAGTATAACCAATACATAAAGGCGAATAGTAATGCAGAGGAAAGTGTTATGAAAGTAAGTAAGCAGTGCAAATCATGGTATGTCTGGCGAATTTCACGAACAGATTGGAATCCCGGATACAATTTGTGAAAGCCGCAGTTACTCATAACCCAGTCAGTAAAGCCAGAAGCGCTTGCTATGACTGGACTAAAAGAACAACAACAACTTGTCAAAAGAGTTCTACATTAATAATTAATCCTTAGCATTTCTGGACAGAAGCACTTAAACTATAAACCAGGCTTCACCTACTCTCCAGACACCTTCGTACACTTCAGAAAATCGCAAAAATGTTGAAGATCAAATTATGTCTTCTAGACAAACCGATAGCTGTCTAAAATTCTAAACCACCCGCTCTAAATTAACAGAATTGCGACGAAAATGAACTTACCAAGAGAGAGTCGGCTGAAAATCCTCGCAGATGCCATGTTTGACCTCAGAAAGCCGGAAACGTCGTTAGTTGGGACCATAGATATATAATGTTATTATATCTATGGCTGGGACAAACCAAAAAACAGATGAGACATTGATGTCTATGCAGAGATCACATTCTCCTACTCGTTTTCTAATTAATTATTTTTATTTCAAAATAAATAAATTACGCGGTTTTCTATAGCGACCGTATGGCCTGGACTCTGCTGATTTTCCAATAAACTCATCGGATGAGATTCTTCACCAACGCTGCACTAAAGTCAAGATTACTCAAAAGATTCTGTTAGGAAATTATTCACGCCTTTCTACAGTTATTCTACAGTGTTTTATAGATTTTTTTCTAATGAATTAATTCATTTTTAATAAGGGTTAATTACGCAAGCAGTTCGTTTCCTATTATATAATTCACCTTCATTATTTTTAAGGATTTTCTAATCAATTCAGATTAATTAAGGACTACTCGAGGACTACATCTGACATTGTAAGTAGCTTGCTACTGACACTGCTGTATAAATTGTTGTGATTACAATTACAATTACGAACAATTTATCATCTGGGCGCTAATTCAGCAAACTGTCCTTTCTGTGAAAATCAACTGTTGCATGTTAGCTACAGGCAATCAAAAAACTGCCAAAAACTGTCCCAATTTTAAGCATACCGCATTTCCTAAACATTTTTTTGGTTCTCATTTTATTTGCCAGACATCATTCATCATCTAGTACATACAGCCAGATCATGCAAAAGCAGGCGTCAAAGGCCAGTATACTTGATACTTGATTTATGGGATACATATGCTTAATTCCAAACATTGCATGAGGCGGTTTTCTAAAGCCTACTTCAGAAAATACAAATGCTTGACCATTATCTTCAGCTAATGGTGTGCATTTAGCAGATGTGATGCACAAGCATGCATTCAACGGCACAGAGCTACGTTATTTTGCGCCTGGGGTGAGTAACAGCAATCACCCTATCCCCATAGAAAGTTTAAATTTGAACAAAAAACAGCAAATTAGAGAAACATCATATGTTGAACATTGAACGATTACATAATATAATGACACTTTCCAAAAACTGAAAACTTTTTTATGTAGCCTTGATAACTGCAAAGTCTTTGAAATTCACTGAAATTTTTGGAAAAGGCTACTTCATTCTCAATTTCATAAACTAAACTCCACTTACTTGGCCCTGGCCTTTCATCGCGCAAGTCAGAAAGAGAGAGAGAGACAGACAGACAGACAGACAGACAGACAGACAGACAGACAGACAGACAGAGACACAGACAGACAGACAGACAGACAGAGAGAGCAGTGTCGAATATGGATGAAAGGTCTACTTTGACAGCGGTGATCACTGAACTTACATAACTATTTAATAGGCTAAACTGAGGGCAGAAGCTTTCCCAGAGAAAGCGAGACAGAGACAGAGAAAAAGAGACAAACTATTAAATAGACAGACAGACAGACATTGGCAGGGAGGCAAAGAGACTCGATCAATTCAACTCCAGCATTGAAACTCGATCAACTTACTATCAGCACAGGCCAATCAAGTCTGAAGTTTTTCATTGGTATACCCCCCGCCCGGTAATCGTTGGATCTGTTACACATTCAGGATCTCACTGACTCTTATGTGATCACTATTGAAATTTTTTATGCAGATGACAAAACATGTTACAATTTAATTTTTGCTGTCCTTTGGACAGTGCCACCCAGTGCGGCTGCACCAATCTCCTCTCCCCAATACACCACTGCATGCACTTAAAATAAAGTATTGTCTAAAATAACTTTATCTATATATGGTACAGAAACATCTTCCTTGTAGAAAATACAAAATTATGACCTTTAATATTTCAACAAAACCATCGCAAAATGCACTACTTGAAGATTTCAGTACCAAACAGAGTCCTAAAACTGCCAGGTTTCTTTCACTTGTTACTGTTGTTCATCCTGAGTTGTGACCTTTGACATTCGTATGCTATCCCTTGGCTTCCTGTGAAACACGGCAAGAAAATCTGAAAAAATAACATGTTTCATATTTTGTTAAAACTCAGATAGATGTAGCAGCTGCAAAAAACCAAACAAAGCCAATTAAATCTACACTTTCTCATATGTATGTACAAATGTACCTAAAAGATTATGATGCTGAAGAACAGTCCTTGAAGCTTAATCCCAAAAGGCACCCAAGGATATGATATGTTCGACTATTTTTCATACCCTCGGCATAGGAGGGCAGGTGATCAGTCCTCACGCTCGCTGTCTGAACTTCCAACTGACAGTGTAATCATTTTTACTCGTTTGAGAGGATTTCACTAGGGTATGCAAGTACAGCAGATATCTCAAAACATCTTTCTTGGCTGGCATGGATTTGAACCACTTCAAACTCTGGGTTGACAGTTCAGCACTAGACTACTAGCACTCCTTGTACCTAGACCAATGTTCCCTCCAACTTTTTTTGCCGTGCCACGTTCTGGCCTACAGCAGAGGCAGTAACATTTCGGACCTGTCCGAGACACTGTAAGAACAATTTGACAATATTGCTTTCACTAACAGGTGTACTTGGGCTGTCGTCAAAGCAGCTCTTCTGAACAATTTTAAAGAGGTCTGCAAACTTCCCAAGAACGATGTTTACGACAGCACAACATTTTACTGAGGATTTGCTGAATGCTTCCAACAATGGTAGATTATGGGGGACCTAATTTCAGTCACCTATTCTTTGTAATAATTGTGCAGTATGCTTTCAATGGAGACAACAGTCAATTTTAGACTTCTGTATCAAGAAGCACATACAAGCTAGAAGTCAGAGTCCATTAATCCTCGTTCATAGGGTTCACAGTGCATGTGCTTTGGTGGGAACTTAGTAGCCCAGTGTATAGTCTGTGGACCAGATTAATATGACTGTACATCTCGGTGGGCATTTCACAACCTAGGCTGACGTGCCACATGGTTTCGCAACATGAGGCATGGAAACCTTGTTTTGGTCTTCTAAACGAAGCACGCTATATATGCCAGCACCTGTTACTATGAACTAATGTTTACTTTGAAATAATATGAACACTGACGAAACATTTTGTGCGCAAAATCAAACATGGTTGTGTATGGTATCCTCAAAAGTTGTGAGCAGCTTAGACAGAACATTGATCTAGAGAACCATATAATAACAATTAATTTACTGCAATTAATTCTACTCTTTTTATCTATTATCTGTCTTATTATCTATCTATTTTACCTATTATTATCTATAATCTATTTATCTCCAAGACAAATAGCACAGTACAAACCTTCAAACGTGACTGCTCCATCGCCATCCAAATCCGCTGCATCTATGATCTGTTGCAACTGGCTCTGGGTCAGGTTATGACCTAACCTTGAGAAAAGGGGTGCAATGTCATCGACGCTTATGATGTCGCTCTCATCACTGTCGAAAATGCAGAATGCCTCACGGGTGTTTTCCTCGATCAGATTTTCATTCATCCTCTTAAGCATCATCGGTAGAAACTCATCCCAACTGATTTCACCATTGCCTGGAAAAACAAAGTGCATGTTACATATGAATACAACAACATACTGTAAGCTAATTTTATGGTAAGGCAATTGTTCATTTGTTACTTTACCTTACCTTAGCTTTTGATAGAAGCTCAATAATTACCTTACATTTTCACAGGGGCATAAGCTTCTATAAAAACCCCTCAAAAGTGCTTTATATTCATAATATACAAATGAACATATATTTATACATGATAAATTTAACATATAAATATACATAACATTTATAATATAAAATTTCAGAATATAATGATTGACATGATGTGACATAATATAATACAAATAAAACATAAATATATATTATATAATAGCATATTAATAACACACAAACTTTATAAACCAACCGTCTCTGTCAACTGATTCTATGAGGTCCTGAACCTCAGCCTCCGTAGGGTTGTAACCGAGTGTCCGCAGTCCACTGAAGAGATTCTTGGGACTGATGAATCCCTCATTTTCAACATCGAACAATCGAAAAGCCTCGTTCAGATCTGTTTGCAAACGAAGCATTTGCATTTAGTTGCTCAAGTTCCAACCATTTCTTGTTCTTTAGCCTCAGAACTACTGCAACTATCTGACCTAAGTTAGCTGCTCACTAAATCTGCTCCTAACTCCGCTTGCAATTTCTGCATTTCATTCAACACTGAAACCAGTACTTTATAGAAAATCTTATCCTGATTCCTACTCTGTTTTTGATGTGTAAACACGTGTGATAACACACTTGTTAACTCTAAAATTGTGTATTAAGCCCAGAATATTTAATATGCCTTAAAATTGAACAAAATTGAAATGGTAAGACATACAAGTTAATTTCTGATGTCCATAAGCACAGTCTGATTGATCAGCTGAATGAGTAACTTGCCTTCAACAATGCCTCGATCTAGAAATTCTTGGCTTTCCACATTTTCTTCCTCTTCTTCCTCTTCTTCCTCCTCCTCCTCAAACTCCACTGATTCTTTTTCACTCATGGCATTTCTGGTTGATGGCAATTTGCCAGCACCAGTTTCAGCTGCTTCCCATTCAAACTTGTTGGGTGCAATCACAAACTCATTTTCTCTAGTTTTGGTGCTTTGGACATTTCCTTCTTCCTCGCTCATGGCAACTGTGAATGCGGTTTGAAACAGATCCACAAACAAATGCTGCAAAAAATATAAGAATTCAAATAATAAATTTAAGCATTAACTCTAAGCAACAAAGTCAACAGTAAATCAATTTCTTTTAAAATATGTGCAATGTGTCTTTCTTCTTCTTACCTCTTACCTTATAACTTATCTCTTCCAGTCTGTTTAACATTTCCTGTTCCCTAAAATCGGTCAACATTGAGAGTGCGGACAATTCATTATCAGCAACATTTATGAGACTTGGGGTAATGCTCAACTCTAAAAGTTAAACTAATATTTAACCAGCATATCACTGCAGCCTGCAGAATAGGCAAAGCATTGTACGTTCACATAAAAGCCAGGTATCATGTTCTATCATGCTTGCCATCAGAACTTATGAAGACAGCCGCTTCTAGCGTAGTCAGAGCAAAACTCGACTACTGTAAGTTTCTGCTGGATGGTACTATAAAGTCTAACATTGCAAAAGTGCAACGTGTCCAGAACTCGCAGGTTTGATAAGGTCACTCTTGTAGTGGCAAAGCAACAATGGCTGCCTGTCAGGTCCAGATTCACTTACACAATAGCCCTCCTTGCACAGCCGCCTTAAGACTCTACTTTTCAAGCCGCTTACCTGTCCTCTTCCTTACAGCGCTACCAGCCCTCCAGATCTCCACAATCAGCGACACAAATCATTTGTCTCTCACTGACATCGGAGACTATCGGTCCGAATTCTACCCATATGGGTTCAGCAATTCTGCACCAGTCATCTGGAATAGTCTCCATGTTTACATTACTCACAACAATATCTCACTAGCAATATTTGTAAAGTCACTTAAGACCTATCTGTACCATCTTGCTTCTGTTGTCTGACCATTGCGACTCACTCACGCCTACGATTTCTCGCTCAGCTGAGGGCCGCCATAAGGCGTGTAAATGAATGCATTACTTACTTACTTCCAGGCTTTATTATTATTAATAATATTATTTCCCCCCATTTATTATGCACTTGTCAGTAGGGCATTATCAAATTAGTTTGTGCTGTATTGTAAGTCTTAAAATTTCACAACTGCACAGTTAGGCCTACAGAATAATACATCATCTATTTTGCACGATAGCGAAAATGAATTCAAACATGGAATTTCGTAAAACAACCTTTAACGAAAGTGTAAAACTGAATGTGTTTAAGTTTCTTATAAGACTGGAATAACAAATTATATTTACCTCAAACTCTGCCAATCAATAATGCAATTCTATTTTTAAAATTTGATATTTTAAGTCTCTTTAAAAATATTTAAAGCTCATTTGTGGACCATCAAATGAGATGCAATTTTGCAATTAATTTTTTGGATCCAGTAACGCATTCATTACAGCATGAAAATTAATATTTTAAACCTCATTAATATTCATTATGTCAACGATTTGTAAGCTTTTCAGAACCGAATTGACGTCACATCAACTTACCGAGGAATTGAACTAATAAGTAAACTTGCGAGAAATTCGCTCAGAAAGCGAGTAGATATCAAATTGGTCACAATCAGTTCTTTGCATATTCCTTGCTGTGTTAGCTATCAAACTGTAAGTTCTTAGGCCTGTGTAAAGTTTCTAAGAATTCTTATTTTAAATTTTATTACGATGCTCCGAAACAGAAACATGTTTAACATGTTCTTTTGGTCCCATAATTTGAAGTCTTCAGCATCAGTTATTATACTAGTGACCCAGTCACGTAAATATCTGTCTGAACCAGTTTTATGGAGATTTCACTGATGGAAATTTCATTGAAAGTTACCGCAGAGGCGTATCATTACGCTTCAATTTACTGTTCTCATAAACCTTCACGACCCCTTGTATCTTGTCTATTCAGATTTAAGGCAGATAAGAAAAAGATTCATATGCATTCACAAGGTGGCAGAATGTCTGTTCCAATTTCAGGCAGGTAAGAAAGATTCATACGCATTCACAAGGGGGCAGAATGTGTTTAGAACTACATGTTAATGCACTTCTGCCGACAAACGCCTATATTACGTTGTCATTATTTAAAGCCATGTTTGTTTAAAATTAATTGCCACCTGATCTTAATACCTAACAAATTTATCTAGACTAATCGTGCGCAAAATAGGGCTTTAACCGAAGCTCTGCTTTAAGTAAAGAAGGACAGCACGATTACGAGCACGAAGTACGTACTTCTGGCAACCGGACTAGGTTCTTCACATGGCATCTGGGGAACCCTTTTGACTTGACGAAGCGCTCGTGAATAAGCTGGTGTCCTGCGCTTAGCTTTAAAGAAGCGCATTAGAATTTTTGAAATAAAATTACGAGGTTACGATTACTTACATAAATTAACTGTGGCCATCTATGGAATATCTTTAGTCACGTGGCCTGTTGTTATGACGATTTGTAAGCGTTTGAGCGTAGTTTATTTCTGAACAAACTAAGAAATTGGCTGAAGAACTGCTTTATAAATTAATTAAATAACTTTAAATTTATGCTTATGAAGGCTAATTGAATACTGATTGGCACAAGGTAATTTATGAACCCGATGTCAAATCATTAAACGACTAGTGTATCATTTTTATTAGTGTAACAAGTCTCGGTTTAGCATAAGAGGCGTGTGCATTGGCAATTAAATTGCGTTAAGATGTCAGACTTAGAAGCGGACAGTTGCCCAGTTTCGGAAGATCACGATGTTGCTGACGAAATTGAAGATTTAAACGAAGAAGCTGAAACCGCCGGCGAAACAGCTACAGAAAACGACGAAGGCTTGCAGCTTTCAAAACAAAATGAGAACGTGAAAATACTGATTGCAGAATGCAAACAGCAAAAAACCGCTTCACTTGATCTGACTCGATGCAGAATTCGTACTTTGCCGGATGAACTGCTTGATCTAAGACACTTAGAAGTTAGTTGATAACATGCATTCATACACTGTTCATCAGCACTTTGTATGCCTGTCAACACTTCATGTCAAAAGCTTCTTTGTAACCATTTTTGTTTGTAGGGGAAATTGGGTAAAATTCCCTTACTGATTTAGACTAATTCCTGTACAATGAAATAGGATACTATTAGTTCATTGATTGTTTATTTCATTCATTCATTTCAATCATTTATATACTGCCCCTTTTTATGATATCCATTTGTGAAAGGAGCTTGTAGCATCCCTGGCCAGAAGGACACACAATCCATTCCAGGTAGTTAGTTGATGCACCGAAAGGCATGACATTGTATTGTTGAAATATTTGCAAAAAGGCAAAAAGGAACAATAAATTGATACAGTATCCAACATTTTTTGCTGTAGTATCTGTATCTTGAGGGAAACGAAATCTCACAGCTGCCAGAGAACTTCTTTGAATGCTTCTCTAATCTGAAATGGCTGGACTTGCGACAAAATCGTCTTGCCAGTATTCCAAGCTTCTATTTGGGCAGTATGACTCAACTGCGTACGCTGCTGCTGGAAGGCAACGAACTTGGCAGCCTCCCACTGGAACTAGGTGAGTGCTACATTCTGGAACAGTCTTCTGTTTAAAGTCTACCGTTCTGGCTGATAAAGCTGTTTAAGATCTTTTAGATAGCTTTGTTCCAGTGCCTTTGTAAGGTTGTTTAATGGTGCTATACAAATATTCATTTATAGACAAACATCTCATTTTATTATTTGTTACATACAACATTACATTACATTAATATAAGTCAAATGGCAATACATGTATATATATCTGCTGGATTTTATTGTAATATATAAACATATACATAATATATATATATATATATATATATATATATATATATATATATATATATATATATATATATATATATATATATATATACATCTTTTTAATCACTTCTAGAAACTTGGCATCCTAACAGGGGCATTTGATTCCTTTTGGTCTGTCTGTCTCTATCTAATTTTGGTGTTGAACTCTGAAAAATTGAATTTCTAGGTCTTGTCCAAACACTTGATGGTCTGAACATTCGAAACAACCCTCTGGTCTTTCCACCAGAGGAGGTCATGGAAAAGGGAGTGAAAGCAATACTCAGGTTTCTCAGAACCATGCTGGATGCTAAAAGCAATGGGCGTAGTTTGCCAGGTAATGAGTTTCTGCCATAGTCTAAAAGCTAGCTTCTCCTTCTGGCTAGAATTAATGCCTCCTAGGGGAGCTAGCACTTTTTTCCAGATGTTGCTTTTAGTTAATGCAAACAGTTTTAGTCACAATTTAAAAAATTTTGCTTCTGTTGATTTTGGTTTGACTATCAGGATAATGGGGTGAATGTGCTTTCTAACTTAGTTATAGGTGGGCTTGAGCATTTAATTGACATCTGAGAACTTGGGTTTTGGGGCAGTGAGATGAACTGAGTAATGGTAGTGCAGATGAAAGTTTAAAATCACAGAGACAATTTTAAAACATGTGTCAACTACTGTTTTACTGACTGCCAAGCGGATTTGTAATCGCTTCTAGAAACTTGGTATCCTAACAGGGAGCATTTCAATCTTTTTGGGCTCTCTGTCTGTCTATCTTTCTCTTCTCTGGTCTCTCTGTGTCTGTCTCTTACCAGCTTCTAACAATACAATACTGTACTGTTTTCATCAGTTTATGTAGAGCCTCTTTTAGGACAAACTACTTTGGCATGCTCCAAAGTGACCAACAGATTTTAACATAGCACGAGTTTTAAGTGATTCAAAAGACATTTGAATCTGTGTTAGAACCACTGCAAATTACTGGGACTGCTCAATTACTGACCTCGATTTCTTGACCTCGGCTTATGAGGCGGGTAGCTAGTCCTCTTCCTTGCTGTCTGATCTTCTTTGTAGTGACCAACAGATTTTGCATTGTAGATGTCAAGGAACTGATTCAACAGACAATTTCAGAGCTGGAAAACTCAGACGATGAACTTTGCAAAGGCAGAAACAGAGTCCGTGCATCAAATTCATCTCGGTCAATCCGAAAGAT
Organism: Norana najaformis; assembly: GCA_964023275.1. Classification (NCBI taxonomy): domain Eukaryota; kingdom Metazoa; phylum Annelida; class Clitellata; order Crassiclitellata; family Hormogastridae; genus Norana; species Norana najaformis. The sequence goes on along the minus strand of OZ029924.1, from coordinate 7,514,620 downwards.
CGCAAGAACTCAGTCAGTGGAAAGCGAAATGTTTGGATCGAGGCAACCATCCGCTGGAATTCTGCGGCAGTCAAATTCAGATGACAGAAAGATCAATAAATCAAAAAAGCCCAATCTAAGGTTGGTTCTGTTGAAGTTGGACAGGTTAGAGATCCTTTAGGGCTAGTAGAATTGTACAAATCTTAGATGACCATGGTCTTTAATTTAATTAATTAATTAAATAATTAATTAGGTTCATTCATTCAGGGAATTTATTAAGCACCTGTCAAGAAACCTGACAAAGGTGCTCCCAGCCCAGCCTCAGCAAAGAATAGTTTGAGTGTTGATAAAAGGTTCACACAACCGGGAGTAGACACATAAATAAAAGGTACAGAAACTCCTCAGAAGCATAAAGGCAAAGGCAACACACTTGTTTACACAAATCTATAGAGTAAACTCCACATGAGAAGCAGTGCAGAGGTCGAAGGATCATTCAACTGAGGCACAAACACGACCACAGCAATCGAGTGACAGGACGGCCTTTTGTAATCATTTGACTCATTATGCCCCAGAACCCACTGTCACTGCCCCTGACTCATACCCTAAGGTGAAAGGTAAGGTAATATAAGGTTATGTAATGTTAGGTAATGTGAGATAAGGTAATATAAGGGAAGATTATGTAAGAATAGGTTATATAAGGTAAGGTAGTGTAAGGTAAGGTAAGGTACTATGGAGTGAGGTAATACAAGGTAAGTAATGCAACTGTTAATTTATTATCTGCCTCTGTCATTTAAACAATAATGAATTCCTCATTCATTTATTCATTCACTGTATGTATCTCATTTTCTACTTTACCTTATCTGCTTCTGTGCTCGACAGTTTGAAACCAGTCAAGACACAGAGCGAGAAGTACTTGGATCCTGATGGAGAGAAACCAATTACCGATGATCGGGTCACTTCCAAGTACCTCGAGGAGAGGCAATTGGCACGACTAAAAAAACTCAAGATGAAACAAGATGGCATCATCCAGGGCCACAAGTAGGAGGACTTGTTCTTTGGCATTTGATGTCAAACGGTGAACCTGACAGAACAAAACCGTTTGGCTGACAAGTCTGTCCAGTTGTTGTGCAGCATTTAAGTTGGCATCAGTATTCATGATCTCCAAACCAACTATCAAAAAAAGACTAAAAGAGAATTAAAGAGAAAAGAGAGTTCTATCTCTTGAAGAAATCCTACCCCAAATCCATCCACTCTGTTGCCTTACCATTTCTGTCAATCTAACTTAACCCACGTAACTGTTGCTTTGTCTAGCAACTGCATCTTGTTCTTCACACGATAGCTCCATCTATCACTCACTAGGCTTTCTATCCAAAACTAAAGTGCTACGACATCAAGAAATCTTACGCTGGTCCATCCAGTTCGCCTCCTTCCCATTTCGTTCAACCTAAACACAACCCACTGTAACAACTCCTGTCTCGTCTCCCTGATCTCCCAGCTGTCAGATCTGGTTCTTTATAGGGCATCTCTGAACAAAGCCCTGACTTCATGCAGCACTCGTGAATAAGCTTGAGCTCCTGTGTTTCATAGTATTTTACAATACTTTAATCCATAAAATCCACAGCCTTCTTATTTCTCTCAATCTAAACCTGACCCAATGTAACAAGTACTTCTCTCGAGTCTCCTGGCAACCAGATCTTGTTTCTTCATGTGGTATCTCTGGAAAACTGCTCTGAACTGATGCAGTGCATTTAAATAAGTCAATACCCTACACTTGGCTTTTAAGTACTTAGTGCTTTAGAAATTCTTGAGTTTACAGTTACACATAGCATGTAACGTAACTGAACATGTTTATAGCATCTTTGAAGCACCTGCTGGCCTAAAAGATTTTAGAGTTCGTTAAGAACTAGTTCATCTGGAAATATTACCACTGGTGAGATCTCACACATGCATGCAACACTCGACCATGTTTCACTGGTTTGATGTTGGTGCTAAAGATGTGTTTAAAATCTGTATAAATTCTTACTTTCATTGTTAAGTAATTCATTGTTTATGATCTTGTACATAATATTTTAGATTTTGCACGTTTGGTAGAACCGTTGCAATTATTCTAAAATATCCTGTTGCTCTACATTTAAACAGGGTACATGATAGTCTAGTGATTAGCGTGCTGTACTGTCAATCAAGAGGTCAGAGGTTCAAAACCCTGCCAGGGAGAAGATGTTCCAAGATTTCTGCTCCATTTGCACCCCCTATTGATCTTGACTAAAAAATGAGTACACCGACTGTACAGCGTCAGTCAGCAGCTCAGGATTTCTGCTCCATTTGTGCAACCTAGCAAATTCAGCTGCAAAAAGAGAACACTGATTGGACGCTGTTGGTGGGAAGATCAGGTGGCACAGGAGAGGACTGGCCATCTACCTTCGTGTACTGAGGCTAAGCAGAGTGAAGTCGCTAACACTTCATACCCAAGGCTGCTTGTCTTCTTCTAACAGTGACTTGTTGTTTTCAAACAGAGATAAGGAAACAGTGAAGAACTGGAGAGAGGAAGCGAAACAACTTCAGCAGAAGAAGAACATGGAAAAGCGAATCAAGGGAAAAATCGGTTTGCAAATTGTTACGCTTTCTACACACTTAAAGCTGATGTGTTATGTAATGTAATGCAAGATATGCTGACGTAATGTACAATCTGCATTGGAACAACAACAACGTGCTGAACTTACTCAGACTGCTTCCTTGTTTTACACGTGTTTCAAGAGTTGCTACACTGCAGAACTTATGTGGAGTTTAAATTTGGTTGTTAACTGTCCATGGTTCTTGGTTATTTGCTTGGCCTGTAGTCTAACAATTATGGGTTCAAGGCTGCTAAGAGAACTCCTGTAATGACCCTAGGCAAGTTGTTCTGTGTCGCCAAGCAGTAGAATATTTGGCAGAGTGGGAAATGAGCGCCTCCCCTACGTTCCACCACGGTCCATGGAAGTTTTACTGTCCTTACATTATTGTTCTTAACACAGTCTTTACATCAAGGTTCTGCACTGCAAAGTTTACCTGTACACCAGAGATTCCTTTTAATGTGCCTCATTATTAGAGAGTTCTGTTATAGCATGGTCAGAGACATGAACATCAAATTAATTAAGCTTTGTAACAGAATTTCATTGTCATCCACAGGTTGGGCTCTGGTGTCAGCAGAGCTTACCAGTGGTAACTCTTCTAGTTATCTGAGCATTGTTTGCTTATTGATGAACGTTTTGTGCTTAATGAACTTTAACACCATTTAGGCTAGCATGGGCAGTACTTGTGTGACATATTTAAGCGTTATTCTCTCTGGATAAGTAACTACAGTATTTAACTAATGAGACGGTTCTGGATGCAGCTACCAAAGAGAGTCTTATAATGGAGTTTTATTGCATTTCAGATTATGATGAGCCAGCTACGAAGGCACCTTTTGGAATTTCGGACAATGACTTGAAGGTCATGACAAACGAAGAGAGATTGGCCGTAAGTTGTTCAGGACTATACAATTATCCAGTTGGACTTTATGTAAGAAAACAAATGATGCCAACACTGTGAGATAGGTGTGGGTTGAAAGTGTTAGCGACTTCATTTTCTTAGCCTCTGTGTATGAGGGTGAGTGGCTAGTTGGCATCTGATCTTCCCACCAACAGTTTCTGTATGTATGTCTCGTTGGTGATGGAGCCTGTTCAGCTGTTCCAGACTGAAAATGGGTCAGCAAAAATAGGCTTTTGTCATCCAACTTTTCAGTCCAAATTAATATAAAAAACATTTAGAGTGAAACTTTACTAAACAAGGCAAATCACGAGCAAATCCAAGCTTCATCTTTCTGATAGTGCAAAACTTCAATTTTCATTGTTTTGCACTTCCACTCATATCACGGTTTTTCTAATTTGGGGCGTCTCAATTAATTGCCTTCAGCGACTAACGTTCACCTCTGCTGAAGAGTGAGCTGGCCCATTTTTAAAACCATTCCAATGCCCATGATATGTCTGACCCTTTTTTTAAACATATGTTAAGAACCTTACAATGGTGCTATGGCATGGCTATCTAACAGATCCGAAAAGGTGAGTCTTAAGATAAGCTGGAAATGTCTCTTGAGCTGTTTGAGGTGGTGAAGTTCTTGTATTTAGGGGAAGACTGTTCCATGATGATGGTCCAGTGTGAAAGAAGGAACAGTGTGTCCAAATCGCTGTATGGGAGCGCAGAACCAACAGGTCCTCATGTGCTGCAGAGCGCAGCGTATGTCGACCCGGCTGGCTCAGTCAGTGTACTCGTTTCATAGCCGAATTTGCTACTTGTTGCAAGTGGAGCAGAATCTCAAATCATCGTTCTGTTCTGGCGGGGATTTGTGCTGAAATTATCATAACGTAACTCATCATACCTAAACCAAAGATATAGTTGATGAGATTATCTTAACGCAGTTCAGTTTGCTTCATCTTAATTCTCATTTGCCATCTGTGTGGATCTTTTAGCAAGATCCAAACAAGAAACGCGAAGCACCAAAGCCGATGTCACCGGATGAAATTCTGCGACTGGAAGAAGCCAAGTAAATTCATTTCTTTTATAACGACGCATCAGAGTATCTTCTTTTCTTTTCAACCGTCCTCGGTACGAGGGTTGGTCGCATTGTAGACGATTTAGAGTATATATATATATATATATATATATATATATATATATATATATATATATATATATATATATATATATATATATATATATATATAGCTGTAGAAGGGAAGCAATTATATATATAGATATATATATGTGTGTGCTTCTTTTCTACAGCTAACGCTACAGCTATTATTACTCTTAACTCATAGAATGAACAGGATCAATACTAGACTACAGTAAGTCATTCTGTGTATTGAATCAATCTTTGTTTTGAAACTCACTTTTTATATTTGCGTTCTACAATGTTGCCAACAACCTATGCAACTGTTAAGTTATTAAAGACATATTTGGTTTTTGTTACTATTTATCCTAAATAGAAGGCAGCAGGAACGTCTTCTTGTCTCGAAAATCAAGGAACACACAAAGTCAATGCTGGAACGGCGTCTGAATCCACTGGAAAATCCCCAGCATGAGATGGAAGCAGCTATGCGAGACTTTGAAATCGTAAGCAAGGCTCCAAGACTTTGGAGTGGAATTGGGTTTTCTTCTGTTTACTTTCTAACTCTGGTATCAGCATTTTGTACATCATCCATTTGCTATTTATTATTGGACTCTTGTGTGTGCTGACATTGGACATTGTAAAGCACCATTGAAGTAGCTTTCTACTAATGATGCTGTATAAATTGTTGTGATCACAATTACAACCTTATCCCACTTCTTAGCCCACTTCTTGCCCCAGTATTACCCAAGTTCTTATCCCAGATCTTACCAAAGCTTTTACCCCAGTTCTTGTCTAACTTCTTAGTCAGTTCTTACTCCAAGTCTTACTGAATTTATTACCTAAGTTATTACCTCAGTTCTTATCCCAGTCTTATCGCAGCTCTTACCACTGATGTTACTATATTATAATAATAACAACAGAGAGATATAGATGGGAATCCTTTGGCAGGTCTCTGCATGTGTGCGTGAGCTGGTTACAGATGACTTTTCTAGTTCTCCGAACAATGATTGCTAAGCGATAAACTTTGTGATCTTAATGAGATTTTTAACATCATTGCAGTTTGCATAGAGAGTACCACTGAGTTTTCTTCTTGAAGCGGCGCTATATAAATGTTTGGTTATAATTACAATTACAAATGTCCCTCTATGTTTTTGCTGACTACAGGCAGAGAAACTACAAGAAGAAATTGAAATGAGACGCAAGGAGTTGGACTATCGTTTTGTGGCACACACTACAAGTAACGTCCCACCCCAAAAACCTCTGGGTGACGACATAAAGTATTGAAAACTGAAAAAATGTGCTTCCTTCTTTACCAGGCAACATTTTTTGTCTGAGCCTGTGAAAGTTTTGGCACACTGTGATTGGTCAGTTTGAAATAACAGGATAGTACATCATCTGTGATTGGTTGACTACAGTTGTGGTGACTGTGCATCAGTTGCATTTGGTCATTTTCAGTTGGACTGATGATACACTGACTGTGATTGGTCAGTTTAAAATATTTACTGTAATTGGTCAGTTGGAAATTATAATGACTGTGATTGACGAGTTTGAAATTATATTAACTATGATTGGTCAGTAGCATTTGGGCTATGCCATCCAGAAATGACCTGAGTGACACTGCACTTCAACCAAAGATCTGTTGAGATAAGGCACTCTATCTTCGCTGTTTAACTGGCGTGTGTGGTGGCCAACAAAGCAAAACAGCGGTGCCACCTAGTGGTAGGTATGATAAAGGGCATGGTTAGATGATGTATCCACATTCGATGAGGCTCTTTAAATAATACGGCCTCACTGATTTGGCCCATTACTTTGTTGATTGCAGTGCCACTATGCATTTGGCATATTACTGGATATTTATAAGGTAAGGACCTTGGATATTAGGATGAATGAGTGTCATATCTTAGTTTGCTCTAAGATCTTTTGCTGCAACTGTGATTACCAGGTTGTTGGTTACTGGCAAGGTAAGGTAAAGTAAGACAGTTACAGGTTGTAGGAAATTTCTTACCAGTACACAGAGATGGTTAACATGCTATTGGGTAAAACAGAAATACCATGACAATTTAAATGCAAGCTGACCAGTCCTATATATAGCTAGGAAGATAAAATCAACAATTTTATGTTAAATTAAATTTTAAAATTAAAATTTATCACTGCTAATTATGATTAACTTGCAAGAATTGACTCTCAGCACACAAATACAGTACTACACCAACGGAAATAAAAATTAAGCAGAAACTAAGGAGAAATTAAAATTTTTATGAAAGCCCTTAGAAAAAATTTCTATGTAAAGTTGCCGTAGGCATCTTGAACGTTAATATTCATGATTATGAATATTAATATTTATGATGTCTGCCTGTATCCTTATGGCAGCTATGCGAATATGTGCTCCAAAACGATTCTCAATCAGCTGATTACCCTAACAGCCCCATCGTGTGACTCAGTAGGCCACTGGTTTGAACGTTCATATGGTTAGGTGACATGATGTTCGGGTTCGAGCCTTCACTGAGACGGTAACCGAGGTTGTATGGGGATTTTGTGCAAGTCCTTCGTGGACAATTGCCCAGCTCCATCTGTTGATGCTTTATCATTACATAGTGGTACTCAACTAATGCAGAAGTAATTCTTACGTCCATAGCTATCATCAGTTAAAATCTGATGAGATTTGGTAACAGTCCCCAAAACCTGAACCGTGCAGAAGAGCATTTAAGTAGTAACTTCTATTGTGCTGGTGTCCAATGCACATGGCATCAACAAATGGCGCAACAAAATCAAGCCGTAATCTGTTCTACATCCAGAAGATCAGTCCACTTAAACAGAGTAAAGTAGTTAAGTCCCTTAAGCTAACCTTGAAAAGTTGTCCAAGTTGGTTTTGAAGATTGCAAAGTGGCACCAACCAGTTTCTTTCCACCTAAACAGACCAAGGTACATGGTTAATCTATTAAATTAGTTTTAAACATTTTATTAGCAATTAATGATTCTGTGGTTACCCATGTTGATACCTGTGTAATTTATCGGATTCTGCCTTCCTTACTTTGCCTCATAAATAATTTTTCGACTGTGGAACCTCTAGAGAGGTATGTAAAGAATATAAATTACCTTTACGTAAAGAATATAAATTACCTTTACGTAAAGAATATAAATTACCTTTACGTAAAGAATATAAATTACCTTTACGTAAAGAATATAAATTACCTTTACGTAAAGAATATAAATTACCTTTACGTAAAGAATATAAATTACCTTTACGTAAAGAATATAAATTACCTTTACGTAAAGAATATAAATTACCTTTACGTAAAGAATATAAATTACCTTTACTCAACGTTAGCTCTGCTTCTTCATCAGAATAAAGTCCCGTCTAACTGAATCTAATCTGGTGACTTCTATAGCGCCATTATCACACTGAACTAACACACAAGGCATCAATCGATGATAATCTAACCTTGCTACATTACTGTATTAAAACAGGAAAACACTCACATTTCTCCGTGTATAGGCGTGTAATAAATTAGGCCTAGTGACACTTGCCTTAACAGATCTCATAAATGTCAATGAAACATTCTAATTAACTGGTTTCAATCATGATTATCCATCTAAATATAAATGGAATATTTTAATCAACTTTTGTTAAAATTCCATCTAAAATGTGAGAAGTGTATTTTATGATTGTGATTAATTTAACAATAACTTCAAACCAGTTTCGATCGGCCTCTTGTGGAGAACAATAGGCCCCTATTACATAGATGCGTACGTAGCGCCCTATGTAGATGAAAAACTTCTGGCAACCGGACTTGGCTCTTGACATAGCATCTTTGGACAACCACACTGAATTGACGCAGCGCTGGTGAATAACCTTAGCTTTTAAGTAGCGCTTACGCAATTTCGAGTCTGTTGATGATGAGTTCTCTGCCGGAAGGCAGGTCCATTGACTTTATGCCTCTCGGGGATGAGATGAGTGAGATGGTTTCCCGTTGCCTTCCTCGCAGACAATTGTGGGTGAGCGACTTGTCCAAGGTTGCTCCGCAGTGCCTTGAGGCAGATTCGAACCCGCGAACCTCCGGTTGCGAGGCACATCATACCGCTACACCACCGCGAGTTTACGACGTATAAAAACCTATCAACAGATATAAATACATTTCCGTTCCGGATTCCGGGTTTCTGTGCTGCCAACTAGCGAAATAGTAGTGCAATATTTGGCATCTCAAATTTCAAAGAGGATTAAACGATAAAAATGTTCATGAATCAATAGGAACTGCACAATTTGTTAACGAAAGGCGCATATTAACGAAAATTCGCCCAAAGACCGTATATTGAACAGAATTGTGTGATACACGTACAAACCCATAAACTGCCGATCGAATTATCGCATTCAAATGGGTCTCATCAAATGGATAAATTTGCACTCTGGCACCCGCACTCCTGGTATACAGATTCAAATACAGATTCGCCAAAATCCAGAAAATCAGCATATACAAATACATATTCGCCTATAGAAGCAGAATGCACAATTCAGGCGAGGATGGTCATGAGGGTACATAAAGAACCCATACGTGGTCCATATGGGTCTCATCAAATGGATATATTTGCACTCTGGCAGCTGCACTCCTCGTATACAGATTCAAATACAGATTCGCCAAAATCCGGAAAATCAGCATATACAAATACAGATTCGCCTGTAGAAGCAGAATGCACAATTCAGGCCAGGATGGTCATGAGGGTACATAAAAAACCCATACGTGGTCCATATGGGTCTCATCAAATGTATATATTTGCACTCTGGCAGCTGCACTCCTCGTATACAGATTCAAATACAGATTCGCCAAAATCCGGAAAATCAGCATATACAAATACAGATTCGCCTGTAGAAGCAGAATGCACAATTCAGGCCAGGATGGTCATGAGGGTACATAAAGAACCCATACGCGGTCCATATGGGTCTCATCAAATGTATATATTTGCACTCTGGCAGCTGCACTCCTCGTATACAGATTCAAATACAGATTCGCCAAAATCCGGAAAATCAGCATATACAAATACAGATTCGCCTGTAGAAGCAGAATGCACAATTCAGGCCAGGATGGTCATGAGGGTACATAAAGAACCCATACGTGGTCCATATGGGTCTCATCAAATGTATATATTTGCACTCTGGCAGCTGCACTCCTCGTGTACAGATTCAAATACAGATTCGCCAAAATCCGGAAATTCTGCATAAACAAATACAGGTTCGCCTATATCGAGAAAATGCACGACTCAGGCAAGTGTAGTCATATATGGGTTCATAAGGAACCCATACATGGCCCTTAAGGGTCTCATGAAATGCGTATTGACCTGCTGTAGTTCAAGTACTTCCCAGCACTGCCCAGTCGCCTCTAGGAGTGAGAAGAAAGACGCCCTGCTTGTGTCGGCTGCTATGTCGGCAAAGTCGCTGCTCGGGTTGGACGTTGACCGGATAGAGCGGACATCCGTCATCCTATAATACTATCTGCGTCATGTTTTTTCGCCCTTGACATTCACGCTCGGTGAGATAGCACCCGTATGCCCGCGTTTTGACTCCTTCTGGCGCTATCCACTTTTTCGTGTCCCGAAGTCTCACGTTGGTCTTGTTCTGCTCGTATACGCCCAGCAGGTGTCCACGGCTGAGTAGTGCTGGTTTTCACCGTTTCACAGCAGTAGAAGAGCGACGTTGTGTGAATCTAGCCTCGCATGAGACATCTATTGGATGCAACCCGCGATTCCACCCTGTCACAAAATGCGCTAATGCTTGCCCATTCCTGTTGTAAACGCACCTGGGTGGCGGGAAAGTAGGATCGGCTGTTGGGCACGGTGAATAAGAAGGACGGCCGTACCGAGGGTTGAGGAGTCGCTGGGTTGAGTCAGTTTCTGAGTGACGGAGCGAGGAGAAGATGATTTTCGGGAATTCGAAGGAGGGTTCAGTCAAAGGAATTGGAGGAGCGGTCCGTGGCTGGAGTGACGGGAAGCTTGAGGAGCCGAGAAATGCTTTCCTTCCCTTAATCTTCGTATTCGTAAGTTTGTGTATATATAGTGTTACATTTAAGCTAGTTTAAAATGTATGTATTTCGAGTATATATATATATATATACATATATATACCTACACACTCGTGTTAGTGCGTAATTGAGGAGTCTGCTTTAGTTGTAGGCTACACGGGATTTAAATTATGCATATAAGTCTGGCTATAAGTAAGACTCGTAGCGATATCTATTTGAATAGTTGAGGTCTTAGGTGTCCTATTTGAATAATGGACTTCAATTTTTGCAGTTTGTGTATGCAGATATATTAGAATACTTTAAATGTATATATCTGCTGTATTTAATATCTGCCGGAGATGGTATACTTTGTGCTTTATTTGGTACGCAATTTTGTGGTTTATGTAGGCTTACATGCTGGAAAACTGCACTCATTGGAATTTAGTATTCAAGTATTTTGAAAAAAAGTTTATTGTATGTGAATTTAGCTCGGTACCCTGGTGGCGTGGGTGAATTGGAGCTGGTTGGTTTGATGACACGGGGCCGTTATAGAGCTTGTCGACTGTGTATGAGGGATGGAATCCGAATCCAGTCAAGTATTTCTGAGTGGTGATTCTGCGAGTGGAGAAGTCGACCGGAATAGGCCAGCGCCAGATGCCTGAGACTTCTACTACTCCCGTAGGACTGTGGTAGTCGCGAGAGTTTATTTTGGTGTCTCTGTGTATAGGATGGCTTGCAGCGTTTTTGATAAGACAGTTATTGGTTATTCTGTTGAAGGAAGAGTCTTTGTAAATAAAATCTGTAAATAAACATTGTAAATATAACAACTGAAATTAAAAAATTGGCTTTTCCTTGAAACTTAGTTAAACGAATTCGCGACACACCCGAACACGCTTACGCTATGGGCAGGTTCTGGCGCTCGAACTTGCCGACGTCGGACACCTTTACAGGGAATTCGATCCCGGAGAAATTCAGCTCTCTTAGATGGGCACTGCATTTGATTGAACGTTGGGAGTCTTTTCTGCCGGATACATTGCCGACAACACAGTCGACTCAAAGCAGCGGTTGTCTCTGTTTTGCACGTTAATGACATAGCGCGGTCGAATGTTACTGCTGTCGTGAAACAGCCGATGCTGAGCCGTACCTAGATTCAGCGCCTCTACATTTCTGAGTCTCCACCCTGACCCTTCACCTGTGTACTCTTCTCGGCGTCTGAGCATCTGCGCCTTCGCTGCCTCGAGTGCATCTTCGATGTCACCCGCATTCTATAATGGACAAGTGTCTGAGTAAGGTGTAATCAGCATGCGATCGATGTTGTAACACGGCGCTGCTCAAGTATTTGTTGCTATGTCATATAGCGCCTTTGCATTGCATCGGATACAAAGTAAGGTAAAATACAGAGAAGAGCTACAGTGTGGAATGAACGCGAGCCCAGGACAGTTCTGCATCGTAGCTCAGCCAAAAGACCCGTACCTGAAGATCGTAGGCTGCGAGAAGGGATGCAAAGAGAGACTTTTCACTTAAGGTAGTTAGGAGTGCTAATGGCATGAATTTTATAGGTAAGACCGGATACCTTAAATCTTATCCGGATTTTCGGAGGAATTCAATGGAGCTCGTTTACTATAGCTAAGGAATTTGTACGAGGAAGTGCACGCAGCACCACACGAGCCATGAAATTTTGGATGAACTGAAGCCTTTGAGTTCAAGATCTGAAATACCTCGTTGGCATAATCAAGGCGAGATCAGATCAGACAACAGGTTACAGTTTGTGCCATGTTTTTGGTAAAAAGCAGACCTGATGTGACGTAATGCCCAGATATGATAGAAACAAGATTTACATAAGTTTCTAAAGTGGGGTCGAAATGTGAGTTTGCTGTCCAAAATTACACCAAAAATTCTGCTTAATAGCGGAACAGTGCCAGCTAGGTCAATGCTGGAATGTGAAGGGAGAAATCGCAGACGTTGGCATGAGCCAAACATGATCACCTCAGATTTATCTGGTTTTCTGGCCAAACCATTGAAACAGAACCATTCATGAACAGAACAGAGAAATTCACCAAGTTTCACCTTGACTGACTGATCAGTGGGTGAAAGAGCAATGCAAAGCCGATTGTCATCAGCGCACTGCTGTACCTTCGCTCAAAAGTCGTTGGCTATGCGGGTACCTGGTGCGGTGGATTGTAAATAATAAAGGTATAAGGACAGATACTTGTGGGCACCACAAGTGCAGAAAGAATGATCACAGCATTTTTCCGAAATTTCTCGAATCTGTATTTGTATATGGAGAATTTCCGGAATTTCGTGAAACCGTATTTGAATCTGTATACGAGGAGTGCGGCTGCCAGAGTGCAAATATATCCATTTTATGAGACCCATATGGACCAAGTACAGTTCCCTTATGGATCCTCATGTCCATCCTGGCCTGAATTGTGCATTCTGCTTCTACAGGCGAATCTGTATTTGTATATGCTGATTTTCCGGATTTTGGCGATTCTGTATTTGAATCTGTATACGAGGAGTGCAGCTGCCAGAGTGCAAATATATACATTTGATGAGACCCATATGGACCACGTATGGGTTCTTTATGTACCCTCATGACCATCCTGGCCTGAATTGTGCATTCTGCTTCTACAGGCGAATCTGTATTTGTATATGCTGATTTTCCGGATTTTGGCGAATCTGTATTTGAATCTGTATACGAGGAGTGCAGCTGCCAGAGTGCAAATATATACATTTGATGAGACCCATATGGACCACGTATGGGTTCTTTATGTACCCTCATGACCATCCTGGCCTGAATTGTGCATTCTGCTTCTACAGGCGAATCTGTATTTGTATATGCTGATTTTCCGGATTTTGGCGAATCTGTATTTGAATCTGTATACGAGGAGTGCAGCTGCCAGAGTGCAAATATATACATTTGATGAGACCCATATGGACCACGTATGGGTTCTTTATGTACCCTCATGACCATCCTGGCCTGAATTGTGCATTCTGCTTCTATAGGCGAATCTGTAATAGAATCTGCTGCATTTCCGGATTTTGGCGACTCTGTGTTCAAGCACTGTGACTGCCAGAGTGGAAATAGATTCATTTGATGACACCCATATGGACGGTGTATGGGTTCGATATACATTTGGCGAACAATCCAGTTCCAATTCGTTCGTGAACGTTTCAATCAATGACTCGTGCTACGCATTTTTGTTGAAGCATTACATTTCCCTAGGTGACGCTCTAGTAACCCGGAATCCGGATATGTATTTATATTTGTATTTGTATTTGTTGATAGGTTTCGCCGCGTGAGTTTACGAATACGAAATAGACCTACTGCAGCTGTTTTATCTGCTTGCTAACAAAACCACGCTTTAAAACGATCTTTCTCAACCTCTGACGGAACAAAAACAGGATAATTGAGCAAAATGCGAAATTAAATGTACACAATCAAACGCATTTTCTTAGCCTCGGCATATTCTTTTATTTTTTATTTTAGTTTGACTGAGCGCCAGTGAATAAGCTGGTTCCCGCGACTTAGCTTTCGTTGGGCGCTGTAGAAATATCAGGATTACGATTACGATTCTCTGTCTCCGTTCCATTATTAGCTCGCTATGTACACGTGAAGCATTCGTTGCTATTTATAGACACCTATAAATAGTAGGAAGGTTCGGTGTCTATATTTACCACTGTACGTATCTCTATTCGTATCTCCAAAAATAATTTATATATCTATTTATAGGCACCTGCAATTAGTAGTCGCGGGCTACCTGCTTTGCATTTACCTATGTGTTTCTGCAAGTCACTGCCGTGTCCCCCTATTTGTATTTCTATTTACCACTGTACGTATCTCTGCACGTATCTCCTACCTCTGTTTATATGTGTGTGAATGTCGATCACTGGCTCGGTGCCAAGCCATGTGACCAGTTATGTATGGCCACTGGCATTTGCAGATGGGGAGCTGATAGACGTACGTAACTTCACCAACTTCTTTCCCAATTTTCTCAATTATTTCTGATCGCCAGACCCCAAAAACACAATGCCCCGTATAGTTTCGAGTCCTGCATCAGATCCACCAAGTTTCGACGAAAAGATAGAAACTTTTGAAAATCTCAAATTTTCAGAGTCAAATCTGGCAAGACATTTCGCCGCGTTGTCAGTCCAGTTTAGACACGGCTCAGACATAGGTGAACAGTCGGTCAATGTATCGTGTCAGCGTTGAACGTCTCACAGTGAAGTCGAGGATTACCTGATTTCTGACGATGGTGGATGTTTTCCGTAAGTCGTAAGTCCATATCGAGTCTTATTTTCGATGAAATTTGTCGAAATTATGAGAAACACGTGTTGCGTAAAATTCACTTAGAACAGATTTTGTCGATTTATGGGCATTTTAAGCTTCACCATCGCCGTCTAGCGAATGCAATTGTATCATTCAAAGCTGTCTCAATGGACGTTTTATGAAACTGGTCTGCCACCTAGCGAATGTAAAGGGACGCTTCTCACGTCCATTCAGCTTCTTAATTTATAAAACACCATTATTTTATGACAATAATCAGTCGAGGACGCTAAGAATTAAAGCAAACATGTTTTTTGAAGTTTTAAGAAATTTAATGGGCAGTGGTAATTTCTTTGTTATTTATTTGTAAAATTAATATAGCGCAAATAGAGGAGTTTCAAGCCAATTAAAGGGTAGGTTCGTGGGCAGGGCCTATGAGTGTGTATACGAGACGTATGTGTTTGTAAGCTATCGCACGTGGCTTTAATGTCAGTAATCACTTTGGCGCGAAAGGATGATGCAAGATCAGAAAAGTACTGTTCGGCGTTTGCGCCTAGCATGCCCGGAGTATGTACATGTATATGTATGCATGTATGTAATTATGTAAATATATGTGTGTGCTGTATATAAACATGGAATCCTGAGCCAAAGTGCTTCTGTCTAATCTAATCGATTCTAGTCTACAGACCTCTATAGCGCTACTATCATAAGACATCAAAGGCTTCAGCTTCTAAGCAAAACACCAGTCCGTAGTCACACTACTTCTGGCAAATGCAGCTGAAGTCAGACGTAGGCCTGTCAGGATTTGTTATGCCCCAATGAACCCCCAGTTGGGTCCTTGACAGTGTAACATTTAACATTAAATGTTTTGCGGGTTAAGGGCGATCATATAAAGTGCGTAAGTGCAGTACAGAGGTTTCGATCCGTAGTAAACATTGGAGGGGCCCGGGCCTATAGCGGGGGTCTGAGTGCAAAGCCCTCTCGGGTTCCAGAGGCAAAGGCCCTGGTATGAGGGTCAAGAATAGGCCTAATACAGGAAGAATGAGAACTTCATCAGTTCACAGCTACCTTTAACTGATTTTACAGCTAAAATATTGCTGGGGGTCATTTAACCAATGGCCTAGCCCTCACGCTCAAAATATTGCCCGGGTCCCAGGGGCACCCATATGATCGACGCCTTTGGTGCAGTATGTATAATTATATATATATATCATATCATATATCATATATATATATCATTTATCATATATCTCATATCTCATATCTCATATCATATCATATATTATATTATAATAGCACAACCAATATATCATCATCATCATTTTATGGCGGATTTGCAGTCGACTACTGCAGCTGCTAGAGCGCCGAGTTCGTAATGCCCTTGGCACATGTTGCTTAGTCATGACATGATCCAGAAAGATGCCAGTTCCAGCACTGACAGATTAACTATCCCGCAGAAACTGCTTGCTCTACTCGCTGCTGTTCCAGTTATCGACTGAGTTGCTCGGGACGACCATGGAATGTAGTGAGATAAAATTGTTTCCCCTCCATGAATAACTTGTTAATCGAAAATCTGTCTTCAGCCTTGATGGCGTGCAGGTAAACTACTTGTATTTTAATTGGCTTGAAACGGCTATAGCATCTGCTCTGACATAGGCTTATTCCTTGGCGCTTTGCAAGTTGTTTGAATAGCATAGTCAATATATAGATGGCGATAAAATCCCGTGTGACGTCAACGGCGGTGCATATTACATGATATGTAGTTAGTGTGGCAGAAAGCAAGAGAAGAGTACAAGACGTTGAAAATATGGCGGGCCAAGTGCAGCGTGTGTCTTGCGGACGAGATCTCCACTGTTGCCCTGATATTACTTTCAGTCTTAAAGATGCCCTAAAATCTGGGTGAGTGTCGGCGCAGTTCGAAATCAGCGAGCCCCGCCCTTCCCTATAAACACATTACCCCGTGATTGACTTGTTGATCAGCCCAAATCCTTTGTAAGCAAGTAAGTTAAACATTTTCCTGTGGAGGTTTGCCCGAATTCGAGGTTCATTTGTTATGCAGGCTTTCTTCCAACTATGTTTTATTGTGAGCATTACAGACGCTGATTTTAAAAGCTTAGTTTATTTTTCTTTCTAATTATAGAAAGAAAATAAACTAAGCTTTAAAATTCAGTTTTAGAAAGTGTAAAAACAGAATTTAAAGCAAGGAATTGCAACTTGAGCATTCACGTGAAATCATGTACTTTTTCTCCACAGAGGAAATATTAACATTACATTTCTTGGGTGAAGATTTCCAAGTTTCCAGTTTTCCCTAAAACATCCTTCAGCCTGTAGGGGATGCTAGGTGGCTAGAATAGTGGGTTTTCAGAATTTGGGGAATTATTTTTTTAATACTCTGTTTCAACTGTGATTATTGGTCTTTAGCTTTGATTTCATCTGTGTACCGCTCGTTCATCCAAGGTTTCAGCGTGAGTTTGTGGACGGAACAGCAAAAGACAGACCTGGTCCACTCACTCGGTCAGATCTGCTGCTCAACAGCAACGGTATTTTTTGCAATAACAGAATTTTCTCCTTGCTTACTAATTTATCTATGTGACTGTTGGTTTGAGCATTCACCTTGCAGTGTGAAGTGTTTGGGTTCAAGCCTCCCCTGGGACCGCTGCTGTGTAGAGACCTTGAGAAAGTCTGTTATGCACAGTTTCTCAACACCACCTAGTGTTGTTATGTCACTAGATAGTGGAGCTTAATAAATGCATAATTATTAATAATAATAATGATAATAATTATAATAATAATTTATTCTGTGCTGAGAAAATTTGTTCAGTGCATTTGGTACCAGTCTGTTTGGATTGTGTGCTGAGTCTGATCTAACGACTGCGGCATCAAGCCTGCTGAGTGAACTCCATATAACGAACCTGGGCAACTTTTTTGTGCACATGTGCCTTTGTCAACAGGCAGTAGAATTTGGTAGAGCCATAACTGGGAAGTAAACGACAAGTCCTGAGATGCACTTGCCCCGTGTTGGGATTTATCTGTTGTCAGCTTAAGGACAAAAGAAATGGACCTTTACTTTACAGGACTCCTATTTTCAGAGTTAAAATCATTGGATTTGAAAACACAAAAGATATTCAATTTAGATGTAAGAGACTGTTCTCCCTAGTAGAGTGGTTCGTTCTCAAAGTTTTTCATCCTGGGGACCACTGTACTGATGTCAAACTTATAGTGGACCATTTATATCCTACACCCAGTGAGTTTCATCGGAAATGAACAAATGTTACCGTCAAAGAAAAATGTTTTCGGCATGAAATGAACGATGACCTCACCAAAACCACAGAATAGATATAGTATTAGAAAAAGCAGATTAGAATGCTTTTTACCGAACTTTGACAGCAGTTTTATGTTGCATACAGGGAAGGACAATGTGAGAATGTTTGGTAATTGCCGCTGCGGACCACCAGAACAATTTTTGTAGCGTCTTTGATGAATACAGTTTAACTTTCATTGCATTTTGATCAATCGCTGGATAGGCTTTGATGGAGCTTAGATCACTCTGTTGACACATACCATTGCAAACTGAAGCCAAACATATGAACATTCCTAAGTAATCTTTTACTCAGTAATCATCGTCATTATTACATTTAGCTTACATTACCTTACTGTCCTTATGTTTCTTTACTGTTCTTACCTTTCCGTCTTTTTTTATTTTACCATCCTTACCTTAACATAGGTTATCTTGCCTTAACATCCTTGCCTTTAGCAAACCATAACATCCTGTGTTGCATTACCTTACTTTCTGCTGATGCTTGTAGACTGGGGGACTCTTGTTGTCGGCAAAGTGTCGCCGTGGTTTCAGCTGGATTCCTGTCATGAGGTTATTCGAAGGAATTCCGAGAAGGTTTGCTGTCTGGTTGCATTATACTAGAGATCGTGGACTGCTTAGTTATATATTAGAGTTATGTGAATTTGGCGTTGTAGATGCCTTTGCAACTGGTTCTGTCTCAAGGATTCTGATCATGAAATGCAGTTATGCTTAAAAGTGGCCATTGTGTCACAATCTGTAGAGGTGCTATATAAATATTCTGCTTCTTTACATTGTCTCTTTGGATGCTTTGTGTTTGGCAGGCACTGCAGCAGGAGCTGACGTTTGCTTGTCATTTGGCTGTTCCAGCCATTTTGATTCCACTGAACAATGGAAACTGCATCAACCTTGCTCATGTCATCAACGAACATATTCTTGCAGTTGGTGGACCACAGGTGTGTGATTGTTAACAGCACAGGTAGATGGTAATCAGGGCCACAGGTAGATGAGACTTAGGGCCACAGGTAGGTGGGAATTAGGGTCACAGGTAGATGAGAATTAGGGTCACAGATAGATGGGAATTAGGGTCACAGGTAGATGAGAATTAGGGCCACAGGTAGATGGGAATTAGGGCCACAGGTAGGTTTTTGTTTTACTACAATTATATTGTATTTGTGATGTTTTAGTTTTGGATCCAAGTGCCAATGAAGTCGGCCAAGGATGAGTGCAGTGACGTCTTGGAAACACCAGACACCAGAAGTGATGCAATGAATGAAGATACCTGGAAATGGTTGGCAGCTGCTTCTTATTTGTAGATTATAATACAAAGCGGGCGCGTTTACACGCTACCATTCTACCTGTTATTCTGCATAATGCGAAATGGTGTCATGTCTCAAAAGCTTTTCGCTTAATATGCTGTATTAGTTAACGTATTGTTTGTTTTTTTGATTCGTTATTTGGCTATGTTTTTCTTTATTTGTTTGTCAGTTTTTCTGTGTATGTTTCTGTCGTTTTGTCTTTATATAGTTTGTCTATCTCTTTTTTGTCTTCTTATTTATCTATCTTTGTCCATTCATTTGTCTGTTTGCCTTTTTGTGTGTTTATGTGTTTGTCTGTTTATTTGTGCATTTGTCTTTGTCTGTGTTGTTCTTGTTTATTTATCTGTTCATTATGTATTAATCTGCTATTTATTCGTGCATTTTTCATGATTAATTTAACAAGCTCTTTCTTTACCTTACCTTTCCCTACCTTACCTTTAGTTACCTTACCTTAAATATCTTACCTTATTTTACCTTAATTTACCACTGCATTCACCTGCAGGTGGAACAAATTCCGGACGCTGTGCAACAGTAACAAGCGACTCGGCGTTGTCCTCGATTTGTCAGCTGATCTTCCGTCAAAAGACGTCATCGACCGTTGGTCGGGGGAACCAGTTAAAGCCCTCGTCCTGTCCACTCGCATTTTCCTAACGAACAAGAAGGGGTATCCAGTCTTATCGCGGGCTCATCAGCTGTTGGTTAAGCAGTTCTTCAAGGTAGGAGTTCACAGTAGTCTTGGCACTAGAGTGCTAGACTACTGACCTAGAGGTCGAGGTTCGGATCCAGGCCAGAAGGATTTCTGCTACACTTTTGTCTTCTAGTGAACTTGCTATAAAATGAGAACAGTGACTAGTTAACTTGGCTATAAAATTAGTGTGATGATCGCTTACTGTCGGTGGGAAGATCGAGCTGTGAGGGAGAGGAATGGCCACCCCTCTCACTTCATACCCATAGCTGCCTTTTGGGATTTACTTTATGGACTGGCTGACTTCTAATCTAGGCAGTCTTGCTTGTGACTGAAATTTTCCTGATAAATGATTTTTACTTGTGGCCAGAATGCTTTGGATTTATAATTCTTACTTTGACTGTGTTATTTTGAAAGTTTAATTCTTGTGGACTGAATTATCTTGATTTATTGATAGATTTTATTTTTTTCCGATTCCCAAATTGTCTTTTTTGTGGTGTAAGAACATATTTGATTTATAATTCTTACTTGAGACTCACATCCAATTTGGGATTCATGTCTAACTTTATAATTCTTACTTGAGACTCACTTCCAATTTGGGATTCATGTCTAACTGACCAGTTCATTCCTGATTCAGGTTGACTGACCAGATAATTTCTGCTTGACCGATTCCTGCTAGGTTGATTAGCGTGTGACTGACCATTTCGTGCTTGAGTTATTGGTGCATCATGATTTATTGCTGATTGTTTCTCTTTCAGCTTGATGTTCAGCTGATTCTGTCAGGAAAATTGCGGCATGAGGATAAAGGCATTCACACATACCATACATACCTTGATCACTTGTATCAAGTAGGTCATGAGTTTATTCATAGATGTTGCATGCTTAATATCTGTGCTCATGTCAACAAACAAATCTCCGCTTTAATACCCCATGCTTAGCTTTCTGTTGCTTTCTGCTGTGTAGGAGACAGTTCTCTTGGAATAGTCTTCTGATCTATTCAGATGACTTCTGTAATACAGGTATCACAATGCCCAAGGCATCAGTCAGTGGTTGCTTCATAATCCATTGGAGAAGCCGGATTGAGTAACAACAGGTCAGACGAAACCAGAAGCTAGACTATGATGGGTGGGCAAATTGAAAGAGATGAGTCTTAAGTTTAGAACTGAATGACTTCAAAGAACTGCAAAAATAAACAACTGGAGAGCAAACCAGATGTCAAGAAAGCTCCAGAACCGAGCATCATCCTGGCACGAGACATGACGAGAGTCGTAGTGTCAGAAGTTGACAGACGTCATTGTCCATTGACAAGAGTCAGAGTGTCCATTGAGTGAGTAAATTTTTCTTGGTATGAGAGGTGATCATGGAACAGAGATAGATCAGCTGATACTGTATTTGTTAACTATAACTGATGGTCTGTTCAAGCAAACTCACATAGTCAGTAAAACATTGTAATTCATTGCAGAAGCCCAATCAAAATCCATTAGGTTAGGGAAACTAGAAGTCAGGCTATTGTAGGTAGGCATAAATTTTCAGCCTGCATTGAAGTCGTACCTGTTGAGATCGGTTGCGTAGCCATTGTGCAGGACTTTTGGGATGGACTATATTGTCTTGATACGTACATACAGGTATACATACATTCATATACAATGTTCATGCATACCTAGATCCATACATACGTGTGTGCATACATACCTGTACAATGTATATCCATGCATTACTTACATATATATATGCATGTATACACTGATTCAGCTAATACACCTGTCTTGCTGCCTTGGAAATCTTCCAATCTTTTGTGCACTTTGTAAGCAAATAGCAGTTAACTTTTGTGTTACTGTTATTTTTTCTAAACTAGACGCGAGATCCGCCTGACAACATCTCGCAGTTTGCTAAAGGCTACGAAGACTTTCTTCAGTGTCCACTACAGGTCAGTAGCTCTTAAATGTTATTTTCTCCTCAGGAACCACGTATTATCACCTTTAGTGGGTGTGATGGACAGTTGTGAAACTCCTCTAGTGCTGTTATCGTGATGCTGAAGGCATCAGTCAAATGGTCCCTTTTAAGCAAAACTACAGAAGCATAATCCGTTGGACAGAACCGGTTGAGATCCTTGAAAAGAGAGATAATTCGCTTTTCCCCTTCGCTGCCAGACACCTGGAGCTGATGGTGATGATGATGACGATGATGAGATTGATGACATTTTCAGCTTATTTTAAGATGCGCTTCTTCAGCTCTGTTAGCCGTGATTTAGTGCTTCGGTGAGGTTCTTAAAATGCACTGTATAAATTGGACCTTGCATGAGAAAATCCTCACAAATTCAGAAAATTTAAAGCTTGGTATAATATTGGATTGGTTGGACTGAAAGTGCCGAAAGTTTTGGAGAAAACCACACAAGAGACCTTTTGAGTGATGTATTATGCTTCTCTGTGAAAATTTTTCACAGGACTATTTTGGAAATGTTCTATGCTTCGCAGCCTTCTGAGTCAATTCCTCACATATTGATTTATCCAACTTTTTGAGGGTTTTCCTACGCATGACCCCAAATGTTCAGAAACATGTTTACGTAATGTGAATTATTGAGCTGTAACTTGACTATTGTACTATGTTCAGTAAAGGTGTCAGTTGAATCAGAAACAGAAATTAAATGACATATGCATCTTTTTCTTTCATTAGCCGCTCATGGACAACTTGGAATCTCAGACGTATGAAGTGTTTGAGAAAGATCCAATCAAGTACTCTCTCTACCAACAGGCTGTCTATGCTGCTGTTCTCGATAAAGTCCCAGAAGCAGAGAAAGACAGTCGTACGCTGTGAGTTGGCGTCTTAATTGTCTCACCACATCTTTCGCTTGAAACACTTAGGATAACTGAACCTCGTAGTACTAATAATTACAGAAGTTATTATGATATTGATCATTATAACTTTAAATCTTGTAAAACTGATTACTATAAAATTTATTATAAACTTGTTTATTATAAAAGTGATAAGTGAGTATCAGACTTTTATTATCAAATATTATAATTGATAATATGTTACCAATTATTATAATTATAAATTTTATTATTATTATGAAACTGTTATAAGATTTTGTTTGGATTTGTTTGTATTACAGAGTCGTGATGGTGCTTGGTGCTGGCAGAGGGCCACTAGTGACAGCATCTCTGCGAGCAGCTGTCATGGCCAACCGCAAAATTAAAGTCTACGCCGTCGAAAAGAATCCAAACGCAGTCGTTACGTAAGAACAGTCGTCTTGGATGTAAAGTAAAGGCAGTCATAAATGAAATGCCTCTGTAGAAAAATGTAATCGTAAAGAAAATATATCCATAAAGGAAATGTAAATGAAATGTGTTTATAAAGAGATGTAATTGTAAAGAAAATATGATTGTCTAGGGAATGTGATTGTAAAGAAAAGGCTATTATAAAGAGATGTTATTGTAAAGGAAGTGTTATCATAAAGGAGATGTAACTGTAAAGGAAATGTGATCGTAAGACTACACGACAACGTCTCACGCTGTCTTGTGTAAGCCCTTCTCTCTGGAACAGTCTTCCTAGTAACATTTATAACGTTCCAAATAATTCTCAGCAGGCAACATTGTCTTTGCTTGATAACACTCATTTGTTTAAATCCTATGGGCAGCCATGTTCCCCACACTTTTGAGGGGTTCCTAAAATGTCCTGTATAAAAGTGCACATATATACGTACATACATACATTCAGAGAGATGTAATCTTAAAGAAAATGTGTTGTAAAGAGCTGTGATCATAATGGATGTGTAATTGTAAAGAAATTGTAATAGTAAAATCATAAAGCAAATACTGCAGATTATCGATAGAAACTTGTAATAAACGTTTGATTAAGATATCTTACCATACATTTATCTGGTGCAGGCTTGAAAACTTGAAGCTCGATTCTTGGGGCGATCAAGTGATGATTGTCTCCTGCGACATGCGCTTCTGGAATGCTCCTGAGAAAGCAGACATCATCGTCAGCGAGTTGCTTGGCTCGTTCGGAGATAACGAACTGTCGCCAGAATGTCTCGATGGAGCTCAGCGGTTCCTCAAGGGCAAGTGGCTTTTTTTGCATTGCAACCCAAGAAACCAAAACAATAAGCACTTGAAGTTGCTCCACCACTACCTAACATGAGAATGGATCAGGGCTGCCCCCACCTTGTCCTTATTGAGAATGGGTTAGGGCTTAACTAGCCCCATTCTACCCTACTTGAGAATGGGTTGGTACTCCTAGGCCCACCCTACCCTACCTGCAATCCAGTTTGTGCGCCAGAGAAACTCAAAAACAAGATGATCCTGACAGTTTAGAATGAAGTGCTTCAAAATGATGATGCTGGTGTAGAATTTCATAATCGCAGTAGAAGCAATTTTATCAAGCGAATTTCTTTAAAAGTGTGATTGTTCTTGTTGCTTCTTGTTTATGTTTTGATTGCTGTTATTATTGTTATTATTGTGTAGAGGACAGCATTAGCATTCCATACACGTATACATCATACTTGGCTCCGTTGCAATCGTCCAAACTCTGGAATGAAGTGCGTCTTTGCCGAGACAAGGACAAAACTTTCGAGGTGAGAACAGTCGTCTGTTTACAATGGCTGCATTCATTCAACATGCTATGGATTCATCAGGGATCACATAAGATTGTATTGTATTTTGTTTGTCAATTCACTACAGTCTTATTATGTGATTTGTATTGTATTATGTTTGTTGGTTGAGTACAGTTAAAGTTAAATTAAAAGTTAGTATTTGGAGCAGGGCTGTGAATTCCCCTGGGTATACACCTTGAAGGGCTGCAATATAAATGCTCTGAATGAATGAATGAATGAATGAATGAATGAATGAATGAATGTGTATTGTGTCTGCCTTAGTATTTGCAATGCAGATATGACACGTGCACTCTCCAACCAATGATTTACAATCTCAGATGTATGATATGATATGTAAGATATTTATGTATGTGTATCAAAGGCAATTTTAGAAGATTGTTTTTCAGAGAGCGCAGCACAGTTGTGTAATTGGTAGCATGGTTGATCTGTAATTGACAGTTCAAGTCTGCTGAGTGGACTCTATGTAACAAGTTGTTTACACATGCTTGTCTTGTTCATGAAGAAGTTTAAATTGCTGGAGATGTTAGCTGGAAAGTTAGGGTAATTTCCCCATGCACAAGCCCCCCCTTGTCTAGGACCTTGAGACTCGTCCGTTAGCGGCTCAAGGACCAAAGAGCTGGACATGAACACCTCACTTATGTCCTGCTAGGGATGTGGGAGTTTTACTTTCATCTTTCTCAGAGGGACTGAAAATTACTGTGATGCTGTAACTGCCATAGACGATCTCATTTCTTGTCTTCAAAATTTCAGTCACACTTTGAGACACCGTACGTCGTGCGCCTTCACAACTCCAAACTCCTCGATGAACCTCTGCCTCTCTTCACTTTCAAACACCCAAACAGCGGTAAGATTCATGAATATTTATCCAGTGTTTGAATGCAAGCATCATGAATATTTATTACAAGTATGAATACGGAACAGGCTTCAGTCGTTTTGGAACAGTTTTGTTGATTCTTGCCCATGGGCAGAGGCGCCATCTGTTTGCATAACTGTTTGTGTCTCACCGCTTGTCTTTGTATCGAAACATTAGCGTAGTGCATTCAAGAAACTCACAAAGGCAGATAGCACTGCTGTATAAAATAGGGCAGAAAATTTATGGAGTTTCCATTTAACACGTTTTTGTTGACCTGATTGAATGTGCTTTGCATTTAATATTGATCTTCCAGTGGTCAAAACCAGATTCGTAGTCAGCTTTAGTACAATTCCAAGAAATTTCCTTATACTGTACACTGGCTTTATTTTGTTTATTTTCGCATTGATTATAAGCACCACTGTGTAATGACAGAGCATCAGTTGATGGAAGTGAGCAGTTGTGTGAAGACTTGTTTAAGGTCTATACACAGTAGCTGTCTCGAATCCTTACATTCTGCATTACAACGTGAGCGCTCAGACCAGTTGACTCCTCTGTCATACAGGGCACTCCATATAACACACTTCATCATAACAGGAATTCTGATATTATGTGGTTGAGGCCAAGGATCCCAGATTTAGATGAGCTTTAGGATGTGACTTTGTTATGGCACCAACTCGGCTAGCGATGTGACTTTCAAAGACGACATTACAAATAGTTACTGAGGTGTTACATTTTGTGTTTTTAGGAGTTGCTGACAACAGCAGATATGGAAGCCTTGAGTTTAACATCAGCATTGATTCCGTTCTGCATGGATTTGGCGGTTATTTCCACTGCCTGCTCTACCGTGACATCGCGTTGAGTGAGTAGTGATCTTTTCTCATCAGATGTTGCAGCTATGATGTTTTACTGCAATATTGCTATTTAAAATACCTTTTAACGTTGAAGTTAGTGACGAATGTCCTAATCACTTTATTACTGATGTATAACCCAGATGTATCGGATCTAACCTGGTGGTGCTGATCTGATCAATTCTAATCTGTAAACTTGAAGAGAACATTATTCTAATGCACGAAGCATCAGTCAGAAGTCGCTGAGCAATGCCACTCTGAAGTTAGTTTTTGGCAGAGATCTAATATAATCTGGAAATCTTATCTGGAAAGATCACATCTGGTTGCCTTGATCTTGAAAGATCTAATCTCATCTGGAATGATCAGAACGAATCAGTTTCCTTTCGATCGCCATCTGTTTCGTAGACTTTTGCAAAGCGCTTTGTGGAAGTTGCTGCGAAATCCACAGTCTTCCATCTTTCAATGGACTTTAAAAAATGCGAGTAATTATTCAAAACAGCAATGTTGTATGTATCAAGGGCTGCTTGAGATTTTTCTTAATGTTGGTTTGTGGTTCTGTGTAATGCAGGCATCGTTCCAAGCACTCACAGTCCAGGCATGTTCAGCTGGTTTCCAATCTACTTCCCAATTCAGGTGAGTTCTCTGATCTATTGAATCAATTTTAGTGACTTCAATAGAACATTGTTATCGAACTACATAAGGCATCAGTTGATGGTCGCTTCAAGCAAAACTGTCGTCAGGAGACACCCTATAGATTGGAAATACCAGACAGAAGTTAGGCTACGTTGGGTAGCTGTAAGGTAGCTACGCGAATTTGTCGTTTTAATGGAAGGGCTTAATAGAAAGCTGGAGGGTGCGCTGGTTGTACGATATCCTTCTAATAGTCTCTGTCTTAGTAGACTGATCTTCTGGTTATTCAGCGTGGTTTTGATGTGCCATCGGTTGATTCCTGGTGTGTTAGACACCGGTGCAATAGAAGTTACCGCTTAACTGATAATAACTGCTTTAATGCTTGTGTAAATCAGTGTTGGCTAGAGTTATAAAGAATTTGTGTTAAATAAAGCTTATTGTTACTGAGTATTTGTTAAATCTGTATTAGTTTTATTAACTAATGTTATTATTTTGACTTGTGTTCAGAGCTTCTCTGATTTGTGGGAGCGATGTACAGCCAGTCATTGTTTTTCCCTGCAGGACCCACTCTACCTGCATCAGGGAGAGAGACTTCGCGTGCATTTTTGGCGAGTGTGCAACACAAAGAACGTCTGGTACGAATGGTGCGTCACGGACCCCGTCACCCAGCCGATTCACAACCCCAAGGGGCGGTCCTACACGATCGGACTTTAAGAAGGAAACAAGCTAGACCGAATCGGTGCTTAGTCATGTATGGAACACTTGTTTTTGCTTTCAAGTGGTATGGTTCAGTAGTGCATGTCAAAACGTTTTCTCTGTTTGCAAAGGACCGTTTTTATAATGAAACCTGGTGACGATTTGTCAGAGGTGCTAATAAAGATAGGTGTACGGATCAGCCATTTACACTGAGAACAGAAAGGTATGTGGTGGCTGTGGGTTTAGAACTGGGTTTGAGTTGCCCCTGTCAGGACAGTGACTGCCACAGACTGATGCCTTAGGTCATTGTTTGATTGGTTGTTTCCCATGGTTTCCTATCTACTCTGGAACCAGCATGCATCAGGGCAGGCACTGACCCAGTTTTGTGCTATTCGATTGGGTAACCTATCATTACTTTCTCCTAATAATTATAGACTTCAATTGCAATTGTGATTCTTTTTAAAAAACGAAGAGTTGTCCCTTGAGCTATTCTAAGAGGCAGCCATGGGTGCAAAGTGTTAACGACTTTGTTTTCTTAGCGACGGCATATCAAGACAGGTGGCCAGTCGTCTTTCTTGCTGTCGGATCTTCCCACTGACAGCGTAGAATGTACCCATTCTATAGCTGAGTTCGCCAGGAGACGCAAGTGTGCCGGAATTTTGTAACTTCTGTCAAGGGGGGATTGGAACCTTCGACATATTGGTCCAGCACGCTAACCACTAGCCCACTGTAAGAAATGACGTTGCAAATCTTAGACAGGTTCCCTAGGGGTCGAGCGTTCATAGGTGAATTTCGTCAGACACAGATTAACACCGGTTCCCTCATTTCCTGACCTACTGTACGCGTGGCATACAACAGCGTAGACTTTTGGCGCGTACAGACAGAGCAGAACAACAGTCGGATTGAACAGCAGCGCAGACGAAAGTATGATCAGTCGCTGAAAAGCGCCAAGCGTCGTAAAGTACGATGGCACAAAGGCGACCCATATGATCAGCGTGGCGTAGACGCATAGCGCTATATAACGCGACTCGTTGAAGTTGTCCGGCAGCGCGCGTGTCCTGAACGCGTAATAAGAACAGACGCTGACCAGTAAGACGTTATAGGCGAGTGACGTCACAAAGCCCTGAAGCGACGCCGCACACGTCATCTCGACGTACGGCTCTGACGCCGCGGGCATGCGCAGAGCAACGTCAGGCGGTGACGTCAGACATACGACAACGTTAATGAGAATCTGAAAAAAAATTTATACGTGGATCGTAATCGTAATCTCGAGATTTCTACAGCGCCCAACGAAAGCTAAGTCGCGGGAAACAGCTTATTCACCGGCTCTCAGACAAAACAAAATCAGTAGGCAAAAGGGTTCGGTTCCAGGTCAAGAGCCAGGTGTAAGACCGTCGGACGGATACTTTGAGTGATGCTTGAAATTGAAGCAAGAAGAGAGATAAGGAGAAGAGGAAGAATCAGGAAAAGATTTTTGGAAAAGACAGATGGACGGCTACTGTGGATGGTGATTGAAATTGAAGCGAGAAGAGAGATAAGGTAAAGAGAAAGAATCAGGATAAGATTTTTGCAAAAGTAATGTTTTCAGTTTAGAGTAAAACACCAGTCCAGAAATTGCAAGAGGGGAAGTCCTGGTGAGTTCGTATGATGAATCAGATAATTGTCGTAATTCTGGCGGGAGTTTATTCCTGAGGGCTGGGGCAGCTATGGCTATGGAACGATTTCCAAATTTTAAGGATAAGGTGATGGGAGGGCGAAAAAGTGTTAGGATAGAAGAGGATCGAGTTGGACGGAATGGTTGGATTGTAAACAACTGACGAAAAGCGGAGGGTTAGGAAGATTGGATTGTGTTGTAGGTAATCGAAAGGACTTTGTACTCTAAGCGTTCAGGTTTTTTAAGCCAGTGAAATGATTTCAGAACAGGGGTGATGTGATGGTGTTTGGGGGGTTTTGGTGACATCACGTGCGAGAGCATTCTGAATGGCTGGAAGACGGTTTATTTGAGTACAGTATCTGTATCGAAAAAGTGAATTGCAGTAGTCTAGTTTTGCATGGACTATGGATGTGGCAATGGTATATGCAGTTTTGAAGTCAAGCAGAGGGCGGATTTTGCGAAGGTGGCAGATGTGCATAAAGCAAGAACGGGTAAGATGGGTGATAGGGTCAGAAATGGTGAGGTTTTGGTCGAATATTACACTTAAATTGCAGACAAGAGAGTCAGTAGTAAGGTTGTGGGTGGAGGAAGAGTACAGGATGAGGGAGATAGATGGGTCAAGAATTTTCTTGAGTTGGTCGCATAGGCTAATATTTATGAATTCAGTTTTGGATGAGTTCAGGCACAAGAGATTAGATGTCATTCAGGAGGAGATTTGATTAACCACACGAAGAAGATGATCTATAGACTCGTTGAAAAAAATCGGAGAGTAAGAGATGAATAACTGGGTGTCGTCAGCGTACAGGTGTTGGTCAACTGAGGACTCTTTATTGAGTGAACTGAGTTGGGTCATGTAGAGGATAAACAAGAGGTCCAAGAACGGAGCCTTGCGGAACTCCGCAAGTGAGAGAGCATGATTGAGAAGAGGCTTCCGAAGTTTTAACGGACAAAGAGCGGGAGGAGAGATAAGACTGTATCCAGAAGAGAGCAGTATGAGCAAAACCAAACCAGGTTGAAAGTCGGTAAAGTATTGCCATCAATAGTGTCGAAGGCTGCTGAGATATCAAGGAAGCAGAGGCAAGAAATCTGTTGAGAGATGGCATAAACAAGCTTGTTGTAGAGAAACGTGAGCAGAGTTTTCAGTTGAGTTGTGTTTAGTAAAACCAGACTGGTGTGGGCTAAGGAGTGAGTTGGAAGCTAACTAGTCATTGTACAGCGCCCTTTTCTTCGGCCTCGGCTGTGCTACGGCGCTATATAAATTGTCTTATTATTTATTATTATTGATCCGAGAGAGGACAGTCCGTTAAGTTAATTTGGCGATGAAAGTCAGGTTAGTAGATTGTAAACTATGAATTCCTTCAAATGAATTTCTTCTCAAGTCAATGTGATAAACATGGCTTTTGAGAATTTACCCCAGCATAGGCCTATGGCCTTCTCAAACAGATTATTCTACGCAGATTATTATACACATTATTCGCCACCGTTCACAATCACATGCAGCGCTATCATGCACGCGCGTAAGGCTATTACTAAATAAGTAGAACAGAGCAGAATAGAGATGAATATTGTAGAATAAAAGAGACAACAGCACGAAATGGAATGACATGAATTGGAAATTAGGTTAAATTAGATAAAGCTAAACAGATTCGATCAGTTTAGATTACATTATATTAGGTTAATTATATCAGATTAGATCAGATAACCTGGACTGCAATGAGCGTCATGGCGATGACTATCTGTGCACCTGAACTGGTAAAAGACGGAAGTGATGTCGACTTCCGGGCGCTATTGAAGATCCGGAAGATGCGATTCGTTCTCGTCAGAAGCGGGGAATAGACGACGGTGAAACTGACGTTGAATCCGACATACTTGACGTAGCACAAAAATCTGCATCAGAAGATGGCTATTATTATTACAGTTACTACTAATACTACTACTACTACTACTACTACTACTACTACTACTACTACTACTATTTACCACTACTACTGCTGCTGCTGCTACTACTACTACTATTTTTGCTATTAGTATCGTAAATATTATAATTTATATGTAATGTATAAAATATGGACTGATAATATACTCTCACGTTAGCAACAATAAAAAATATATATATATTGCGGACGGGAATATAACAATAAATTATTATTTAGCTCCCCGTGGTACATGTGATCCCCCGGGGCTTAAAAACTTGCGGGAGAAGAGCAGCAACATCTGGATCGACCACTGTTCATCAAGATCTGGCACAGAAAATGTGCTGCTGCGGAAAACATCTGCGTTGAGGCGCTGTATATATATCGGTGACAAGCGTTGAAAGAGATAGGTTGTCTCACTTAGACCTACGTCTCCAGAGACATTACTGAGGCTCTGTCCCAACGTTGTGATGAAGGCCATGCGATCAGTATTTATAGGACCTGGGGTTCCGAAGGCAAGAGGGATAAAGTGGTAAATGGCAAGACGTTGGCTGTAAGACTAGAGTTTTTGCGAATCGCCGCCTGTTCATCAGCAGCATCCGCAGTCACTGAAGTATTAAGTAAGTAGAAAACAGCCAAAGTATCTGCCACCATAGCGTCCCAAATGAGACTTCATCCCGCACGCAGTGGGATCAGCGTGAGCCTGTCTGGTCTCTTTCCGTCGGTTCTAAGGAGGCCAGCCGGTTCCTTGATGGAAGGGTAGCCAGCTCGGACCACACTTCGACAAATCAAATCATTTCTCTGAGTGTAAGCACAACACACCCTAACAGTTCCTTTCCCCATCTCTCTCTCTGGTCTTCTGACAACCGGACTTGTTTCTTGACATGGC
Organism: Norana najaformis; assembly: GCA_964023275.1. Taxonomy (NCBI): domain Eukaryota; kingdom Metazoa; phylum Annelida; class Clitellata; order Crassiclitellata; family Hormogastridae; genus Norana; species Norana najaformis. The sequence goes on along the minus strand of OZ029924.1, from coordinate 7,482,360 downwards.
ATCTTTGGACAACACCACTGACTTGACGCATCGCTCGTGAATAAGGTGGTGCTCTGAACTTAGCTTTTAAGTAGCGCTTTGGAAATTTCGAGTTTACGATTACGATTTAAAGTGGTGTGTCGAGCCGTGCGGCTCTGGACTAGGCTGCAACATAGCCCGTGTGAGCCGTCAGCAGTAGGCCTAACCAAAGAGCACAAACGTACTTGTGTGGCTCACAAAGAGTGGCACCAAGACAGAGGCCAACAGCATTTCTAGCTGCCTGATCAGCAAGTCTCAGGCCACAAGATGTTATTGGTAACGCGTACAACCAATCGCCAGCCATGTGGGGCGGAAACTTCTGAAACGTGCTTGGTGATATGGGATCTGATAGTGAAGCATTCAGATTTGAAGCATGAAGTCACCGACTGTCTGACAGAGACAAGTTAATCAAGTTGAGGATATCACCGAGTATGGAGTCATACCGCTCTAGATATGGTTGGCCAGCACATTATTATTATTATTATTATTATTATTATTATTATTATTATTATTATTATTATTATTATTATTATTATTAACCTATACGGCGAACATCAATTACGCACTAGTTCGGCGAAATGTCCATCCTGGCGAAAATGCCGTATTACACCCAGTTTCTACCTCTGCTTCCACTTTCCCTCTCACTCTTTCACATTTGTATGTCACTCTCCCTCGCAAACACAAAATCTCCTGTAGTCTATCGTAATTGTAATCCTAATCGTAATCTCGAGATTTCAACAGCACTCAACGAAAGCTAAGTCGCGGGAACCAGCTTATTCACAGGCGCTCAGTCAAGACAAATTCGATAGGCAAAATGGCTCGGTTCCAGGTCAAGATCCAGGAATCAGGCAGTCAGACAGTCGGACGGCTACAGTAGATGGTGCTTGAAATTGAAGCGAGAAGAGAGACAAGGAGAAGAAGAAGAATCAGGAAAAGCTTTTGGAAAAGTAATGATTTCAGTTTTGAGTGAAAGACCAGCTCGGAAATTGCAAGAAGTGAAGTGTTGGTGCGTTCATAGGATGAATCAGATAACTGTAATACTGGCGGGAGTTTATTCCAGAGGGGTGGGGCAGCTATGGCTATGGAGCGATTTTCAAATTTTAAGGATGAGGTAAATGTAGGGCGAAGAAATGTTATGACAGAAGAGAAGTTGGTTGAACGTAGTGGTTGGATTGTAAACAACTGACGAAGATAGGAGGGTTGGGAAGATTGAAGTGTGTTATAGTTAAGGGATAAGTACTTTATTCCTTCAGGTATTTTTAGCCAGTTAAGTGCTTTGTTTGGAAGATTTCGTGACAGCACGAGAAAGAGCATTCTGGATAGCTTGAAGGCGATTTATTTGAGAGGTGTCTATATTGAGGAAAAGTGAATTGCAGTAGTATAGTTTTGAATGGACTATGGATGTGGCAATAGTAGATGCAGTTTTGAAGTCAAGCGTAGGGCGGATTCTGCGAAGGTCACGGATATGCACAAAGCAAGAGCGGGAAGGATGGATGATATGGTCAGAAAAGGTGAGGTTTTGGTCGAATATTACACCTAAATTGCGGACAGAAGAGTTAATATTAAAAGTGTGTATGGAGGCAGATTCCAAGCTGAGGGAGATAGAGGGGTCAGCAATTTTTTGAATTGGTCGCTTAGGCCAATAAGTATGAATTCGGTTTTTGATGGGTTCAGGCACAAGAGATTAGACGTCATCCAGGAGAAGATTTGTTTAGCTACACGAAGATGATCTATAGACGCGTTGAAACAATTCGGAGAGAAAGATGAATAATTGGGTGTCGTCAGCGTACAGGTGAGGGTCAACCGAGGATCCTTTAATGAATGAAACGAGTGGGGTCGTGTAGAGGATAAACAGAAGCGGTCCAACAACGAGGATACAGAGATATCAAGGAGACAGAGGCAAGAAACCTGTTGATGAAAGATGGCAGAAACAAACATGTTGTAGAGAAATGCTAGCTGAGTTTCAGTTGAGTGGCGTTAAGCAAAACCAGACAGGTGTTTGTTGAGTGAGTTGGAAGCTAAATAGTCATTGATCCGAGACAGGACAATCCGTTCAGTACATTTGGATACGAAAGTCAGGTTAGAAACAGGTCGGTAGCTCAAAAGGATTTATTTGTCAAGTGATGATTTCTTGAGAAGAGGGGTAACAAGAGAGTGTTTGAAATTATCCGTAGATAAGGAGAGATTAACTATTTTGGTAATGATTGGGACAAGGACTGATGCAGTCTTTCAGTAAGGAGGTGGGTATAGGGTCAAGTTCACAATGTTTGTTAGGAAGAGAGTTTAATAGATGCAGTATTTCAGTCTCTGATGTGGGTTGAAAGACAGATGGTGAGGGTTGAGGTCAGGAGGGTGGTCAGTCATGAGTGGTAAAGGAAGCATTAGCAGATAGATAATTGGTGGTTTTGGAAATGAAAGAATATAGGGAAAGACGAAATGGTACTAATTTTGTCAGAATAGAACGAACAGAAGGATTCAGATACTGAAGAAGGTGGAAGAGAATTTGGAAGTGGACTGGATGAATTATATGTAGGAGTTGATTTATGGATTTTTAGAGAAGGCGAGGATTAGAGGATCGGGAGCGAACTAATGAAAAGTAAAATCTCTTTTTAGCAGCAGCTAGAAGGTGTTGATATTTATTTGTGGCAGATTTAAATGCAGAGAGAAGTTGAGGATCACGGGTGCGTTTTTAAGAGCTTTCAAGGCGTCGCCGGACAGATTTGAAGGCCTGAAGATAGGAATTGTACCACGGTTTGTTAGAGTAAGAGCAAGCTTTGGTAATAATAGATACATATTTGTCAAGAATCATCGAAAGAGTGATGTTGTAGGAAGATAGAAGGTCATCAAGGTAGGAAGATGGATTTAAAACAAGGTCAGAGCAGGAGATATCTTGTATGAAAGCTTATGGAACAAATGCGACGAAAGGATTGAAAGACAGGATCATGACGTGGAGGCGGAAGAATGTTAAGATGTGTAAAGACGGAATATTGATCAGATGGTGTGTCAAAAGAGAAACATAGGTGAAAGATAGGTGATAGACTGGAGAATGATGATGTTATAATAAGATCAAGTGTGTGATTGTGAATGTGGGTGGGGAATTTAACATGCTGAACCAGATTCTTTGAAGGTAATAGGGTGAGGAATTCAGATGCAAATCTGTCAGAGGGGTTATCGACATGTATATTGAAGTCACCTGTAATCAGAAATTCATGAGGTGTAGTGGCGGCAGTGGAAAGGAGGTTGGTAAATTATTTTCAAGAAGACCGATGAAGGACTTGAATATGAATTGGAGGATGAAGTGCGATATACATTATAGATAGTCAGATAGATTTGTGTGAGGAAATTTAAGCGTAATTGATGCACATTCAAACGAGTGGAGACAGTAACCAGGTGAGTCTAGAACTGTGGCAGGTTCTCGGTTCAGAAAGGCAATACCACCACCAGTTGGATTTATATTGGAAGAAGTTAGATGATTTGCAAGGACGAGGTTTACTGTAAAGATGGTAACCAGGAGGAATACAACCTTCATATTGAGCAAGAGTTGTGTTTAAAATGAACCAGGTTTCAGACAAGGAAAATATGTCAGGCGGGTGAGAGGAGAGGAGTAGCCTATATCATTAATTTTTTTGTGAATGTGAATGATGCAGTAATGATCGAATATTTAGCGTGCAAATTAAGAAGCGGCTGTTGTCTGTATTTCGAGTATTGTTGAGGATGCTGGAGGATTACATTCTGAAAGAAGGAGGATGAGGAGGATAGGTAGAAGGTGCGTGAGGACATGAATGAAGATCTATTGGACCAGGATTTGGGTGGATTTCCTCGGAGAGTAGGATCAGTATGTTGCAGATTTTATGGCAAGTGAGGTAATGAGGTGGTTGCCTGAGAGATGAAGTTAGGAAGAACGATAAAGGAATAAAAGACATATGTCCATATTGCATAGTCGCTGTGCCAAACTGGGCGCAGTAATAATGTTTGGCTGATGGAATTATTTAGGGCAAGCTGGTGTGGAAGGATTGGTAGTTGTTATGGAAGCCCATCAAGCAGCGCATGCCGAGAATAAGAATGATTGATAGATACATTATGTGAGAAATTTAAGATCTAAGATGACGTGAACATTAGATGAAGCTAAACTGGCGAAAAACAGGGACGCGAGGAGAACAATTGGTCCATGAAGAAGACAAAAATTAAGCGAATCTTAAGTTGATCTAAGGTTGAAATAAACTGGAACGAACCCACCAAAGAAAGAGCATATATCCGATGACAATGACTACTTTTAGTTGCGGACCGTAAAAGCAATTTGCCCACTATGTTCTCAAAGTATTCGCCAGGCAGCGCCACTGCCGGACCATGTATACTATCTAAGCGTACCTAGATTATTTAGATTATATGTATAATGATAGCCTTAGGTGAATGTAATTTTTGCCTATTAAACCATTGGTTCGCATTGCATAGCCTGTTAACATTGCCTAGTAGTTTACAACATGTTAGAGTTGCTTATCGATACACAACCTGCTAGGATTGGCGAGCACAGAGTACAGAAGCGAGTACTGCAGAACGGTTCCAGTGAGCATGATGTAACTCAGCTCCCTGCTCGTCGCCTTGATCAGCCGATCTCCATTATACTTCACGAAGATCAGCAGCACCAGACAGCACATCGCCTCTCCTAGGACGCCAAGAACGGCGAACATAACCACCGCGGGGTTACGCCAATCTCGTAGGCTTGGCACCAAAGCTTCACAGGTGGTCAGATTGTGAGATGGAGATGGCCAGGTGAGCGCAGGACAGGCCTGACACCTGGTTGCGTTGGCAACGGTCCGCTCGTTAGCGTTACACCTACGGCACTCCCAGCAGCATGTGTCCTTAAAGTAGCTGTAAACTTCGCCAACGTGGCACTCGTGACCACACTGTGACTTTGGTGGTGCGGCGAGGGCGGAAGTGGTCAGGTGCTCGCTGGTCAGGTTCTCATCGTCCAAAATATTCCAGATGACCAGTGAGTCATTGATGGTCAGTGTCTCCGTGATCGTATCCCATACGGCAAAGCGGCGAGCGAAGTACTGACCGGATGCGGAGCGCTGGAAGTTGGCAATGTCGTACTTGCCCCGGATATCGCCGTTCGTGTCGAAGGTTATATTGCCATTGTGACCAAGAAGGCGAGTCTGACGAATGTAGCTCAGGAGCTCTGGCCCTATATAAATTATAAATAAATAAGTAAATACATAAATAAATTAATTAATGCGTTCCAGATGCCAATTCTTCAAACAATTTCTCTTCTTCTGAGGAAATGGACATAAAATAATACATCACTAAAAATAAAAGTACAAAAATAATAAATAACAAAATCAGTTATTACAAAAAAATTGTCATTCCTGAGGGAATTCTAGTCAGTCAGTCAGTCAGTCAGTCAGTTAATCAAACCAGCAAAATACAGAACCAATAATAATCAGTGTAATAGTAGCTTTAAACACGTGCATGAGCGGTCCGGTTGTATGTATGTGATGATGAAAGTTGGCGCTATCTGGCGATTAATACGAGAACAAAAAGGCTGCTTAGCAAAAGCAGTAAAGTTAATGGGATAAAGTTATCAAAATCTGGAATTTTGGTAATTGCTTTCATTTCTCAGAGCTAACGGGAACAACAGATCTTTTTTTCTCAGAAGGGTCATTTTGCCGAACTAGCGTGCACATGTTCTGCACGGAATAAGTTAGCTATCAATAAAAGACAACGAAATCACACAAAAGACGATGAGGTGAAGCCTACCAGTTATGCAATCGCGTGCCAGCTTCCCAGTTGCATTGGGGCAGCGATCCAGTATGAGTTTTCGTATGGCACTCGCGAAGACGTCAACCGCGTCCATGATGATTGGAACAGTCGGTTCGAGCTCGAACTTCCGTCCGAAGCGCACTTCCGGTTTCTCGCACCGTGCTTCACTTGCATTTCCGCATCTCTCCGCCCACATCTTCCGGAACCAAGGATTCTGGGTAGCGGTGGGCGTCAAGGTCTCGAAGTATTCGCGAAACTCTGGAACGTCCTTGGAGAAGGCGCTCAACGTCAAGGCCCCTTCGGCTGCGTCATCGAGGTCCTCCAAATCATCTAGGTTCAGTCCGACAGCATCGCTGCCGATCCAGACAAAGCGACCGACGAGGTGCAAGACCTTGACCTTGGCGAAGACGGCGCGCGTTTCCTCCTGGTCCGTGAACAGCACGACGACCTTAACCTTCGTCCTGCGTAGTCTGTCGATGACGTCAGTAATCGCTTCCGGCCGGGGATTCTGGGATACGGCCAACACAGCGGCGATGCAGACGGACTGGCCGGGAGCTAGGGTCTTCATCTGTTCAGTCGCGCTCTCGCCGTAGCTGCCGCGGGAGTAGACAATCGCGATGTAGCTCCAGCGGAAGTGATGTATAAGACTCAAAATAGCCGCCACCTGGTAGCGATCGGGCGGAGCCATCCGCACGAAGTATGGGTACTTGTTCTTGTTGCTCAATACGTCGCTTGAGGCCGTCGGGCTGATCTGAGGTATCGAGAACATTCCAAGTACATTGGCGACGAGTACGCTGGCCGAACTACTTTCCGGACCGATCACGCCGACGACGTCGTGGAAACTCAATCCGCCATCGCGAGACTTATGGCCGTGGCCCGAACCGGTCGCGTTCTTTTCTCGACTTCTGGTTTGCGATCGACACGCTTCTGGTTCAGCGTTTCGCACCGGAAGGAAGTGAAGGGCGCGACCGAGGGCGGTCACGGGGCTTGCGCAGTCGTCCATTATGACGACGCCGAGCGACACGCCTGGAACCAGTATAGGTCCTGAAACCAGCTTAGGTCCTGGAACCTGTGTAGATCCTGAAACGTGCGCGGGTCCGGGAACCGCGTGAGATCTTGCAACCGCCAAAGGTTCTGGAACCGTCGGAGATCCTGTAACCGGTAGTCCGAAATCAGTAGCAGTAGAACCGGAAGTGGAATTGATCTGGCGCAGAGCGAAGACGACGGCTTCCACCAGCTGGACGACATCCGACTCTCGAAGCCTCTGACCGCACTCTTCCAACTCGTCGTGTTCATGCAGAGACAGAATGACGCCCAGCATGATGTCACCATCGATAACATAACTGTCTACGTCATTGCCTGATCCTCCTCCTCCTTTTCCGGGAAGAAATGGTGTGGGGTGAACGTAAAGTATGGGGAGAAATAGAAGCAGGGTTATACAACAAAATGACGACATTGTATGTGGATAATCCGTGCTGGAATAGTTAGGTTTCTTGCTATTCAATTGAATATAAGTTGGAGAAATTTGGTTATTTCGCGTATTCTGTAGATGCGCATTAGATGGGTATTCTTTGGATAACAATCTCTTTGAAAAGAAGGATGGCAATACAGTATTGAAAAGCAGGATAATATTCGTTGAAAAGTAGTGTATTAATCTTGAAAAACCTGCCTGTTGTTTTGGTGATGTTCAATATCAGGTGCGATAATTCTGAAAAACACCGAATATCATTTGTAGATATTCTGCCGGTTTATTTAACCAAATTTTATGAGATTTTACGAATGTTGTCTCGATATTCTACAAATGTTCTCTCGAGATTCTACGAATGCTCACTCGATAATCTACAAATGCTTACTCGATACTCTATATTAATCTACGATGTTCAAAATCAGGTGCGATGATTTTGAAAAACACCGAATATCATTTGTAGAAATTCTGCCGGTTTATTTAACCAACTTTTATGAGATTTTACGATTGTTCTCTCGATATTGTACAAATGTTCTCTCGAGATTCTACGAATGTTCTCTCGATATTCCACGATTGTTCTCTTGATATTCTGCGAATGTTCTCTCAGTTGTCTACATATAATTTATAAAAAATAATATATTCCGCCGGTTTCGGGTAATATCCCTTGATTTTCTACGAGTAGTCCGTCGAATATCCTCTCGGTTTCCACTGATAATTTATGAAAATTCTACGGTTTTCCCTCGATTTCCTACCCATGATCATTCGAATAATATTTTATCGCTTTTCCAAAGGCAGTTTGCGAAAATTCTACCGCTCTATTCTGCGGTTATTTTTCCTAGATTTTCTCATGTAAGTATTTTCTTATCTGAGCAGTTGCATTTCTGCAACAATTCTGGGAGAAACTTGGCGAGGAACAAGTCACCCGTGTAACGGAAGCAGTCTGCTTCTGCAGCTGTAGGATCTTCACCGCAGCTTCCGGAAACAATATACAACCTTGATGCAGACCAGGCGTAATATATCAGTTGCTGAAGCAGCGCGGATGCGGGCGGCGGCATCATCATCCAGAGTCCTGTTTATCCCTAATGAGTTCGCGCTCTTAGTCGCAGACTGCGATGGCGCGTAGACTCTCAACAGCAGTGTCTGGTAGCAGCAGATAGTAGTGTGGTTAGGCAGCTTGCCTGTGACTCCAGTTGATTTACAATTTATCTAAGTGAAACTTAATTCCAATGGCTGCCTCTGCGGGTTGGGTGGAGGGACTGCTCTTCGCCTCCTCGTCCTCCTCCTTCTCCTCGACCACCTATTTCTCTTTTCTCTCCTCCTTCTTGTTCTTTTTGTTCTCCTCCTCCTTGTTCTTTTCCTTCTTCTTCTTCTTCTTCTTCGTCTTCTTCTTCTCCTCCTTTTTCTTCTTATTCTTGTTGTTCATGTTATTCTTTTTTTCTTCTCCTTGTTCGTCTTCCTCTTTTCCTTCTTTTTCTTCTTATTTATCGTTCCCAACAACAACAACAACAACAACAACAAGATCGTAAGACGCAGCATACACGGTGGGAAGTCTCAGCAGCAATGTACATCTGATAACAGCCGATAGGAATGTGGCCAGGCAGTCTACGTGCGACTTGTTCCATGTCAAAGCCTCGTAAAGTACGGACGCGCAGAAGCATTAACCCAAAAGCACGTTGGTTCTGTTATGCAACGACTACGGGTTCGAGTCCAACTAATGGATTCTCCTCACCCAGAAGTGCTATAAATAAATAATAAATAAATAAAGGAATCAACCAACCAATCAATGATCCAAACAAACAACCAACCAATTATTCCATCAATCAAACAAACAATCAATCAATAATTGTTAGACAGCGTCATGAGGAGATTTCAGCGCATAGCTACTGACCGGCTGTGCTTGGGTGCGAGCGTTCTGTGTGGCCACAAGCAGCAGTGTTTAACGTATCCAGTAACCATGTATACATATGTTTGAGGCAACGTATTAGCAAGCAATTAGCAAAGTAAACGGGCGTTTGTTTTTATCCGTCCGTGGCGAAGTCTAGTCCGCTAAGCTTCTGTCGACGAAAGAATAATGGCGCTTAGGTGAAGCAAGATTAATGGAAGAGTACAATGCAGCCCTACAAATCAGACACTTGGCCGCAAATTCAGTGAGTTGTCGAGATCAAGTTGCACGCTTCTGGGTGGATATTTGTACAGCGCATGTTAGGAAACAGAGGCAGGCAGACACAGACAGATAGACAGACAGATAGACAGACAGACTACGATATTGTCTAGGCATGCAGAAGCCCTTCGATCCATTGACGACCGTCCTGCATGTTAATCTTTCCAGCTGCTTTGTTTACTTAGAAAGTGGTTCAGAACTAGGTCAGGTCGACGGCTCAAGGCCAATATCAAGGTCAGGAAATGCATACCTTTTAGTAGTTATATATTATATGTATTTTATACACGTATATCGTACACGACACATGTATGCATGAAACGTAATCTCGTAATCATAATCTCGAGATTTCCAAAGCGTACAACGTCTTATTCACATGTGGTCAGTCAAAACAAAATCGATAGGCAAAAGAGTTCGTTTCCAGGTCAAAATCCAGGAGGCAGGCAGTCAGACAGTCGGACGGCTACGGTGGATGGTGCTTGAAATTGAAGCGAGAAGAGAGATAAGGCGAAAAGGAAGAATCAGGATAAGCTTTCGGAAAAGTAATGATTTCAGTTTTGAGTGAAAGACCAGCTCAGAAATTGCAAGAGGTGAAGTGTTGGTGAGTTTGTATGATAGATCAGATAATTGTAATTCCGGCGGGAGTTTATTCCAGAGGGGAGGAGCAGCTATGGATATGAAGCGATTTCCAGTTTTTAAGGATGAGGTGAAGAGAGGGCGAAGAAGTATTAGGACAGACGAGGACCGGGTTGAACGGAGTGGTTGGATTGTAAATAATTGACGAAGATAGGAGGGAAGCGTGGACTGAAGTGTGTTATAGGTAAGGAATAGGACTTTATACTCTATTCGTTCAGGTATTTTTAAGCCAGTGGAATGATTTGATTACAGGAGTGATGTGATGATGTTTGGGAGTTTAGGTTCAGCACAAGCAAAAGCGTTTTGGATAGCTTGAGGGCGGTTTATTTGAGTTGTATCTATATTGAGAAAAAGTGAATTGCAGTAGTATAGTTTTGAATGGACTATGGATGTGGCAATAGTAGAAGCAGTTTTGAAGTCAAGCATTTGGCGGATTCTGCGAAGGTCGCGGATATGCATAAAGCAAGAGCAGGAAAGATGAGTGATATGGTCAGAAAAGATGAGGTTATGCTCGAGTATTACACCTAAATTGCGGACAGAAGAGTTAGTATTTAAGGTGTGGGTGGAGGTAAAATACAGGCCAAGTAGATAGACGGGTCATAAATTTTCTTGAGATGGTTGCATAGGTTTTAGATGGGTTGAGGCACAAGAGATTAGATGTCATCCAGGAGGAGATTTGTTTAGCTACACGAAGAAGATGATCTATAGACTCGTTGAAACAATTCGGAGAGAAAGAGATGAATAAGTGGGTGTCGTCAGCGTACAGGTGATGGTCAACTGAGGATTCTTTAATGAGTGAACTGAGTTGGGTCGTGTAGAGGATAAACAGAAGAGGTCCAAGAACGGAGCGTTGCGGAACTCCGCAAGTGAGAGAGTACGATTGAGAGTGCAAAGAAAGACAGATGGTACTAATTTTGTCAGAATAGAAAGAACAGAAGGATTCAGATACTGAAGAAAGTGGAAGAGAATTTGGAAGTGAGCTAGATGAGTTGCGATGGAAGAGTTGATTTATGGATTTTTAGAGAAGGCGAAGATTAGAGGATCGGGAGCGAACTAATGAAAAGTAAAATCTCTTTTTAGCAGCAGCTAGAAGGTGATGATATTTATTTGTGGCAGATTTAAATGCAGAGAGAAGGTGAGGATCACGGGTGCGTTTTTAAGAGCTTTCAAGGCGTCGCCGGACAGATTTGAAGGCCTGAAGATAGGAATTGTATCACGGTTTGTTAGAGTGAGAGCAAGCTTTAGTAATAATAGATACATGTTTCTCAAGAATCATCGAAAGAGTGATGTTGTAGGAAGATAGAAGGTCATCAAGGTAGGAGGATGGATTTAAAACAAGGTCAGAGCAGGAGATATCTTGTATGAAAGCTTATGGAACAAATGCGACGAAAGGAATGAAAGACAGGATCATGACGTGGAGGCGGAAGAATGTTAAGATGTGTAAAGACGGAATATTGATCAGATGGTGTGTCAAAAGAGAAAAATAGGAGAAAGATAGTTGATAGACTTGAGAAAGATGATGTGATAATAAGGTCAGGTGTGTGAGTGTGAATGTGAGTGTGGATTCTGACATGCGGAACCAGATTAGTTGAAGATAATAGGGTGAGGAATTCAGATGCAAATCTGTCAGAGGGGTTATCGACTTGCATATTGAAGTCACCTGTAATCAGAAATTCATGAGGTGTAGTGGCGGCAGTGGAAAGGAGGTTGGTAAATTATTTTCAAGAAGACCGATGAAGGACTTGAATATGAATTGGAGGATGGAGTGCGATATACATTAAAGATAGTCAGTTAGATTTGTGTGAGGAATTTTAAGCGTAATTGATGCACATTCAAACGAGTGGAGACAGTAACCAGGTGTGTCTAGAACGGTGGCAGGTTCTCGGTTCAGAAAGGCAATACCACCACCAGTTGGATTTATATGGGAAGGGGTAGATAATTTGCAAGGACGAGGTTTACTATAAAGATGGTAACCAGGAGGAATACAACCTTCATATTGAGCAAGAGTTGTGTTTAAAATGAACCAGGTTTCAGACAAGGAAAATATGTCAGGCGGGTGAGAGGAGAGGAGTAGCCTATATCATTAATTTTTTTGTGAATGTGAATGATGCAGTAATGATCGAATATTTAGCGTGCAAATTAAGAAGCGGCTGTTGTCTGTATTTCGAGTATTGTTGAGGATGCTGGAGGATGACATTCTGAAAGAAGGAGGATGAGGAGGATAGGTAGGAGGTGCGTGAGGACATGAATGAAGATCTATTGGACCAAGATTTGGGTGGATTTCCCCGGAGAGTAGGATCAGTGTGTTGAAAATGATATGGTGGGTGAGGTACTGTGGTGGTCGTCTGAGAGACGAAGTTAGGAAGAACGATAAAGGAATAAAAACATATGTCCTTATTGCATAGCGGCAGTGCCAAATTGGGGCAGTAATAATGTTTGGCTGTTGGAATTACGTAGGGCAAACCCGTGTGGAAGGGTTGGGAACTGATATGGAAGGCAATCAAGCAGCGCGGGCCGAAAATATGAAGAATGATTGACAGATATATTATATGAGAAATTTAAGATCTAAGATGGCGTGAGCGTTAGATGAAGATAAAATGGTGGAAGGTAGAGACGCGAGGACTCGCCAAAGCTAGAACATATTTCCGGTAAGAAAGGAAAATTAACAAATTCAGAAGAAACTCCGAAATGTTTGAAAATATAGATTGTAAAGAGAGCTCAGACGGCGCGACGCTGGTCCCTGAATATGTCTGTATGTCTGAATGTATGCATTATGTTTGTATATATAGCCATTGTATAATAGACCAACTCCGCCTCGGGGGTTGCAAACCAGCAACTTTTCGTGCCGGTCCCAAGCCCGGATAAAGGAGGAGGGTTTGTCAGATGAGTGTCGATGCGCTGACAGTAAAAAACAAAGACGATTGAAATCTGATGCCAAGTAACAGTGGAAGAACATGGTGAAAATGGCATCGGACACCTACGGGCGCTGAGCCCAAGGTTCATGATGATAATAGACCGTTTTATAGGCCTATAAACCTCAAAGGGCTACATAGATAGATAGATAGATAGATAGATAGATAGATAGATAGATAGATAGATAGATAGATAGATAGATAGATAGATAGATAGACAGACAGACAGACAGACAGACAGATAGATAGATAGATAGATGATAGATAGACAGAGAGACAGACATATAGACAGACAGATAGACAGATAGATAGATAGATATTGCAAGGCTGCTTCCAGTTCAGCCAACCAAAGCCTGTGTAGCTTATTCTAGATCTCGACCGTGACCAGACTCAGTTCCGTAGGTTGGCCATATACAAGGTCAAGGGGTAAATATTTGGATGGTCTGCTTACGTCAACCAGAATCAACGACGATCAAGAATCTCTACAAAACTTAGACCAACGCACATGGAATCTACTGTTCTGTTTGCGTGTCGAATTAACGACGAAAACCATGCGCTACATAATCCGACATAGTTCTAGACGAGAGTAGGGTACCCGCGCAGAAAAAGGTTTCCGCATTGACCAATCCGCAATTAACGTCGCGTCCGTGCGTCTTGGACTGCTTGATGAATGGCAATGGAACAGCAAACTCGATGTAATTGAATTCTACGTTGAATTACATTGCGCTGAGTTTTCGTGCAGTTTTATTAAATTACGTCGAGTTTTCGGTTTCAAGTTTTCGCAAAAGCTACGTTATATGTAGGACATCAGAAGCCCATATGACAATATTCCCATATGGGCTTCATGAAGTTCGTATGTCCTACCATTCGGGGACCATATATAGGACATATGAAGCCCAAATCGCAGTTTTGCGATATTGGCTTATTGTGTCCTAAATACAACCTTGCTGTTGGGAATGCATTCCGAGACAGACTTGACATTGAAGATTTACGATCGTCTTTATTTTCCTAATTATTATCAACTCAAAAACATACATACATGCATGCATAAATAGGCCAACATACGTACATACATTCCTGAAATTGTATTCAACATATATATGTATGTATATATACAGAGCGCATCTTAAAGAGCTCATGAGAGGCGCTCCTGAACGTACATATGTGGAACATACATGCATAGGCCTAAATACATACGCACACGCATACATACATACGCGCATACATTTTACCGCCCTTGTGAGGTTCTTAAAACGCGCTATGTATCTATAAATAGCCAGACACTGTACATGCATACATACATGTACATACAAGCCTCAAGCGCCTCTGGGTATAAGTAAGTAAGTAAGACATTTGTTAGCACGCCATATGTGCATCGGCTGAGCGAGGAATCGTAGGCGTGGATGAGTCACTTCGGTCAGACAACAAAAGCAAGACGGTACAAATAGTGTCTTAAGCTGCTTTACGAATATGTCTAACGAGTTGGGAGTAATGTGAACAGGAAGACTGTTCCAGATGACTGGTGCGGAATTGTTGAATCCGCGTCTGGAGAATTCAGACCTGTAGTCACGGATGTCAGAAAGAGACAAACGGCTTTGTGTAGCCGAACGCAGAGATCTGGATGGCTGATAGCGCTGTAAGGACGATGTCAGATAAGCAGGCTAAGGAGAGCTATCTTGGAACTGACAGGCAGCTAGTGTAGCTTTGCTGAGTATAGGAGTGACATGATCAAACCTACGGGTTCCTGTCACTAGTTGGGCTAGCGAGTTCTGGACTCGTTGCAGTTTGGCAACGTTGGACTTTTTAGTGCCGTACAATAGGGAATTACAGTAGTCTAGTTTTGCCCTCACTACACTACAAGCAACTGTTTTCATAAGTTCTGGTGGCAAGCACGATCGAATATGACGCATGGCTTTTATATGGAAATACGAACCCTTGCAGACAGCGGTGACATGCTGGTTGAATGTTAGTTTAGAGTCGAGTGTCACTCCGAGATTCTTAAATGTTCCTGATAGTAAGATGTCCACGCCTGAAATGTATACTCTTTTTAGATCCATGATCGATTTTATTGATGAGGAAGTGCCAAGTACAATGACTTCAGACTTCTTCGGATTCAGGCAAAATCCTTTAGTTAGAAACCAGTAGAGTACTGCTTCAGTACATCGTGTTAGGTTGCTGGTGTCAGAGTCAATGTGATCAAGCGCTATGTATAGTTGGGTGTCATCGGCATACTGGTGGTGATTTATGCCGTGTGCGGAAATGGAGCCACATGTAGCGTGAAAAGAATCGGGCGAAGAACCAACCCCTGTGGGACACCGTATTCGCAGGTAGTCGGCTGCGACCTTGATGATCCAGTGATGACATGTTGTGACCGGTCAGACAGGTAGCTACTGATCCAATCTAACGCAACACCGCTGATGCCGAATGTCTTCTGCAGCCTAGTGATGAGTGTTGTTTTGTCGATCGTGTCAAAGGCAGCGGAGAGGTCGAGGCTGATAAGTAGGGTGGCCTGTCGTCGTCCGGAGGCGGTGTAGACATCATCTAGGATCTTCAGTAAGGCCGTTTCAGTCGAGTGATACCCACGATGAGCTGAATTGATGACTGTTAAAATTACAGGAGCAATTACTTGCAGCAATAGATGAACCAGAAAGACACGTTCCAAAATTTTTGACAGTGTATGTAGATTTGAGATCGCCCTATAGTTAGAAGGATCATCAGGATCAAGGCCTTCCTTCTTCAGCAAAGGTGTAACAGAGGCAGGTCTGTAGCAAGCTGGGTATAATACTTTAAGGGGCGCTATATAAATGCTCTGAATAAATGAATGTATGAAATACGTACCTACATGTAGTTACGGACGTCCCTGTTTTCTGTCAAACGCTGGAAGTTCCTGTCGATATGCCGCTCTATAGAAGTCTGGCGGGATCATTTCGTGCGGCCGTGGAAACCTGTTCGAGCGTTCCGGCTGTTCGACAGATGTCCAAGTTGACCAAGGCCGACGACTAAGTAGACCGACGTGAACGGGCCTTAGAATGAGAAGAGTCGTACGCAAAGGTTACGAAGTTCTTTTGTGATCTGAGCCCAGTTAGTAATTGCACCGCAAACATGCCCATATGGAACTATTATAGAGCCCATATGGGTCCTTTCAAATGTTTATGGGCAAACTGGTTAAACCAACGCAGTTGGGACTGTGGAAAAAGTCTTGACCTTGGAACCATGCTTCATTAGAATTCATAGTCCTATGGAGGTGTATAAGCAGGTTATGCTTTTACCTTTTCACCTTCGTAGAAGCTTGAGACGAACTCTGTTACATTTACATTACTGTCAGCTGTAAATCTAAGATCAAAAGACAAAGTAATACACCAGTTCCTTAATCCAACGCCGAGAGACAGTCATGTGTATGAAGTGCTAGCGACTTCACATAATTTCTTAACCTCGGCTTATAAGGGCGGGTGGTCAATCTGATATTCCCACCGACAGCATACGACCCACTACTCATTTTGTAGGCGAGTTCGTTAGGGGCCCAAGCGGTGCAGAAATCTTGAAGCATACTTCTGCCATGGCGGGGATTTATCATTTATGCATTTATTAAGCGCCACTACTTAATTACTAAGCATCAAACGGTGGCGCTGAGCAACTGTGAGTAAAGGACTCGCTCGAGGTCCCTACAGAGTAGCCGTCTCTGGGAAGGAGGCTCGAATCCATACTCTGGCGTTACAAGCCGCGCGCTCTAAAACAGTTTTACTTAGTTTTATTTGAACTCCCTACCTCAGGCCGACAGTCCTGCACACTAACCACTAGACTACCACGTCAGATGAAAAAACGACTCGCACACAACTGGAACAGTTTTATTGAACGAATCCAGTGAACGCTAAAACTTGCAAAAAAACATCGCACACAAATAAGTATGGAAAACGCAAGATGCAACAATAATCCAGTGAAATCACAATTTGATATGAAGGCAGATTACTACGTCGCATTGTGGCTACGCGCTACGGTTAACCATACTGAAAAAGTACACAGTACACCCCGAACATTACCATTTGTCACTCCAGTATGTAACGTGTAATGTAACAACCTGATGTAATCCAACGTAACGTAATACAATACAGCATCGGCTAATGTAATGTAAGAATTACACCTATGTTCTACTAAATCTCTTGCAATTGTAATTTTCGGTTTCAGACTTTATAACTCAGTATAATTAATTATAAGTATATATAATTAACTATTAAATTAATTAATCATTGTATTAAATCAATAACCAGATTAAAACATTAACAAGTACATCTCTTGTTAGATTTAAATGCAAGACGGCAATCACAAACCCAACAAATTTGTACACAAACTACCAGCGCAAGACAATAAAATACCTGCATAAAAATACGAGTAAAACACCTGTCTGAAAAACCCAGGGTTTCTGCACCAGGTTAAGTGCAGGTGAGGTGTTTATTTGGTGCATCTGGCAAGTGGTCCCTGTACGTGCAAAAACAAGTTTTGCTCATTCAAACATAAGAAGCCGACAACAATCGCAGGAAGAGGGAAACCAGAACACAATGCACGTTATTTACCACTAGGTAACGATATCATGGATGATACACACACAAGGGTTTGAAACCCAGACAACTGGGTAAAAAGACGACATTAGTTACCACCAGGCTGCAATCCACACACATTACATGGATGATGTAGTGTAACTAAGCATTATGCAACAGCAGTCCCTAAGCTTACCTGAACACCTGTCATGGGTATGAAGTGTTAGCGCCTTCATTTTCTTAGCCTCGACATATAAGGGCAGATGACCAGCCCTTTGTTTCGCCTCCAGATCTTACCACTGACAATGTCCTCATTTCATGGCTGAGGCCGGTAGGGGGCGCTAGTGGAATAGAAATCTAGAAACGTTTTTGGCCGAGATCTGAACTCGTAACCTCTCGGGTGACAGTCCACAACCTAACCACTTGACAACTTCACATTTGTGCAACATTAAATGTCATGCATGAACTGACTGATAGCTGGATCGATCGATAGCTGGATTGATCGATAGCTGGATCGATCGGACGGCCCAGGCACACATGGCCCAGACAATGGCGGCTCCAGGATTGCTTGCGTGGGTGGGGGCAAGAACATTTCAAGAGGGGCGCCACATTCTGCCAGTCCACCATGCAGAGGTCTGGCCTGAGAAGCGCCGGAATATAACCAAGGGGGCGCGGGGGCGAGCTCCCCCACGCCTATAGCTAAACCCGCCACTGGGCCCCGGGCGGTGTTGGTTCACTGAACTTCGGGCTACACACTGCCTGAAGACGAGTCCAAGACTGGGAAGGTAGGCAGAGCCGTGGAAACGCCATCGCTCCACGGAAGGGCACGCCATTGATGACGTAATCCCGATAAAATCTTACCACTAGGCTACCAAACTACTCACTAGTCTTTAGAATTGAGTAGAGAAGTCTTTTGTTCGCATTCTAATCTTAAACAACACAAAAATTTAACATTTTGAACGTTGAATTCAATAACTGAGCATTAATCGTGTCAGATCTGTTGGCTGAAGTGCCAAAAAATTGCGACTGCACCACAAAACAAGCAATTAACAAAACACTAGAATGCACATTTTCACACAGAATCCTCGATAAAATGTTCATTTTTGCCACAAAACTTTAGCAGAATGCACATTTCTATATGGAACCCTTCCTAAAATGCACATTTCTGCCAATAATCTTCATCGAATGCAGATTTGCACAAAAAACTTTAGTAAGATGCATAATTTATGAAAAACTCTTAATAGAATGCATATTTTTACGTAAAAATTTGTTAATGAAACCCTCAGTAAAATGCATGTTTCTGCTGTGAATCCTTAGCAGAACATATTTCAGCACAACGAAATCACAACAGAATGCGCATATTCACAGAAACTTTTGTAAATGCACATTCTAAATAACACCACCCCTAGTAGAATTCACATTTCCATACAGAAGCCTTTGCATGATGCGTATTTTTACACAAAACCCTGCATAAAATCACATTTCTGTCATGAATATACTTCTTTCAGTACAAAGAAACCATAGCAGAATGCACATTTTCACAAAGAAACTTTCATCAAATGCACATTTCATTTCACACTGAATAGAATGCACGACACTACACTGCAACTTCAAAACAATGCGCTTTGCTACAGTGAGGCTCCTGATATAAAGCTAGGCACTGTGTTATACACTAACAACTTAAAACCCGACTCTGAAGAAACGTTCAAACCAGGAGAAGCACTTTTAAAACACGGCTCCTGAATTTCATCTACACTGCAAACTAAGCATTACGACACGTAAGACCATCAACAATCATTGAGAACCGTAACAGTTCTAGCATTATTATTACTGTGTAAAGATTACATTGTTCGTTAACTTTGTTACAGCAGATTTTCAAAGAACAATCACGCCGACGGAGTATTTGAGAAATATTTACAGATTTCCAATGCCACAATATTTTTATTGCCTACAAGCCTACAAAAGTAGATAAAACATTCAAACCAACATAAAATATTTAAAAACAATGCTCAAAAACAAAAAAGTCTGTCCGTTAGCACAAAAGAAACTGGGGTTAAGTCCTTTGTAAAAGTCGAGCAAAGCGCCAACAATTCATCCTAATGCAGCTGTATATCCTCAATCAAAATCATTCTTAAACAATTGTAACTTCGTTGATTGATGTTACCTGAACGCACAAAACTGTAGTTGTGCGCTACATGCATAAAATTGTTCGCTACATGCATACGATTATTCGCTACAATCAAACAATGCTACGTGAAATGCGATGAGAAATTAACAGTATTGCGCATGAAGTTAGATGAGTCAACTGCAACGGATGACAATCTATTTACAAAACTCTCCTGGACTTCCGAGCTTCAGAAAGACATTAGTGTATCGCAACGGTTACAAGTCAGCAAAAGTCTCGACTTATAGTCATGATATGCTTCAGAGAAAACATATAAACTTAACAGATTGTAAAGGCAAAACTGATATAGTTCCTTGAATAGCATTATGAAAACTTCATGAGTTTTCTAAGTCACACTGATTTATCTGTTCAAGGTTGGAAGTTTCTCACTCTAACTTTTAACACTACCGCTGGAAGTAAGCCATAAGTAAGCACCATGTTATAATAATCATCGTATGTACCATAATTAAGTACTATGTTATAATAATCATTGGAAGTACCATGATTAACTACTACGTTATAATTATCACTGGAAGTACCATCGTTTACGTACCATGTTATAATAATCACTAGTACCACGATTAAGTATTAAATACTATGTTATAATAAGGATGCATAGTCATTAGGTCATTTTTACATTAAGTACCATAACAATGATGTATTATGAATAGGTCATTTTAAGCTTCAGTATATTAAGTAGCATATTAAACGATGATGTACTATAACTAGGTCATTTTCTGACAAGTACTGCATTATAACAAGAGTATCATAATTAGGTCATTTTTAGACATTAAGTACCATGTCAAAACAAGAATGCACGGTGATTGGGTCATTTTCTGATTATAAGTATTGTATCGTCACAATGATATGGTGTAACTGGGTTTTTCAGAAGGTGAATAAAATTTTACACCCATGTTCCTGACCACCATAAGCCAGAATTCGCAATCGACTAATAATTCGCAATCGACTAATCCACATTGTAAGGATCGTTCAGTGTCATTAAGACATTTTAACAAGTAGGCACTGCCTCACCTTATCCAACGACACCAATAAAAAAATTTCAACTGGTCAAATCAGCTGGAAATGTTCCCAACAAGAAAGCATTCAGGTTAAGGCAAACTAAAGCAAATCTGATCGTCTACGAGAAACTTCGACTCTCCGTGTCAAACTCAAAAAATACATCGACAAAGAGAGGCAGAAAAATACGACTCCCACAAGTGCGTACCTTGGAACAAGTACCAACAAACATTGCCTCAAGTGCCTCTGATCAGATTCTCTTAAAGCGGCGCTATATAAATTTATGATTACAATTACAACCAACAAGGTACGCCATTTTAAACGTTTCCATCATCGGCTGATTACAAGATAAACACAAACAAGAAAAAGGCAAAAAACAACTCATGGAATAAGCTCTACATCTTCAACTTGGCTGCAGTGCAATCCTTCC
Organism: Norana najaformis; assembly: GCA_964023275.1. Taxonomy (NCBI): domain Eukaryota; kingdom Metazoa; phylum Annelida; class Clitellata; order Crassiclitellata; family Hormogastridae; genus Norana; species Norana najaformis. The sequence goes on along the minus strand of OZ029924.1, from coordinate 7,461,268 downwards.
ATAGAAGTACATGTGAATATATCTCCACAACGCTTGGCTCTACGCATGTGCGAAAGCCCAGCAGTGGCGACTTTTTCTAGTTATCTGAGCATCATTTATTACATATGAACTTTCTGTTCTTTATGACTTTAAGAACACTTTGGCTAGTGGAGCCAGCAATTTGGGAGTCACTGGCAAGGCGCTATGTTAAGTGTCTAGATGAATACACACATACATATCTGGACATAGATCGCTAAATTTGGATCCTGACTGCTATGTCAGAATTCATGTTATAATGAATTTCTGGTGTACGTTGTAACATGTTGTAACAAGTTGTGATGTAGATGTAATGTAAATACAATAGCATTGTTATTAGTGAGCCACTGTCAGTAGTTTAATGTCATTCAGGTCTAAACTTAAGACCCAACCGTTTCAACTCGTTCACCGACCGTAGCCTGACTTTTGGTTTCACAAAACTGAACTATCACATTTCGACCAGGCTTCTGCAACGTTTCATCATTCTTTACTATGGTTTCATTTGCAGCAACCATCAACTGGATTACAGTGCTGTAGAAATCATTAGGTTAGATTGCTTCATGGATGCTGTCGTTTGTACCTTGTGATGTTCATAAGGCTTTTGAGAAGGTGCTGTACAAATCTTCATATAGGTATGTATCTACTTTGCACAGACTCTATGCACAAACACTCTCAAGCTTCTGAGTGCACCAGCAATCAATGCAAAAAAGTTCAGCAACAAAGGATTCTTTTGTTGTGGAACTAGTTCATACGTCGGACTTTTCCAGCTTCACATTAGTAAGCGAAATGGATTTGCCATTACAGCTCTCTTCTTCCATGGCCCTCGATTCCCCAGACATGCGGCTGGCACTGAACCTCACCTGACTCGCACTGTTACTTCCTGTCATCGTACCACACCTGGAGCTGGACATCGCCAACTTCCTGTGCTTCTCCTGTCCACAGTGATTCTTGAACTCGACTACTGTTGAACAATTCACCTTGCACAGCAAACAATGGTAGACGAGCTGCTCGAGTTTGAGTGTTGCATCGCCAGCCGACTTCTCTGCGTCCTTGTAGCAGACAGCCACCTGGTGGGCATTGCATGCGCTCATCTGAGGAAACACCAGACGGCACTTTTTACAGATGAAACCAACGTGAATCGTCTGCTCGGACAGCGACGCGAGTTCGTCTGGGTTGAGTCGGCTGCGCAGCTCGGCATTTGACAGACAGTCTTCTGAGTAGTGAGCACGGGAGCATGTCTTGTCCTTGAGTTGCTCCTGGATCTGCTCGATTGCTCGCTTTGGAATCTGGAGCTGAACAAGCTGTATACCACACATCGCTGGATTGAAGATTGCACTTGGAACACCTGTGACAACATCCATGTTGATAATTTCATGGTATTGTGGGGCGGTGAAAACCCAAAAGAACTAAATAATAATAATAATAATAATTGGTGGTGGAGCTAGTCGACCTGTTTCCAGTGTGCCAGCCTGGGTGCCACAGCAGCTCTAGTTGCTCCAGCAACAATAGATTTGTTTCATAATTGAAGATAATAAACATAATAATAATAATAATGATAAATAATAATAATAATAATAATAAAAATAATAATAATAATCATCATCATAACAGCAGCAGCAGCAACAACAATAACAATGACAACATAATAATAATAATAATAATTCTAGCCTTCCTAGAAAATAACACTCCCCTAATTTTTGTAATCCTGAGGGATCATAAAAATAAATAATAAGACGATTTATGAAGCACTGTACTAAGGCCGAGGCCAAAAGACTGCTGTACGTGTACAGTAATTTGATGACTGTAGCCACATAAGACGCAAGTGTCAGCAGATACCTTTAAGTAGTGGAGGTACAAAACTGTCACATGTAAATTTTAAGTAGCATATCTCGCAAGTCTAGTTCCAAAGGAAACAAAACGCTGTATGGGAAACACGTATTTCATTGAAAAACACCTAGAAGCAGGAGAAAAATGTACAAGAAAATTCTTTTCACTTGAAGACAGTCCAAAACCAGTGGGGAATGACCCTTTGGCAAGAGTCAAATGTATGGAGAAGTGTATCTTCAATGAGATACAGTCTCAACCAGTGTGGGCGCAGTTCCCACACTGCCCTTCCCTACAAATCATACTCTGTCAATAATTATGTGAGGGCGATTGGTCAGTCCTCTCCCTGCCATCTTATCATTCAACTGACAGTGCACAGTCAATGTACTCATTTTATAGCATAGTTCACTAGGGGAGTAAATGGAGCAAATATCTCTAAACATCTTTCAGTCACATGGATTTAAACCCCCAATCTCCGAGTTGACAGTCCCACAGGTGAACCACTAGACTTTCACGCACCCCATACTCGATTCCTCTGAACAAATGTAAACAACAAATGCAAACCTGGTAGAATATTTGGTGCTTGTGAGAGGAGCTGGATCGGGGCAAAACCTGGAAAGAGTGCCGGAATGCCTCCAGTTTGGTAGAAGTAGGGCATCATCATTCCCATCAGGTCGGCTGCTGCAGCGGGAGGAACGCCCATGAATTGTCTCAGACTGTTCTCAACAGGACCAGCAAATGGAACAGCACTTGAAGATGGATAGGCATTATCTGGAGAATAAGTGAATTATCTGGAGAATAAGTGAACTATCTGGAGAATAAATGAATTATCTGGAGAAGAAGTGAATTATCTAGAGAATAAGCAAATTATCTGGAGAATAAGTGAATTATCTGGAGAATAAGCAAATTATCTGGAGAATAAGTGAATTATCTGGAGAATAAGTGAACTATCCATATGTGAATCGTCGGAGAATAAGTAAATTATATGAATATAAAGTGAATCTTTAAACACAGCTCTAACTCCAGCAGTATGTGGTCTATTTATTATATTTAACGTTCCTGATCTTTTCCCACTAAAATAATTAATATTATTATATGACAAAACTCACAAAATTGTTTAAAATAAGTATACATTTTAAAACCAGCTCTACAATCAGTGCTGTTTTAATAAATTGATTAATAACAAATTCATTATTTAACATTAACGGAAACTAACTTGGAATGATTTTCTTTGTCTCGTTTGGCTGTTCCTTCCCAACTTTTGGTGACGTTTCACGTAGATGCTTCTGTTTCCTTTCGACCGTCGAATTCTTATCTAAATAAAAAGAAAAAACATTTAATTTTTTTTACTCGGCATAGGAAACATCCTGCAAGAAGGAAATACTATGTAATAAATGTGTGGAAAGCTGATCTAAAGTTAGTGCCATATAATAAATTTCACCTGAAAGCTAAATTAAACATTAAAAATAAATAAATATTAATAATTGAACAGTGTACGCTTTTAAATTTGCATGCCAAACACTTGGCAAACAGTTTAATTTGTACCAACAGGGAGTTTCCGTGGAGGTGTGCATACCAGTGTTTGTTACCGTTAGCCTTCGTTTTTGCAATAATTAAGACATCAGTAGATGACTAGTGTTAAGGTGATGTTGAACATTCAGGATACAAGCTGCAAACTTGAGTGTCTCTGTATGTATGTATGGATGCATAATTATCTGTCTGATTGTATGAATGCATGCAATATATAAATATATAAATGTAACAAATGTATGTATGTAGGTATGTAGGCTGCCTTGTGCATTATGGCTTCAGTGATGGGTAATTAATTAATTAATTAGAAAGCCTCAGTGTCTCCAGAACATACAGCCGTATGTGGAGGGACATAAGCATGCCACAACAAACACCAAATGAAGTCCGAAATGTACAGTTAAAATGTAGAAACTATAGAGAAATGCTCACTTTGGACTGCCCTCAAAAAATCGAAAAAGTCAAAAATCACACGAAATCGCCAATATATCGAATCATCAGTCTATCTCAGAGTGATATATACTCAGTACTATTACATTACAATTCTTACCATTACATTACGATTCTTATCAAAGCAATCTACTTAGAATTAATAGTAAATTCATAGAAAAGTGTCTGGCATACATATTTCCAGGCAACTATGAAGACAGTATATCACAGATCTGTAAGTTAATTGCAATTTTTAATTGAAATCGCAAATTCTTGTAGTGCCACAAGGAGAAAAACTCATCAGAGGCACTCCAGATCTAAGAACACAAAACATCATCAGATGGAACAGTTTTCAACAGTTACGGAAAAGAACCATAAAAAGGCCAAGAAACCCATGTCGTAACTATCATGCTATAATAATCACTGGAAGTACCATCACTTAAGTACTATGTCATAATAATCACTAGTACCATGATTTTTTATTAAGTACTATGTTATAATAAAGATGCATAATGATTATGTCATGTTTTACCATTAAGTATCATAACAATGACGTATTATGAATAGGTCATTTTATGCTACAGTGTATTAAGTAGCATATTAAATGATGACTATGTCATAGGTTGCTAGGCAGCTTATTTCCGAAACAGACAGACTTACCGGCATTACTGAGGACAGGGGCTGAAGATTCCAAGCTGTTTGTAGAACTAGGCACATTAGGAATCGTCGCAGACTGGTTCAATGGAAATTCCCCTCCGGAAGAAGACGACCTGCGTTGACCGAAGCTCTCTGTTTCTCTGCCATCGGTGCTGCTCGGAAGCGACTGCAGGAACTCGTTCGTGTTCATTGCCGTCATGATGCGATTGATGTGTACCTTTGTGAATAGATGATCCTGCATTGTGTGGTTGACACTGTAAGCCACGCTGCACAGGTTACATTCGGACGGCGACATGCACATTCCCGAGAAAAGACCGCCACTGCTGCTGGTGGAACCGTTTCCTTCCGGCTTTTCCAGTCCTAGAAAACTGGACTTCTTCATCTTGGCTCGGGAGTTCTGAAACCATACCTGGACGACACGTCTAGGCAGTCCAATCTGCTGGCCGAGGGCTTCACATTCGGCCAGTGACGGAGTCTTGTAGTCGTTGAAGATCGCCCGCATTACCTTGATCTGGAGACTGGACATCTGGGTACGGTAGCGCTTTCCAGCAGTGAGCATGGTGCCGTGTCGCGAGGGGTTGGTACCAAGAGCGGATGACGGTGAGGTACTGTCCCTGCCAGTGAGTATGGTGTCGTCGTTTTCAGAGTATGTCTCTGAGTAGGAGTCGTCCATGCTAGGTAGGCAGTTAGACCGGTTCTGTGCATCATCAGTCTCGATCTTAATTGCGTCACTTCGAGCCGAGGTGCTGGAGGATGTGGTGAGGTCAAGTGGTAAATCGTCTGACTTCAGCGTCGCCGTTTTTGACATTTCAAAGGACTTGGTGGTGTGGTAGGAGTGGTTGGACGAGGAGGAACACGGCGTCTGTGGAGTGACATGTAAGTTGCTCAGCTTGGTCATGTACTGCTTCAGGGACTTTTCGTAAAGGTAGTTGATGTTCGTCTGCAGCGTCGGATTCAGCATAGAACTACTGACAAGCGGAGCCGGCGGGAGAAATGGCGCAATGGAAGACGGTTCCATGCCAGACGTCATCGCCTGGACGGTCCGAGCCATGTCGACGGGATAGGCCCGGGCGTTCAAGTGCGACGAATGGCATTCAGCAACGTGTGCGTCGAGAGCCGACTTGCCGCGGAACACAGACTCGCACAAACCGCACCTGACGATCGTCTTCTGGGCGTTGACTCGGTGCTGGCCTCGGCGTTCTCGCGCCCGCGTGTTCTGGAACCACACCTGGACGACTCGCGGCTTCAAGTTCAGGTGAGCAGCGATCTCCTCGAGGGTCAGTCGGCTTGGATTGCTCTCGGCGGCAAACTTCTGGTAAAGGTAGTTGAGTTGGTCCTGCGCCAGAGTTGTCCGCATCCTTCGGTCCCCACGATGCTCCTCGTCGTCCGACGACTGTCGGAAAACAGTCCCATCTTCTGACGACTTTCTGCCGAACTCCATCTGGTTCTTGACGATGTCTTGTGGCAGAAGCGAATCGCCGCCGTGCGTTGTCCTTTGGTGGGCGTTTAGCTGTTCTTCGTAGTCGAACACCATGTCGCAACGGTTGCATTCTACTCTACCTCTGAACACCGCGGCCGAGTTTCGCCGGCTCTGCGCCTCGTACTCCGTCTCGTTTCCTTGACTCGACCTGCTAGCAGCTTCTTCATCGTCTGCAAAGACCTCGTTTCCATCGGACTGCGATGCGGCGCGACTCGCCACGTCTCCGCTCGCGGCATGGTCGGATATCTGGTGTCGCAGAAGTTCCAAGTGCTGGTCGAAAATGGCGGAGCATTTTCCACACTGGTACTGCGACGGTCTGGGACTTTCCAACGTCGACGACGCGTGCCCCTCGGTCTTTCGAACTCGCTGCCGGGCGTTCTGAAACCAAACGACAATCACCCGGATGCCGAGACCAAGCACCCGCGACAGGCTTTCCACCTCATCATCCTTTGGATATGGATTCCGGTCAAAAAACTCCTGCAGCACTTGGATCTGTTGGTTAGAGAAGCGCGTGCGGCCGGCCCGGCGCTCCTGCCAGTTTACCGGCGGCGACAGACCGTATAGAGCAGTTGCCATGGGGTTGAGACCTGCGCCAAGTCTGATCATGCCCGATCCAAATTCGGAGTTGCCCTGAGAAGACGACGAAGACCCTGACATGGGAGGTTGGTCAACACTGTCGGGAATTGTTGGCGATTTTGAGCAAGACTCTTCCATCTTGATGGAACTCTCAGTGTTGTAGAATGGTTTGGGTTTATCAGGAGCCTCTACAATCGTCAGAGTTCTAGGATCAGTGTCCATGTTTGCTGTAGTCAAGTTTGAAGCTGAAGTCATGCTGTTTTCATCGACAGCCAAGGAAGATTCCTTTTTTGTGGACGCTGCTTGACTTCTTTCGTATTCTTCTAGGTTGAGCGTGGTTGCAGGCGGATTGTTGAAGTTGTAGGGAGAATCCTTGTTTCGCTGGCGCTCCTTAAACAGCGTGTTACGAAACCAGTGCTTGATGACTTTTGTGACAAGACCCGTCTTCTCGGACATCTCCTGGATCTGTTCTTCCGTCGGCGAGTTGTTTATGTCGAAGTTTGCACGTAGAACCTGGAGCTGCTGCTCACTGATGCGTGTTCGAGCCGACTTCTGGTTTGAGGTCGTGGACAGCTGAGGATGGGGTGCCATGACAGCACCTGAAGCCGACTTGGACTGCTGCTGCTGAAGCTGCATCATCATCACTGGATCAATCATGGGGTACGGTTGCTGAGCAAACAGTTCTGAAACGGCGGCGAAGTGAGTAGGACCTGGAAGTCTGGGAGAGACCTGAGGTAGTATCCCCATACTCATCATCAGACTCAGTTGCATGCTCTGGTAGGCAGCCGCGAGCTGTAACTGCTGCTGTTTCAGTTTCATCTCCTCCTCTTCAACACTTTGGTGGCGAACAGAGGCTGATGAATCCTGTTTCCTCGAGCGCATCTTCTCTGCGACTTTTGGTTCCTCGTTACCTCCCACAAGTCGAACCTTTTCGTAATTTGCACGCAGATCTTGCTGAAGTTTCTCCAAGACGTTGATAGGCACGATTTCCTTGTGGACTATCTCTTGGTGCGACTTCAGCACAAAAATATCTGAGAAGCACTTCGAACATGTCGGACAAACACAAACGTTTCTGATTTCGGCGATACCAGCGCTCGAAGAACTGTTATCCTCGTTGTTTCTGTTGTCTAATTGTTTGTCATCTCCTAAATCCTTCGAGTCCGAAGCATCCGGTTGCGTTCTGCTCGGCTCCGTGGAAACCATCATCGCCTGATGGCCGTGCGACGTAGGTTTCTGTCGGAATTCATTAAACTGTTTGACACATTCGTAGCCAATTTTCTGAAGAATGCTATCCATCATCGTCTGGCCAATGCCCTTCCCACTGTTGTGCAGATCTGGTGCCAAGATGTTCGGAGTAGCGTCGGAACAGTCCAGCTGGTGCTGGTTCAGTACCTCCTCAGACTGGAACGCCTTGTGACACCTGGCGCAGGTGAACTCCGAGCTGCCAACCGAGTCGTCATGCATCGCCGATTTTGAACTGGATTCTGCCTTCATCGGCGCCGACTTTGAAACCGATTCCACCTTCGAAACCGGTTCCACAGTCAATGCCGCGTCCGAGGAATTCTTGTGACTGGTTGCTGCTTGTGGTGCTTGAACCGTCGATAACGTGGGGGTATAAACATCGCCTTCCATGGCTGGTGGTACCACGATTGGAGGGACCGCATAGTTGGACAAAGCTGAAGACACCACTGGATTCATAAACGGAATGCCGTACTGCAGGAACTGGGCAATGGGAAACTTCTGTTGTCTCAGCAGATCGGCAAAACTGCTCTGGTCGCCAGCAGCGAACGGCGCCGTGAACATTGCGGGGCTCAGAATCGCCTGCCGCGCCGTCGAATCGGCCGCCTTGGTGCATCGGGAGACGTGCTGTTGGGAAGAGAGATGACTGTCGAGCTGAGTCTTCTGACTGTAGCTCACTTTGCAGACGGCGCAACGGAAGGGGCGATCAGCGGTTGAAGCCGAAGTCAGTAGGCGCTGGGGCGGCGGGGCAGACGGAGACGTGAACGGTTGGGTGACGGTATAAGATATAGCTGGAGTTTCCGACCCCACTGAAGAGCTCTTCCTCCCGGTCAGATCCAGGACAGACAGATCCGTTGGAGTCAGTTCACCTTTGCTGGGCGCAAACTGTTTCTCTTCGGGGGGACTGCTGACAGCTTTCGTTGGAATGCTTCTCTTTCTCTTGGACTTTTCCAAGTGCTGTCGCTCCAAGAGTCCATTCGCCTGGCTCAAGCTACCCTTGCCACTTGGAAACTTGGACACCAACCCATTCTGGCTACAGTCCCCATCACACTTCTGCAGTTGTTCTCCCTCAATGGAACAGCTTGCCTGAGACACGCTGCCCTCGAATTTCGCCTGCAGACAAGAGTTCGAATTTTCATCCAACCTACCTTCCAGTTTCTCCTCAACACTCGGATTGTCCACAGAGTGTGGATGAAAAGTAAAACTCAGGTCCTTTCCTCTTCCGGGAAGCAATGGAGAAGTTCTCTTCGGTCCTTGAGTGGTCATGTTCTCCAGACCCGATGCGCCTAGGAGCGCTAGCGATGATGCAGCCGCAAAACTTGCCTCGTACAGTGCCTGTTGCTCTAGAGTCAGTTCCTCATCGTGAACCACCTGCATATGTCTGCGGAAGTCTACGATGGATTGGAAGCGGTGCTGGCAGCTGGAGCATTCCACTGCCTTGTCCATCTCATGGCAATAGCAGTGCTTGTTTAAGTCTTCTTTCTTCCGGAACACCTGGTTGCACTTGGAGCACCGCAGTTCTTCTGTCCTTGTGAGGGCAACTGGAGGTTCTTTTCGATCTTTCATGTGGGCATCTAGGTAGTGAAGCTGAACGTCCGTGACCTTCGGATAGAACTTGTCACATCCGGAGTGCCAACAGAGGTAAACGGGTCCTGCCGACGTCTGCTGGATCGCCAGATGTCCCAGTGATTCCTGGTGGGTGAAAAGCATGTCAAAGTTTGGGAAATTTCCTTTGCACATGTGGCATGACAGCTTTTCTTGCTCGGCAACTGCAGCAGAACTTTTGTTTTCGCTAAGACCTAAAATACCAGAAATTTGGATGTAATATAAATAAAGCAAATAGTTGAAGATATGGCAAGAGATTTATTGGCATGGCAAGTGATTAATGCTTCTAGTGCAAGATTTACTGGCAAAGCAAATGATTAATGCTCACTGTGAATGATTTACTGGCATGGCAAAGGATTAATGCTCATAGTGAGTGATTTACTGGCATGGCAAATGATTAACTGGCACTGAAAATGATTAACACTCATTTTGAATGATTTTTTGCCATGGCAAATGATTTATGCTCATTGTGAATGATTTACTGACACAGCAAATGATTAACACTCATTGCGAATTATGTATTAGCATAGCAAATGATTACCTGCCATAGTGAATGATTTACTGGCATGGCAAATGAAAATGATTAACACTCATTGTGAATGATTTAATGACATGGCAAATGATTAACTGCAATGATTAATGATTTTACTGTAACGTATATATATATATATATATATAATAATAATAAGACAATTTCTATAGCATTGTAACAAGGCCGAGGCCAAAGAATAGGGCGCTGTACATGTTCAAGCAACAATAGAAAATTAACTACAGTCAAGACACTTATTATAGCCCCTTTAAGTAGCACTCAAAAACGCTGACAACCAACTTGCCTTGTATCTCAGTGCTTTCTGCCATATTTTCCTTTCCAACTGATTCACTATTTGACGCTTTGACTGATTCAGTATTAATTGAATCAACCAGTTCACCATCCTTATCAAGATCAATGACCAAACCATCTGATTCCTCGCAAATCGATGACATAGAGGTCATGCTCTGCCGACCTTTAACCTGAACCGGAAGGTCAGGCGTTGACTCACAGTGTTTGCTCTCCAACTGTTCCGTTTGTGTCTTGGGATTTTGTAAAGCATCCTTCCCGCTGAAGTCGACCAACGACATAAATTTGTGCAAAGCCTCCGTCTTGACTTCGTGATTCTAGAGCAGGAACAAAGCATACTTTTAGTATTCTGTTTTTGGTATTCAATTTTTAGGATTCTATTTTGAACATTTTATTTTTATAGCAGTCCCTTCAGCTAAGTCCGAGCGTGTCCATGTGTATGAAGTGTTAGGAACTTTATTCTTTAGCCTCAGCTACGAGGGCAGGCGGCAGTCCCTTGCCGCCTGTACACTGACCACACTGACAGTGTGTGGTCAGCGTACTCATTTTATAGCCGAGTTCATTAGAGGTCACAAGTGGAGCAGAAATCTCAAAACTTCGTGCTGCAATTACAACAACCTCCACTTACATTTGCACTAACTGTAAAATTACAGTTACAGCAACCATAAAATTACATTCGTCAAGGCGAGGATCTGAACCACTAACTTCTTGGTTGTCAGTCCAGCAAGCTAACTGCTAGACAATCGCACAACCAGGGCAGATACTCAAGTCGCTTTAATACCTTGACGAGGTGGTTCTGAAGCATGTTGCGGTCCCCCGTGAATTCCATGCAGAGGAAACAGGACAGCATCGTCGACACAGACGCATTGTGAATCCCGTTTTCCATGGAAACAACGGATTTGGTGACATGCGTCATCTGCGACTCCTGTCCCTCGTTGGTCATCAGATTTGGTGCAACAAGTAATCGATTCGTCGGTAAGTCAGTGTCCTCCACACCTGTTACAAAATTAGCATAAGGTGATTAACTACCTGGGTTTTTAATATATTTCTAAAGTCACAATTGATTACCGGGATTTTTATTACATTCATAAGAAGGAATTTATAACCCGCGCTATTAAGAGGCCCATAAAGGTGCCAAGCGAACATCCTGATCCACACACGCATAGAGTAAGCACGTATATGGACATTTGTCGATACTTTCTAAGACTCTGTTAAACTGAATACTGCAACAGTTGGGCACAGAACTGGGCAGTAAATTCCAAAGTCTCAGACATGATTACCAGAATTCGTTGAACAGCTGAGCTTTGACTTGTGGGTCAGTTGAATAGCTGACCTGTGGTCAGTAAGTCAATTAGTTTGTAATTGTAATCGTAATCTCGAGATTTCTCCAGTGCCGAAAGAAAGCCAAGTCGCAGATTCTAGCTTATTCACAGGCATTCAGTCAAAAACAAAATCAGTAGACCGGAAAGGTGTTTAGAATTGGAGTGGCAAGAGAGGTTGGGGAAGAGGAGGAATCAGGCTGGGCCAGTTAACAAAGTTTATTTGTTAGCCAGTTAACTAAATGACTCATTAAATGGTTCACCAACAACCGACTGACTATACGTTGGCTGATTAACTAGTTAACCCCTTGCCTGATTGACCCAAGGACTAGTTAACCAGCTGACTAACTGGCCTATTTATTACTATTGCATTTACCACTCTTGCAGACATCTTCACCTAAGTTGCCCCTGAAGACTCTAACCAAGCAGTTTCTTGAAATTTCTAATTACAACTAATGGATCGGACAGACCATTACGCACGCCGCGTTTACACGTAAAGCATTACAGCGATTACAGATTACAGCAAATCGTGATTAATTTTTGCTGTGCTAAATACGCTGCTCGGTCGTGCTCGGCGGAGTGTGACCTGCTTATTATTATTAATATTAATAGCCTCGAGTGAGGTTGCAATAATTTCATATGCGGTCGGCACAGTCGTTTCGAGCTTAAATGCTGCTCGGTCCTAGTATGTACAAAGGCGTTGGTACACATCAAGAAAAACCGGTAATCAACGGACCGTGTGTTCTTAAGATCACTGCCTGCCTGGCTGCATGCTTTCAGCTCTAACGTCAGTCAGTACACGAGTACTGATAAAATTAATGTCTCCTAGGACAAGTCACTAGTGTGGCTACAACGCTCGCAGACTTAATGTCAGACAGTTCTAACCTTCAAAAGGCCACACTGCACTATTTAAAGTAATACATGTTAACAGCTGTCACGAGTGTGGCACACATGCTACATATATAGAACGCTGGTAGACATAAAGTGTCTGGTATCAAAGCACACTCGTTGTCGTCTGCCACTAAACAATATCTTTCTAATAACTTCAAAAGGTCACAATAATGATTAACTACCTCAAAACGTCACAATAATTTCCATGCTTTACAAACAGCTGATGTCGCAAAGCATTATTTTTCCTCAGGTACGCATAATCTCATAAGGACTTATTATAATTATTTACTGCTACTACTTCTACTGCTAATACTACGAAAGTTTGTAATGCGCAGTCACACAGAAACGTGAATCTGAGGCAAGGTTAGTCGGCCACAAGCGACAGAGCCTTCAGACATTGAAAATGTTTGAAGGCCATTGAGAAATAATGAGATTTATGGCGTTTCGTGAAGAAAGAAAACGAACTTGGGCGTTCTGACAACGCTAGTGTCTGCTGTCTACAGACCTCACTTTTAGGCGTGCTCATCACTTGTCTTGCTCGCCCGTTTGTGTAAAATGTTGATTAGGGGTATTATAAAGTTTTACAGTCGACGCTGCTGCTAGCAAATCTATTCATCTTTCATTTTATGGTCTGCCTGCGTTCTGTACGATATCTTTTGTGCGGCTTAGACCAGGCTGCTTTCTGCTATTCAGGTTGATACCTATTCACTATTCACCTCGAATACCTGACAGGCCGAGTCTCGGGTTTACAAGACGAGAAAATACTATACCTCGTCCTCGCCAAGACATTTACAGCTTTCAGATCGAGACAAGCGAAAATCCGACTAAACAAATCCGTTACTGGAACGCAGCCCAGTTCTGTTGTCTGAATGTGCGCAGCAAAACTCATTACTCTGCATTTGGTGTTAGTTTCGGGCGCAGTAGTTTAGTGGGGTGCGCGATGGACTGTCAGCTCTGAGGTCACGGGTTCAAGTTCCCGCCTGGGCAGAAAGATGTTTCATGATTATTATGCATTTATTAAGCGCCGCTCTCTAATGACTAAGCATCAATTGATGGCGCTGAGAAACTGAGTGAAGGACTTATTCAAGGTCGCTACACAGTAACCATCTCAGGGAGGCTTGAATCTGTAATCTTCGCGTTAAAGGCCGAGTGTCCTAACCAATCGATTCTGCCCCACTAACGTTCCTAGGAAACTTGACTATAAAATGAGTACACCGACTGTACACGTCGGTGGGAAAATCAGGTTGTGAGGGTAAGGACTGGCCAACCGTCCTCATATGCCTCCTCATATGCTGAGGCAAAGAAAATGAAGTCGCTTCTAACCCACAGCTGCGTCCAGGAGTTAACTGAAGGAACTGCTCTTCAGCTTGTAATGTGGAGAGAATGGGTTTGAGCTTTCTCTGAGACGGTTATTGTGCATAAGGGCCTTGAGCGAGTCCTTCATTCTTCATTCGCAATGGCTCAGCGCCCTCAGTCAATGCACAGTCGCCTGATATCGGCACTTAATAAATGCAGAAATAATAATACATACATACTTATATATATATTATATTATTATATATACATATATATATATATATTGTATATATATATTATATATAAGTGATGATGCTACAGCCTCGTGGCTAGCATCCTGGACTGTCAAACCAAAGGTTGTGGTTCAAATCCCTCCCATGACAGTGCAATATTTTCAACTCCTGCCCCTCTAAGCCCCTCTGGCGAAATAACCTGTAAAATGAGTACATCAACTGTGTAAGATTTGACCGTGAACAAAGACACTCTAACCTACATATGTTTCTCTCGCCTTTAGGAATATCTGACCCGGCTTCTCGAACCAATTATGATTTTGGATTGCGATTCTGACTCGAAGCGACCATCGACTGATGCCTTGAGCATTATGATAACGGCGCTATATAAGTCTTTAGATTAGAAAGAAACGTACCATTGTCGTGATCCGTTTCCATTCTCGTGTCAGGCAACTCATTGGAGTTCATGATGTCATTGTTATGGCTCTCTAAAAAATAAATAAAAATAAGCCAAATAAAACTATTTACAATTAATTATTTAGATGCAAAGCTAAACATCCGTTAACTGGAAGGTAGGCAGGTAGGTAAGTACGCAGGTAACAAGTAGAAAGTAGGTAATTAGGCAGATATCAAGTAGGAAGATAGCTGGTACGTTAAATCCGAACTTTGCAGATATTGCTCAAGAAACATTTTGCTTAGAGTGTACCTCTTTAGATACATACATATATAAATAAATACAAACACATACATGCAAACGTAATTAAATGCACATAGGCTACATAATACCTATATACAGGAATACATGCATGCATACATACACACATAAACATACAAACATGCATACATACATGCATGCATACATAAACACATACATATATACACATATACGTAGTACATACATACATACATACATACACATATACACATACGTAGTACATACATACATACATACACGCATACATACATACAAACATACATATATACATACATACAAACATACATACATATATACATACATACATGCATACATACACATAAACATACAAACATGCATACATACATGCATGCATATATACACACATACGTAGTACATACATATATACATACATGCATGCATACATACATACAAACATACATACATACATACACACATACATACATACATACATATATACACACATATGTAGTACATACATATATACATACATGCATGCATACATACAAACATACATACATACACACATACATACATATATACACACATACGTAGTACATACATACATTCAAATATACATACATATATACATACATACATACATACATGGATGCATATACAAACTACAATATTAGTCATTTATTGGACACTGAACAACTTTCTGCTCAAACAAAACAAAAAGTAATAAAATAACTAGACATTATTCGTCATCTGACATAACAGCGCTACTCCATTCAAATACAAATACGCCTGACAAGGTCTCTCTTGCTGACCAAAGTCATGTAACTGTAACTGTAATTTGAAGCTTCTGTAGCGCCAGGGTCCAATGCACAAGGCATCAACCGATGGCAAGCCAAAATCGAGCCAGAGTCAGGTCAATACACAGAAAGTCAGTTCCCTGAAACAGAGACGCAGGCTATGGGGACCAGCCAATATTAAGGGATGTATGTGGCCAAACAAAAGTAGAAGAATGCTCATACCCCTAAGCCAACCCTGAGGGGCACCCACAGGTGCTAAGTGTTGACGATTATGTTTCCATATGTAATCTAATTTAATCTGATGACTTCTATAGCGCCGTTATCACAACAAGCAAGGCATCAATTGATGGTTGCCGCAAATTAAACTATAGTCAAATATCGTAATCCGTTGGAGAAGCCTGGTCAAAATCCAACAGATCAGTGAAACCAGAAGTCAAATGATGTACCCTAGTCCTTATGTACGTTGGCCTCGACGCCTGATCTTCCCTCTAACAGTGTGCAGTGATGTACTCATTTTATGGTCAAGTTAAACGGATATCTTGAAATAAATGTCTATGCTGGCGGAAATTTAAACTCAGCTTGACAGTCCAGCAAGCTAAAAACTAGACTGGATCGTTCCCACTAGAACAGAATAAAACCACTTCGTTATCATTGTTGGAAAGGTAACATAAGCTAAAGTAAAGGTAACGTTTTTGTTAATATGTCGCGCTGCCCCAGAAACATCCTTAACTACAGGGCCAGGCCTTGGAGAACAAATGCTGATACATGCATGTAATAAAAGACCTAACAATACACTGCGCTTCTCCCAAAACACATTCCTCTCACAGGACCGTGGCTCCTAGGCACTGCAATAAAAAAGCAATTATCTTACCTTACCTTACCCACCTGCTCCAAAACCGCACACATTACTGAAATTGCTCGGTTACCTTACCCTACCTTACCTCACTTTACCTTACATTGCTCCTACAAAACCGAACACATAACTGGAATTGCTCGGTTACCTGACCCTACCTTACCTCACTTTACCTTACATTGCTCCTACAAAACCGAACACATAACTGGAATTGCCGGGTTAGTTATCACGAAGACAGATAAGATCTAGGTAGGAGTAAGATGTTCCAGGAATGCCAACTGAGATCAGCATCAGCATCTCGCTGAAATAACAGCATCAGCAGCCCACATCGCATCTTGTTCTGCAGCGCATCTCGTCCTGCGAATAAATACCATCGCATAAAAGCCAAGTAGTTACTTTCCAGGTGCTCCAGACTTTCTCTAATTAGGTTAAAGATATCTGCCTGACGTGACCTCGAATGGTTGGGAATGACGCAGAAAGATCCTAAGTCGAACTGATGAATCTTTGGCATCGAATGCGTTCCAAAATAGCAACTGATTGAAAACACTTAAATATCATTTAATCAGAGAACTACATATATGAGGACTGACGCTGATAGTAGAAAACTATTTATTATTATCATTATTTTTTGCTTTTTTGTTTTTTTTTCCCAAGGTACATATGATCCCTCAAGAATATAAAAATTCAAGGAAGCGTTATTCTGGGAAGGCTAATCTTTGCTGAAGGCTGTTTTTGCTGGAAAAGATGCTCAAGAAATGATAGCATTAAAGCGCTGGATGGCCACAGATAAGCGCTGATGGAAGAAAAATTATTATTATTATTATTATGATTATTATTATTTAAGTCAATTTGTAAAGTTCAAGATAATGTAACTAAATGCACCTGAAATGCTCAAAATGCACTAACAAGACGAAACACATACAGATGAGTCTTCAGCATCGTTTGGAAGCTCATCAGTGAAACAACCTAAGCGGGGAGCAGAATGCGGGAAATGAGTAAACAAGATGACAAAGACTCTGCACAACAGAAATGAGCCTGGCTGTGGAAAAACACAGGAATCTCAAAACTAGAAAAAAAAACAGAAATGATGAAATATAACAGTCTTCGGATGTGCACCAAATGTGCTGGAAAAAGTCGTTCGGCCAAGACTCCGATAGTTTAGTTCCACGTGGAACAAATGCCAGCAGACCTAATCCAATACAATGTAACACATGCAAGACTGAAAGAAATGAATATCAAAGGAAGACTACAACTATGCTGGACAGATAGCACACACGAAGACATAAACAAGACTTAGACTAAACATGAGAAAAGCAATGTATCTGACAAGCAACTGAAAAGAATGGAGATCATTCATATACATCCATCGCCACCAAACGGCTGTCTTCAGAAACTGATGATGATGGTGATGATACAGGCACGTATCAAAGAAGCAAAAACTACCTTACATACATTGCTCTTCCCTAGAACATCCTTCAAATGAATGATCTGAAGACTAATGTTGATACAGGCATGCATTAACTGAACAGTTACTTTACCATTATGTATGCATAGGTATTTATCAGAATGTAACATAAACAGACATTTATTTAGAGGCACTTCAGTGTAGCGCCTGATTAGAGTTCAAGACTCATTCGTTCACCGCTTTATATAGCGCCCCTCCAAGGTATCTACTCCAAGGCATTCAAAGGCTGAGGAATTCTTACACCTAGTTCTTGTCTCAAGTAATCTGGCCTTTTTCATAGTAAGAAGTAATGCCTAATTAATTTACACCAGACTCCAGACAATTTAGGTTCCGAAGTATCTAGGCCACACCATGTCGCTTAAGAGTATTAGCACAGTCCAATTTTTGAACCCCATTGTCTCTGCCAGCCAGGATGCCAATGAGAAACTCTCAAACAAGTCTGTCACCCTTTAGGCCTTCGATATTTGGGTGGCCTTAAGGTCTTTGTGAATGCCTTTTCAATGCTTGCTGGCATTATCTACTCACAATCCTAGATATATTGTAATTAATATAGGACATTATAAAGTAACACAATTTATAGAAGTACTGGTCATTTTTTTTAGTTACTCACTATAAACCAGTCATTCTGAAATTAATAATTCATAAGTTTAGTTGTTATTATTATTATTATTATTATTATTTTGAGTCCTCAGGGATCATTGGTACCTCACAAAAATAATTTTTAAAAAACCCAATAAAAATAGAAAATAGATCATGATTCCTCTACTGGAGTTAGAGATTGGTAGTTCCTGATGCTAATCTAATTTTTAAATCTCAGGTAATCATAAAAATCTACCTCATATAAATAATAATAATAACAATTGTAACCACAACAATATTAGTAATAATAATAATTATTATAATTAATAAATAATAAATAATAGTATGAGATGTAGTCCTTTATGCTCCAGTTGATTTTTCATTTTCTACAGATATTTGTTGTTAAATCCCGAGGGATTATATTTGCCTCAAAAAAATGGCCACTCCAGAAGGCATCATAATTTTTTTCAAAATCCTCAGAGATCAATTTAGGAAAGAAAATAATAAGAATAATAATAATAAATTAATTATATATTCATTGTTGAAGGTAGAGTAGTAGTGGAGAGGAAGAAAGTAATTACTCCGAATGTTTCTAATAACACAAATAACATCCTTAAAATATTTACCAATTGATCTCAAAATATCCTATGATCCTGCATTCCACATCCCACTCAAACCTAACGACCTCAGTAATAGAAACCTTCAGGTTTCGTTACTCAGTCATTTAATTAATTAATTAACAATTAAGGCCCCTTAACAGGCTTCGGCAGCAATCCAGGCAGAATATAACTAAGCAGCAGACGCAAGTGTAAGCCATCTAACTAGCAAGCCCTGATAGTGGCACACACAAAGGGCGTCGACACAGGGCAGGCCATGGGCCACGGCACCCGCTCAGAAATAAGAACGGACAGAGGTGCTTTTGGTTCCAAACGTTTTGACCTGAAGATAACAATCTCTTGTACAATGTAGTCAATCGTCGTATGTCAAAGTTTTCAATACTAGTTGTGAAGCAATGGCCTAGTAAACAGCAAAGAGCAGAAAGGTAAATATTTTCGGCCCATTTAAAATTTCTGCGTCCAGCAATAGCCCACTCTAAATTTAAAATATCGTAAAAACCACAGCACCCCACTTATAACTCTCAAAGACCAGAGGACCAAATTGGTCCTCTACACTTTTGACCTGAAGATTAAAATTTCTGGTATATTCCATTCAATTGAGATAAGTCAAATCATTCAACAGAAGTTGTGAAGCAACTGAGCACTTCTCGCTAACTGACGAACCTTCTCTTTTCCTATCATCTGACATCATTTAGGCTCAAGTGATGAGCCCCTCTGATTAGTGTCTATGATTAGTGTCTAGTTTCTTTGAAAGCAGCGCTATATAAATTTCAAATTACAATTGTGATGGCTTGTTAACCTGCACAGTGCAAACAGGTTATCGAGAACTCTGGCTCCCTGTCAAGTCTCCTGGATCCACTAGTGGCTCACCCTCAACTTTAGAAAAGAGCCAATGCTTCTGGTCTTGTACACAAGCACTGGCATTCATTGTGGGCTTCTTATTAGGGTTTGACTGTACCTCAGTTAAACTGGAACCAAGCTCCCACTTGCAAAGTGCTCAACTAACAGCCATCTTTTCCACTGTGGTGTTTAATAACACTGACTAACATTAAGAGCAAAACATCTGGCAATAGATTTACTAGAATGCCAACAAATTTTTTAAAACAGCCTCAAAAACGAGGTCAGACGGCCCATCACACCTGATGTACTCGGTTACAGCTAAGCCTACTAGAGGACGCCAGTAGGAAAGAATATCAAGTCATTAGATTAGACCAGCATTGTATTCATCTGTTTCAACATGCTTACTCACATTAGTCCGACTTCTGGTTTCTCTGACCCATCAGATTTCACCAGGCTTCTCCGGATTAACATTTTCCACTACGGCTTTACTTCAAGAGATGAGCAACTGCTACCTAGTATATTATGATAACGGCGCTATAGAAGTCATTAGTTTACATCTCTTTCAATATGCCTGTAAACTCTCACGTCGCCCGACTTCTCGTCTCCCTCACATATTGGATTTCGAATGTACTTTTCCAACAGATTATGATTTTGACTACCATTGAAAAGTTACCATCAGCTGTATCCGCTGTATCCAGTGCCGTAAATGCGCTACAAAAGTCGGATTCAATTAGATTATTATCAGACCTACCTAGACGGTTGCTTCAGTCCGAGCTGGTGCCAGCAAACTAAACTAACCGGAGTCGTTGAAACTCATGTGGCCGCATGCGCGTCCAATCAGCAAACCATACATATCCAAATACTCAATCTAGTTCTTCTTTGGACAAACGAGACACGGCAGCCCCACTCTTTTTGAGGCCAGGCCGGGCTGGGCTGGGCGAATTCATTAGAGCAATCACCGGCAAGACAGTTAAAGACACTCAGCCGAGCCCAGCCAGCCGAAGCTCAGCCAGCCAGCACTTCAATCCAATACGCCATTCTCTCAAACAATTGGGCAAATATTTGATATTGCACTTCGCCATACTTGGCTGAACACCACATCGAACAATTAACCAACGAAGAACATTTTGTATAAATCGCATATACAAATTTTATATATATACACAATCTAATATATATATAATCTAATATACATACATACATGCATACATACATACACACATACAAACATACATGCATACATACATCTGTATCACATACATATATACAAAAACACATATGCACATACATACTTACACACAAGTGGGGTATGGTAGCCGATTGGTTGGTGTGCTCAGCTTGTAACTCAGAGAGTACGGGTTCGAGCTTCCTCTGAAATGGTTACTGTCGAAAAGGACCTTGAGCAAGTCCTTCACTCACAATTGCTCAGCGTCATCAGTCGATGCTTAGTCACTAGATAGTGGCTCTTAATAAGTGCAGAAATAATAATACCAACATACCTATATACATAGATACATACATACATATCACATATATGCATGTAACAACCACACGTACATAAAAACATACACACATACATACACGCGAACACAAGATTAAATGTAATGTCAGATATGTATACAATCTAAAGCCAATGCGCAGCTATACCTACGCGCATTATAAGCTCACAGGCAGCGCCTGACACAATCACCCTTCCCAAAAACTTAATGCCAGGCTGTAGTATTTCGGCCACCTCCCTGGGTCTCGTCTTCTCTGCTCTCCTGATTCCTTTGTTCTCCTTCATTTGCAAATGACGTGAAGGCCTCGTAAAAGCCAAAAGGGGGGCTATCGTCGTCACCACACAAAGACAGGAAGACACACACAGACACAGACACAGACACAGAGAGCGAGAGAGGAAAAAAGAATTTCGAATTCCATGACGGCTGTGTCTACCCGGTCATGCTTGAAAGACCGCAGGCAAAGCCCCGGCCCCAACAGAAACAACAATGCTTGTTATTAAACTTCACCCGACAACTCATGCATTAAATATCAAAGTGATTAATACGACCGCGCTGACCCATTTGTTTGCTTCTCCCGTATGAAAAAGAAATTTTACAATACTGGCAATCTTGATAAACCAGTTAAACCTTTCAGAAAGCGCACACCTCTGAAACGAATGCACATCTAGTCTCTTGAAAGTATCCTTCGTGATTTCGAAAGGTTCTCTAGTACTGTCGCGATAACAAGCACATAGAAGACAATACAAGACTGTGCTATATATGTGCTCCCATTTTTTGTTGAAATCACATCTTTTTCAGTTGTCTGAAAACCGGCCAAGATTCGACAGAGTTCCAAATTTCTTAAAAGGTGCTTTATAAATGTTTACATATACATACATACATACATACATACATATATATGTTCATATATAATATGTATGGCATGTACTGTTAAGTGCTTGAAAACCATTGTACATGGTTGTGGTTTCCTTGTCAAGTCAGAAGAACCTCCGAGTCTCTCTTGTAGTGGTGCTATATAACTATGTGATTACAAGTACAATTACATACACACAACATGCATACACACATGCATACATATACATATATACATACATACATATGCTATCAATGCTAACAGCTTCATTTGAAGCTTGCTATGTTCAAAATTCTACTCTGCTACGAGTTACAGAACAGGAACAAGATGGCCAGTAAATACCTCAAAAGATTAGCACCAACCAAGAATTATTAGTAACTTATTTCTCTTTTAGCCAGTTCGCCGGTCACCACGCATGCCAAACAAACCTGATCACTTAAAAGCCTAGATATCATATTTATGAATCAGACAAGATCTTCATCAGTTTTGTGCATCAAACAGGCATTGGGTCGTCCATTGCTGACGTCCGCAGAGGGGTGAGGAGGATGGGTCTCCAAAATGCGGACAATGCCGACATGGGGGGGGGGGGCTATGGCCAATGCGCTCATCCGCATCTAACTTTCGTAGGTAGTTATTTCAGTACCCTCTGCACCTTATAGTCAGAATCACTGCACATAGCACAATCATAGCTCAGTACCCAGGGTAGCCTAATTTAGGCCTCAGTACTCCGCTGCTGCGCGGACGTCCGCAGAGGAGGATGGAGAAGGTAATGCCAAATGTGGACAAATGCGAACAAGGGAGGGATGGGTACAAAGTAGGTCAATTTTGCGAACATCCTTTATGGACGACCCCTCATATACGTATTTATAATACAGCTGTATCAAATATTGTATCTGATTCGCCTCCGACCCGAATAGTTGTATTTGGCCAAATAGTTTCTTGAATGTGAATAAGAAAAGTAAATGCACTATATAAATTTTAGCTGCTACTTATAGTGGATATGTGCAACACTCTATTTTCTCTCTCAATCTCGGGTGGCCATTATGTAAGCAAATGGTCAAAAGCGAAAGATTACCCTGAAGTTACCTTTCACAGTTTAGAACAATTAGTTTCTCTGAACATAGCTTCAGTAACCAGTACAATCATTTTCTTGTCTAATTAAAGGCATTCTAAATTTTGTATTGTTGGGAAGTTCAATGACGGTAGACAAACAAATTTTATTAAATAAAATTTAAAGTTTATGTATTTCTAGGTTTTTTTACTCACATTTAAATATAAAAAATATTAATGTATAGCATGTCCTGCTTTTGCCATTACCAGCTATTCGTATTTGTATTCAGCCGAATGTCGTGTTCAATCATTCGTATTTGACTGAATAGTACAAAATGCTATTCTGTACAGCACTAATTTATAAGCATATAACAAGTTGAAATACGTACATATAATATCCATGTATATAATGCATGTGTGTATTTAAGTATGCAGGTATGTATATGAAGTATGTGTAATATATGCATGTATAAAAAAGAAATAAGTAATCAGATAGCTTACTAGATTCAGGAAACAGATTAACATAAAATGGCACTAACTCTTTGATTGCAGGTTCTTTACTAATGGATGATTCTGGTCTTAATGACATTAATTAATGGTGAAAATAATTATAATAATATTAACAACAAAAAATAATAATGCCAGTAGTTAATATCGTTAAGGCTGGTGCAGAGAGAGTCTCTGATTAGTTTATCTTAAAGAGGGGCTACAGAAATTCTGGATTACAATTACAATTACAAAAGAAGCCACAGAGTTGCTCTGGTTCACGCAATATGAGAAATTTACTGAATGCGCGATTCCACTTTATCTCCACATTTTAGGTATGTACGCATGTATGTATGTATGTATGTATGTATGCATGTATGTATGTATGAATGTATGTATGTATGTACGCATGTATGTATGTATGAATGTATGTATGCATGAATGTATGTATGTACGCATACTGTATGTATGCATTATGCATATATGCATGTACTGTATAATGGCATGTACGTAAGTATGTATGATATGCATATATGCATGCATGTATGTATGTATGTATGTATGGTATGTATGCATGTACGACTGTATGTATGTATGCAGGTATGATTGCATGTATGTATGTATGGTATGTATGCATGTACGACTGTATGTATGTATGCAAGTATGATTGTATGTATGTATGTATGTATGTATGTATGATTGTATGTATGTATGCATGTACTGCAAGATTTTATGTATGTATGTATGTATGTATCTATGCATGCACTGTATGTATGTATGTATGTATGTATGTATGTACACATGTACTGTATGTATGTATATATGTATGCATGTACTGTATGTATGTATGTATGTACTATGTATTAAGAACCGTTACATAGATCATCTAAGACAGACCAGCGACACTGTAATATCGCCCATGCATCTGCATCAATCCCTTTAACACCGCAAACTTTCCAAGGAGCAATATTGCCCGCAGCAGCACTGCGTAAGAGTTACGCAAACGGGAAAACCGCACTTGGTGTCCGCAGTTGCACTCGTGGGTCGATGCGAATGACCTGAGTAAATTTAAACATCGAGGTAAGAACAGTGAATGACCTCGCATTCCTTTCCTTGTTCCGTTTTTCTTCCTTCCTTCCTTCCCCGCCACCCAAACTCAACCCCGTGGACTTTGTCCCCATTCCGTCCAAAGATCGCAGAACAGCAATGGCGGATCCGATCCATGGTCGCCATTCCATCCGCTGCTCACCGTGTGATTTAGGGGGCCACGCAGATGAGTTCGCCACCAAACCAGTTTCGGTTGCCAATAGAAATACTAAAGTTTAAGCGGTTCTAACAATACTGTTTAAGGAAACAAGAGGCAAAACGCACGGTTCTAACAATACTGCTTAAGGAAGAAGAGGAGGCAAAAAGATGGTTATAATAGCACCGTTTAAGAAAACAGATGAGGCAAAAAGGAAAACAAAAGCGAAAAAGTCGCTGAAAGTGGGAAACGGGCAAAAATGGGGTCCTCAAACCAGATTTAGTGGAGGTTGTCCAGATAAATGGTAAAGTTTAAAAAACTGTTATATACTGTACTGCTAAGCAAAAATGCGGTGAAAAGGAAAACAAATTAAAAAGTTGAGTAAAAGAGGGTAAAAAGGTATCAAATGTGGAAGACCATCCAGGGAAACCTTAAAACTCGTCAGAATTTTTCGCCCTATATTGGCCTACTTTACAGAACCTGAACCACAGTAAAATTTACCCCACTTCTCCGGTTGTTGATCAACCAGCAGAGCAAGTCATCTAGCGAGCGCTTAACGTTGCGAAAAGTCAGAAGCGCGCATAACAGTGTCATCTTAAAGTAGCGAGAACCATCTCAGACACAATAGACACTGGATGACTATAGATGACGGCGGGTTAGGCACCGGCAAGATGACGGAAGCTGACTGAAAAACTACAACTATTAGCATACACACCGAAAGACGACAGATGACGGAAGAATACGCACCGGAAAGATGGCGGAAGATGACGGAAGATGACGGAAAACTACAACTATTACTACTAACGGGCGCGAATTCCGACGCGTTCCCTTCCTCTGCGGCGCCAATCAATATGCAGCCTCAGCCAAATGAACCTCCTATCCCGGGGCATGTGCACTATGGTGATATGAAAATGACCCCAAAGGAGTGTATTGGCGGCGGTGGTGGATGAGTCGTAGGAGGAGGAGACGGAGGGTACCGTGGGGGAGCTGGCGGTACTGGCAGCAGCTTCTACAGTTGGTCAAAGGCCATGAAGAATGGAAAGGCGAGGCATTAACCGGGCCTAACGGAGCCCAGATGTGGCAGATTGAGTAAACAGCTAGATCTAATTAGAAGGGGAGAGAGAGCGAGCGAGCGAACGAGAGAGAGAGAGAGAAAGCACCACGGCTTCTGTTATAGCTTGCTCTAGCTAGCTTGCAAGCGAGTAGCTAGCCACTGGTCCCGCACGTTCTCCTCAGCGCCATAGACACAAACGTACACGCACACACGCCAAAATGATAGCAGCATAAATAGCTTTCAGGCAGCCAGCAAGAAGAAATCAGGACGGCTCATTAAAACCACGGACGGCTCCGGCTAGGATCGCACACAAGTACACCAACGGTGCTCCGCGATAGCCCGCGAGCCGCTGTGGTGCCAGATCGGTTCCGGGGTGAAGACGGTTCCACTTTTGCCACAACATAGTGTGGCGAATTTTGTAAGTATACTGCAGCCTTGGTAGCAAATTTTTTCATAGGAAGCAATAATTTAGTAAGTAGAAGAATACACGTCATAACAGTCTGTACTTCATCATCATCGTCGTCATCGTCATCAGCATCATCATACACTAGCTAATTGGCTGGCCTCAGGAACTGTTGGTGCGAACGAATTACCTCCATCGTTTTCGGTAATTTGTCAAATTTAGTGCTACCCTCATGTTTAGTCCAATCCTTAACATGTTTTCTTTTATGCTGCCTATCTAGCATAGACCACGTGGTCTCCCTTTGCTTCTTTCCTTTGACTCTTCCATGTAGCGTAGTTTGTGAGATTCGTTCAGCTGGCTCTCCTTCACATAGCCAAAATATCGTAGACTTCGCTGAACGACTTCATCCAGCAGAGTTTTCTGCATAATCAGCCGGATTTTAAGTATCCCGTTGTCTTGATAGCAAAATTAATGCAAAACAAATTTTAATGAGTGGAGAAACAGAAGCCCATACAGACTGTACCTATGCAGTCGTAATGCGGACAAACACGACTCTGACAAATCAAGGGGCAGCAAATCGTATCATCGCCAGTTCCACTTTCATAAACAAATTTCCGCATCCTGTTTACGTGAACCAATCACAATATTTTCGGGACCGTTTTCACCCGGACCTCATTTGAACGGACACCTGCGAACGCGCCGGTAAGCATTAGAAAGACGGAGATAGATATTGTAGTGAGTACATTCGACGTCGGCCTCGCCGGCCCCCGTTCCAATGGAACCATAATTAACTTGATTAGAGATACGCAAGACAACCGGGCGAGTCAGACTACACAGTTCACTCCACCCTGAACAATATGCTGCTGCGTCTCTAAGCCACGCGGGTCAGTTGGGCGGTCGGGCGGTCGGTCGGTCGGTCGATCCGTCCGTCCGTCGGCCAGCCTGCCTTGCGAGCCTCATCGCACGCTCGAAAACACATATCGGGATCGTGGCCAAAGCCAATCGTTAGTCGTTGGAGATGATTCGACGCCGCTATTAACCTACTCGCGCGATGGTGGTGCTAATGGTGATGAATCCCTCGGCGAAGATCTTAGACTGAAAATGATAAGCTGACGGTCCGCGTATTTCGCAGCAACGATTCTGCCATTGTTTCGATGAAGCCCTGCTTTTGTGTGAAGCTAACTGAGTGAATTCATGCATAAAACGCAATCGTCGTCGTCGTCGTCATCATCAGCATCACCACCACCATCATCACCATCATCATCAGTATCATCATCATCAGCAGCAGCATCGTAGTAATCATCATCATCATCACCACCACCATCATCATCACCATCACTAGCATCATCATCATCACCATCATCATCACCACCATCATCATCATCTTCATCACCATCATCATCATCATCTTCATCACCATCATCATCACCACCACCACCACCATCATCATCATCATCATTACTACTACCACCACCACCATCATCATCATCATCAAATCTTGCTCTTGTGGGCCTTAATTTGATATAGCGCAAGTGATTAAGCTGCCCCCCCCCTGAAGCAGGTTTTGTTTCGCTGAGAAATTTCGGAGATTTACTTTTACACATATTACCAGATACTTAAATTTACATCATCAATATCGTCAGCAACTACTGTTTAACTTGAGGCGACCATCGATTCATACTTTGTGCATTTTTATAACGGCGCTATAGAAGTCATTAAATTAAATTAGATTTGATTAGATAATCGGTGTCGTCAACATCATAACCGCTGTCGTCATCAGCAACGTCATAATCATCATATTCATCAATAACATCATCATCATCATTTTCAACAGGATGATCCTACCACCACCAACAGAACCACTACCATAACCATCACCACTATCACCTCCACCAGGACCAATACCACCATCACCACCATCACCGAGTGTTATTCTAAGGCCAACGAAATGCTAATAGCTGGCAGGCAGACGAATAGAAGAGATAAAGTCGATCCAGACCAAACAAACCTTACGCAAAGGAAACCCAAGGAGTCTGGAGCGAGGGATAGGCGGGGAGGGGCCCCTTCAGCATCCATGCATCAGGCGGGGAGGGGCCCCTTCAGCATCCATGCATCAGGCGGGGAGGGGCCCTTTCAGCATCCATGCATCAGGCGGGGAGGGGCCCCTTCAGCATCCATGCATCAGGCGGGGAGGGGCCCCTTCAGCATCCATGCATCAGGCGGGGAGGGGCCCCTTCAGCATCCATGCATCAGGCGGGGAGGGGCCCCTTCAGCATCCATGCATCAGGCGGGGAGGGACCCCTTCAGCATCCATGCATCAGGCGGGGAGGGGCCCCTTCAGCATCCATGCATCAGGCGGGAGGGGCCCCTTCAGCATCCATGCATCAGGCGGGAGGGGCCCCTTCAGCATCCATGCATCAGGCGGGAGGGGCCCCTTCAGCATCCATGCATCAGGCGGGAGGGACCCCTTCAGCATCCATGCATCAGGCGGGGAGGGACCCCTTCAGCATCCATGCATCAGGCGGGGAGGGACCCCTTCAGCATCCATGCATCAGGCGGGAGGGGCCCCTTCAGCATCCATGCATCAGGCGGGAGGGACCCCTTCAGCATCCATGCATCAGGCGGGGAGGGACCCCTTCAGCATCCATGCATCAGGCGGGGAGGGACCCCTTCAGCATCCATGCATCAGGCGGGGAGGGACCCCTTCAGCATCCATGCATCAGGCGGGAGGGGCCCCTTCAGCATCCATGCATCAGGCGGGGAGGGACCCCTTCAGCATCCATGCATCAGGCGGGAGGGGCCCCTTCAGCATCCATGCATCAGGCGGGGAGGGACCCCTTCAGCATCCATGCATCAGGCGGGGAGGGACCCCTTCAGCATCCATGCATCAGGCGGGAGGGGCCCCCTTCAGCATCCATGCATCAGGCGGGGAGGGACCCCTTCAGCATCCATGCATCAGGCGGGAGGGGCCCCTTCAGCATCCATGCATCAGGCGGGGAGGGGCCCCTTCAGCATCCATGCATCAGGCGGGGAGGGACCCCTTCAGCATCCATGCATCAGGCGGGGAGGGACCCCTTCAGCATCCATGCATCAGGCGGGGAGGGACCCCTTCAGCATCCATGCATCAGGCGGGAGGGGCCCCTTCAGCATCCATGCATCAGGCGGGGAGGGACCCCTTCAGCATCCATGCATCAGGCGGGGAGGGACCCCTTCAGCATCCATGCATCAGGCGGGGAGGGACCCCTTCAGCATCCATGCATCAGGCGGGGAGGGACCCCTTCAGCATCCATGCATCAGGCGGGGAGGGACCCCTTCAGCATCCATGCATCAGGCGGGGAGGGACCCCTTCAGCATCCATGCATCAGGCGGGGAGGGACCCCTTCAGCATCCATGCATCAGGCGGGAGGGGCCCCTTCAGCATCCATGCATCAGGCGGGGAGGGACCCCTTCAGCATCCATGCATCAGGCGGGAGGGGCCCCTTCAGCATCCATGCATCAGGCGGGGAGGGGCCCCTTCAGCATCCATGCATCAGACGGGGAGGGACCCCTTCAGCATCCATGCATCAGGCGGGGAGGGACCCCTTCAGCATCCATGCATCAGGCGGGGAGGGACCCCTTCAGCATCCATGCATCAGGCGGGAGGGGCCCCTTCAGCATCCATGCATCAGGCGGGGAGGGACCCCTTCAGCATCCATGCATCAGGCGGGGAGGGACCCCTTCAGCATCCATGCATCAGGCGGGGAGGGGCCCCTTCAGCATCCATGCATCAGGCGGGGAGGGACCCCTTCAGCATCCATGCATCAGGCGGGGAGGGACCCCTTCAGCATCCATGCATCAGGCGGGGAGGGACCCCTTCAGCATCCATGCATCAGGCGGGAGGGGCCCCTTCAGCATCCATGCATCAGGCGGGGAGGGACCCCTTCAGCATCCATGCATCAGGCGGGAGGGACCCCTTCAGCATCCATGCATCAGGCGGGAGGGGCCCCTTCAGCATCCATGCATCAGGCGGGAGGGGCCCCTTCAGCATCCATGCATCAGGCGTAGTCGGGTTTCGAACCCACCATATGACACAACTGAGAACAATTTTCCCCGGAGAATCACAACTGCAGTCGCAGCTCAAGAAATATCTTCAGTCCTTCTTGGTCACAGCTTCTCAAATAGATAGGGCACAAAGGCGCTATATAAATGTCCAGGTATGTACACACATCAGGAATCTGTTAAGAAGATGCTCTTGTCTAAAGGCGCTATATAAATATTCAGATATACATGGATACATACACGTACATAAATACATACATGCATACATACATACATGCATACATACATACATGAGAAACATACGTATATGCATTCATACATATATACATTACATACCGGTAAATAGAAAAATACATGCATGCATACATTCATACATGAGAAACATACCTACGTGCATTCATATATACATACATATATTACATACAGGTAAATAGATAACACACACACATTCATGCACGCATGCATACATACATACTTGCATACATACATACATGCATACATACATACATGTATACATACATACATACATACATACATGCAGGTTTTATTTAAATGCTGCCTAATATTTAGGTATAGAGAATCGTAATCTCGAGAATTCTACAGCGCCCAACGAAAGCTAAGTCGGGGGAACCAGCTTATTCACAGGCGCTCAGTCAAAACAAAATCGATAGGCAAAAGGGTTCGGTTCCAGATCAAGATCCAAGAGTCAGGCAGGCAGTCATACGGTGCACTATAACTGTCCATCATCTACATAATAATCTTAGAGGCGTGGTCTGTGGTCCATTGGGTATACACCCAAACAATACGACCTATATAACCCGGATGCCATCTCGCGAATAATATGAGAACAAAACGGTCTAACGAGAAACAACGGCGTATTTCCCCAGAAACGGCATTTCGCCCAACAAGCGCGCATGTGCTGCACGGGGGGCGGGGGGGGGCTGGTAACTTACTAAACAACTAACATCGGTCTATGGTCCGAGTCACGGTCTAAGCCCCTCCTCCCTCCCCTCAAACTTTTACCCATCAGTCGACCCCTCCGTAGTCTCTGTCTCGGCGTCTGTCTCTGCCCTCAAAAGCTTGACCTAAGCTCTGGTTTTCAGAGTCCTAATCAACCCCGGCCTCGTGCACCCTCCCACTCCAACTTACCCCTCGCCACGTCACCCCTCTCCCATCCGCTTCCTTATCTCAAGACGCCACCTACCGACGCTGCGACGAACGAGCCATAACTGTCAGGTCAAAGGTAACGTTGGCAGTAAACTAAGAAACAACTACGCGCGTAAGTAAGGAAACAAGTGAGCAGACAAGTAGTAAGCTGTGTCGCGACGTGTAAGACAAAGAGAGATTTATTGATCACCAAAATAATTAACAAATACAATCACAGCCTGTCACATAAATTGGTGCCAATGGGCTGACCTAAAAGGAACAAACAGTACCGCTACGAAGGTCACCTATTTACATCATGGATTACAAATAGGTGACAGCATTATACTGAGTAAAACAATTAATAATCTAAAATATAAAAGTAATTACTATATGTGACCCTACCTTTGGCTTGACAGCAAGTTGGGTTGGCGAGATAGGGTCACATAAAGTACGCTTAGGCAAGACTATCCCAAATTTCTCAGCGCCACATAAAAGCTGCAACGCCAGCTTTTCACCGGCGCTCTATGAATTCAAGTCCGCTAGATCCAGGTTGTTGGGTCAGTTTCGGTGGCAGATCAAGATTTCGGGATTAGGGTTAAGCCAGAGGAGACAGCGTGCTTCTAGGGTGAAAAGCGATTACAATGGCCACGTGTTTGTTGGATGGTACCCGAAAGGTTGTTTTTGATAACTTACTTATTGTATTTGAAAACTTATATAGCGCTTCTTACATGAAAACTACTCAGAGGCGCTACCACCATGAGAAACCCTGGGAAATAAGAACGTCTTTAAACAACGAGCTGACTGAGCTCTATCACCAACAGTGACCCTTGCACGAAACGATAGGTTAGATTAGGTAAGGAAAAGCAAGGTATGGTAGAGGTACGTTACGTTCGGTAAAGTAGGGTAGGGTAGGTAAAGCAGTTGCTCAGAAATTGGTACGTAAGCAAGTAGACGAGTATACAGATGTACTGTATATCTTGCACTGGTAAGCCGTTGACAAACGTGCATGGCTGGCATCGATATGGCATAATGGAGACTGAAAACACGCAGAATTGCTCATGGCCCACTAATTAGCCTGGTTTAATTAACCTGGCGATAAGCGAAATCAATTATTCAAGCAACGAATTAGTGATAATTAGCGAAGAAAACGGACGGAGACATTGACTCAGCAGGAAACTGCCTTGGAAGTCCAAAACGCTGCTCAGTTATCTAACGTGGAGATTGCTATAGCGCCTTTATCTTGATCATACATACACAAATACACAAAGGCACACACATGCACTCGAGGGCAGCTGCCCAGTCCTCTCTCTGTTCCTTCCATCCTCACTGCCATACATTGTACATTCATTTCATTATCGAGTTATGTGGAGGGTAATAGTTGAGCTGAAGTCCCGAATTCATTCACTACTGGTGTGGATTTTAACCTCAAACTTCTGGGTATGTAGTCCAGCGTGCTAACCACTACAATCTGCCAGGATGTTACATCAAGAAGCAAGAAGCAAGACAGAGCTTCAAAGATACAATAAGTCACCTTCTGTCAGTAGGTTACTACGACTTCTATTAAATACTACTACTTAAACCAACCGACAGCCTGTTGCGGCCTGTCGGTTTAAAGTTGTAATTTTAATTGTAATCAGTAAAGTACAGTAGTACTTCTCAGCAGAGGAATGGGTTTTAGTAGTAGTACTTTGAGTTGTACTTCTTAGCACAGGAATGGTTTAAAGTAGTACTTCATCATCATGGGAATGATTTTAAGTAATAGTGCTTCTTAGCAGAGGAATGGGTTTTAGTAGTAGTACTTTGAGTTGTACTTCTTAGCACAGGAATGATTTAAAGTAGTACTTCTCATTATGGGAATGATTTTAAGTAATAGTACTTCTCAGCAGAGGAATGGGTTTTAGTAGTAGTACTTTTAGTAGTACTTCTCAGCACAGGAATGGTTTAAAGTAGTACTTCTCAGCAGGGAATGATTTTAAGTAATAGTACTTCTCAGCAGGGAATGGTGTTAAGTAGTAGTACTTCTCAGCAGGGGAATGATTTCAGATAGTAGTCTTCCCAGAATGAGGTGATTTCACTTGAAGTGATCGTGGTCCTTGTGCATTATGGTACAGCTCTATATAAGTCATTTAATTAGAATAGCATGAGCGAGGGGCGCCCAGATGCCCCGATTCTGTCACTTCACCCGGTCAGCACAGATCTCATGGAAAAATATTGTTCATTACAGGATGTGACTGAGCCACGTAATGGTTGAACGAACCGAAAACTACTCCACTGCTCCGCTCACAAACCTAATGGCACCATCTCGCGATTACAGACGAAATAATCCGTCGTTATGTTGGATTGGCTGAATGGGTAACGATCGTAACGAATGGGTAATGAATGGGTAATCGTATACTCCAAATTTCTAAAGCGCTACTTTAAAGCTAACCACAGGGCACTAACTTATTCACGAGCGCTCAAGCCAGTGGAGTTGCTCAAAGATGCCATGTGAAGAAACCAAGTCCGGTTGGAGAAGACCAGAGAGAGAAGGGGTGAAGGAGCTGTTAGGGTAGGTTGTGCTTAAGCTGAGAGAAATGGGAAGGCAGCCGATTCGATGGATCTTAGTGGGATTTCTTGAAAAGGTGAGACTTCAGTTTTGAATCGAACAACCGAGGAGTAATGGACAGAGGGGCTTGAGACAGATGATAATGATGGGTGAACGACCATCCAGTAACAAAGCAAGCAAAGGAACAGTTGCTGTAGTTTTCTCGGATTAATCATAAGAGTTAATCATAAGAGTTAATCATAAGAGTTAATCATAAGAGTAAATCATAAGAGTTAATCATAAGGGTTAATTATAAGAGTTAATTAAAAGAGCGAATCATAAGAGTTAATCATAAGAGTTAATTATAAGAGTAATTCATAAGAGTTAATCCTAAGAGTTAATCATAAGAGTTAATCATAAGAGTTAATCATAAGAGTTAATCATAAGAGTTAATCATAAGAGTTAATCATAAGAGTTAATCATAAGAGTTAATCATAAGAGTTAATCATAAGAGTTAATCATAAGAGTTAATCATAAGAGTTAATCATAAGAGTTAATCATAAGAGTTAATCATAAGAGTTAATCATAAGAGTTAATCATGTACTGCGGCGCTTAATTAAGTCGTAAAGCAAAGCTTACGATAACAACGTCTGAAAGCTCAACACTGACTGATGATATGTTTGTGTTTGACTTGCTATCTGCAGACCACCACACAGACTTGACAAAGCACTCGGGAATAAGCTGGTGTCTTGCACACAGCTTTTAAAATGCGCTCTAGAAATTTTCGATGTTACGATTAAGTCAAAATTATTATGGACGTCCACTTACTTGCGTACACAACTATGTTTTCCATCGCGCCCTCGCAGCATCAGACGAAGGAGGCTACGCGCATTTAGAACAAGTGACAGGTTTAATCCAAAATGTCGCAAAAACTAGACTATTTCAAATCGATAACGAGGAGGAAAAACGAGGAGGAAACAATTGAGGCGACAAAAGCGACGCGGAAACATAAGAGGAGGTCGTTGAGGAAGAGGAGAACAATGACAAGAAGGAGGAGAAGGAGGAACAATGCGATCGGACGTGACGAAACGCCAAGAAAAAGACTCATTTGCGCTTTTTTATCGATCGGAAGAGTCCATCTTTGGGCTGAAATTTCGATCAGATGAGCGGACAAAATGCTTCTAAAGCGGTCGAATTGGAAATACTTAACGGCGTTTAGACAATCACTGCTTTTGAGATAATTTTCTAAAGACGCAGAAAGCTCGGTTGGCCGACCACGTGCGCGCGAACACACATTCGCGCACAATTGGCTTTTGCAGCAACTTACAAAACGGCTTATTGCCGATGCAGGTGGGGCCAAGACGTGAAAGAAAGAAACCGAGCAGGTATATATATTAATATTAATACGATATATCTAATTATATAAATATATAAGTCAATACGAAGCTAAGTCGTTTGCTTTGTCTGTATTTATTGCCTTGGAAACAATAAGACTGTCGAGCAAGTCTTCCGGCCTTGCGCCATATAATTGGACCAGCTTTCGTCTGCTCGTAAGAAGACATCTGGTGCCCGCTGTGAGACAGAGACGCAGAGGGATGTAAGGGGCGTCGGCCCCACGGCCCCAGCCGTTGCGTGGCCGGGAGAAATGGACCTATAAGGATGTTATGATGTTGTGAGAGGCTACCCGTGTGTGGGGTGGGAGGGGAAAATCTAAGCGTACCGTAGCCATCTGTGACCAATTGGACAGGTATTTGTGTGCGGGACCTTATAAATGGGGAAATTATTGCTGCATGGCCTCGGAGTTGAAGGTCTGTGTGCAGCTCTGAGTAATGTAAATGTTGTTGGCGGATCTTGCACTTTCTCGCACTTCCATACGTCCGTCCGTGGCCACGACCACCTACAATCCGTCCATCCATCCATCCATCCATCTATCCCCTCATCTATCCATCCACCCACCCATCCATCCATCTATCCACTCATCCATCCATCATCCATCCACCCACGCACCTACCTACCCTTCCATCCAACCACCCAGTGTCATCATGGAAGCATGGGGAGAAGGCAGCCCAGTTGGAAATAACCTTAACCCTACCAGTGATCTAACTTAGGCCCATTATATTAATATCGATTCGAGTGAATTGTGGGGCTACGTGATAGTCTCGTGGTTATCGGACTGACTCTTTACTCAGAGTTCCCTGGTTCTACTACCCGCCTGGGCAGAAATATCTTTCAAGATTACTGCCCCACTCGCACCCCTACTCGGCCATGAAATAAGTACGTTAATTGAAAAATGAGCGGGGTCGAGGCCATACGGTCGCTATAGAAAACCCTGTGCATTTACATTTACACTAAGCCCGCAGTGTCAGTGGGTGGATCTGACGATGAGGGACAGGACCGCCCGCCCTCATAAACAGAGGCCAAGAAAAATGAAGTTGCTTGCTAAAATTTCATACCCATGACTGCCTCTTGGGTTTGGCTTTGGGGACTGGAAACAGACTGAATGGCAGATATAACAGACAAACCTACGGTTTTCAGTCTCATTTTATTCCATTTCATATTTCTTTACTGAAAACCTGAATTGAGATCAGTTTACAAAATATACCCATACTATTCAAGAACTACTAGGCATGAAAAGGTTTAAACTGCGCATACAAATATCCACATAGTACAAACATACATATATACATACATACACATGCACACACACAAAGACAGACATGCATACATGCACACATACAAACATACATACAGTGCATATATACATATACACAACAAAGTTCAATGTAATGTAATATCAAACTTCGATCTTTAAACTGCAAGACAAATCTTGTAATCTTATTGAACCTAAAATGAAACGAAAAATACCAAGTGTATTGGCAATTCCAAGTAGGCAAACTGCTCTAACAATTTTTTAAGTCCAGAGAGTTAAATAGGCCTACAGAAAAAACATTTTTATTTACGTTAGAGCAAATAGGAATGTTGTTTGAAAAGCAAGATGGAAAAACCAAAATGTCTCCAACGTCTCTGGCTTATACACTGAAGTTTCCCAAAATGAATCGTAAACGATTAAATTATACATGATTCTAAATTGTATGTGTTCTTTCTTGAAAGAAGTCCTTCTAATGTCCATTTAATTCATTAATTAAATTCGTTAATTTCTATTCCAGTCTAGTATACGATGCTTTTGCACATTTATTCAGTTAGGTAGACAGCGCCAAAGTAGGTTTCCATCCAGTTCGCTAGATGGCAGTGTCTTTCGAATTAAGGCTGCCGAATGGGAAGAGGAGAGCTGGTCTTTGCTGTCTCTGTCTGTCTCTCAGTCTCTGTCTTTTTCTTTCTTTGTATATCTCTGTATTGTCTCTGTATCAGTCTCTTTCAGTGTGTGTTTTTTCTCTCTCACTCTCTTTCTCTCTCTCTCTTCGTCTCTCTCTCTTTCTTCATATATATATATATATATATATATATATATATATATATATATATATATATATATATATATATATATATATATCTTCATCTGTCTCTGTCTGTCTGTCTGTCTGTCTCTTTTCTCTCTCTCTTTCTCTCTCTCTATCTTTCTCTCTCTCTCTCTCTCTCTCTCTCTCTCTCTTCATATACATGTCTTCATCTGTCTCTCTGTCTCTGTCTGTGTCTCTCTTTCTCTCTCTCTTTCTCTCTATTCTTTGTCTCTGTCTTTTGCTGCCTCTCTGCCTGTCTCTGTCTCTGTATTTGTATCCATCTCTGTATCTTCCACTATCGATGTCTCTCTCTGTTTCAGAGGCAGGTTGAGTCGACCAGATTATCGGTACTGATGAAGATACGCTGTCCGTTCCGAATGACTGGCGAATAAGGTCCGGTCTGGTGACTCGGTCGCGGTTCAGTGACCTCAGTGGCAACGGCTGCGGCGGACAAGGGAGATGCGGTGGAACGCTGGCCGAGATGTGGATTGCTGAGTCGCATGTTCTTCTGCTTCAGCAACTCAAGCTGGACGTAGAGCCGGCGAAACTCGTCCTGCAAGATGCAGTTGTAGCATCAGCCGAGATAAGGAAGAGATAAGAAGACAGAATGAAAGGTAAGAAAAGACGAGGCATGATGTGGTGTCTGGAACAGGTGAGGCAACTCTAGAAAGGTATCGGATAGGACAGTAGAATATTGAAAAGGAATTTCATAGGATAGGATGGGATGGGATGGGATAGGATAGGATAGGATGGGATCGGAGAGGAGAGGAGAGGAGAGGAGAGGAGAGGAGAGGAGAGGAGAGGAGAGGAGAGGAGAGGAGAGGAGAGAATATGATATGATAGGATAGGATAGGATATAATAGGATAGAATAGGATAGGGTGGGATGGGATAGAATAAGACAGGGTAGAACTGAATTGGATAGGATAGGATAAGGGAGGATAAGAAAAGGGCAAACATAATATAGACTGCTTAAATGCTGTAGCGTTGCTCTATTCGTCGTCTGTTTATCCTTCCATACGCCGGCAAAACCCGTCGCGTGCCATATATTCCCCCGAATTGTATATGTCTGTCTGTCTGCGCATATGTGTGCACGTATGCTTGTCTGTATGTCTCTGTCTGTCTGCTTGTATGTGTGTATGCATATGTTCATGTATATACGTATGCATGTATGTATTTATGCATGTATGCATATATATATGTATGTCTGTCTGTCTGCATGTATGCATGTATAAATGTATGTATGTATGCATGTATGTGTGTGTATGTATGTATGTAAGTATGTCTGTATGTATGTTTGTATGTGTATATGTATGTATGTATGTACGTGTGTATATCTCTGTCTGTCTGCATGTATGTATGTATGTATGTATGTATTTATGTATGCATGTATGTATGAACGCGTATGTACGAGATGACTATTCATATAGCGCCTTTTAAGAACCTCACAGAGGTAGGTTCCATATCGACGACTGACCCGAATGTCCTTGTCGACGGCTGCGTGGTCGTACTTTGCCTCAGCGGTGCACAGGTGGATGAGTTCGGCGGTCGACTCCCCTGGGGACGAAGGGCCTCCGTTGCGGTCGCCGGTCATGAGGTGGACCGTTGGGGTGTTCGTGGGCTTGGCGACGTTCAAGGACGTCTTCGAGGCACTGCCAACAGTCGGTTTCGAGTGGATCTGGTCCAGCTTTCTGCACTTGTAGACGACGTAGGCCTTCGAAGAGAAGAGACCCAGCAAAGACCATCGGAATCAGTTCAGTGGTGATGAGCTAAGATGCACTGTTTTGTATTGCATTGCATCGTATTGTATTGCATTGGATTGTTTTGTATTGCATTGGATTGTATTGCATTGTATTGTATTGCATTGTATTGTATTTTATTGCATTGTATTGCATCGTATTGTATTGCATTGCATCGTATTGTATTGCATTGGATTGTATTGTATTGCATTGGATTGTATTGCATTGTATTGTATTGCATTGTATTGTATTTTACTGGATTGTATTGCATTGCATTGTATTGCATTGCATTGTATTGCATTGCATTGTATTGTATTGCATTGCATTGTATTGCATTGTATTGCATTGCATCGTATTGTATTGTAGTGTAGTGTAAATGTGACACATTTGTTCACATGTCTCTAACGAAACTCCACAGAATTGAGGAGATACAACAAGACAGAGTCATCCGGATAAATGAGAGACTGTGATGTGTTGGTCACCTTTTTAACCCAGTTTGCGTTTGTGTTCATTTACGCATAAAACAGATTAGATTAAAATAGCTAAAAGCCCAATAGGATAGAACAGAATAGAACAGATTAGATTAGATCAGATTTGATTTGATTAGACCGGAATAGATTAGATTTGATTACTTTGCTGCCGAAGAGAAACGAGAGTGTGACGGTGGTTGTCAATTGCGAATGGAAGAACAGAACGATGTACAAGATATCCGGATTTGCCGGCGATTGAAGGAAAACCCTGTAAGAAACGATTTGTTAATTAGTTAACTTATTTCTTCATTTATTGAACTTATTACACGCGCAAGGTCAGTAAATCTGAATCTTAGGCGCGATATAATTGTGCGCAAAAAAACTTATGCAGGATGGGTAAACGCATTCCCCTCTGCAAGCTCGAACCTGCAATTGTTGAATTGCCGAACCAGCGCGCTACCGAATAGATCACCTGTGCCGCATATTTAATTAATTAAAACGGACTATAAGAAGTTATGACTACAGCAAAACTTCGTGGAGTGCTTCGATAACTAAGAAGTCGTAAAAGACTTCTTGACTTGGCCCGTTCTTCTCGCCTTCTTTTTTGCATCCGCCAACATCAGTGGCTGAAAGAAAAGGTGCTAGGTATCCGTGATCGAGACGGAATACGTCACTGGCCGGGAGGGTAGGCGCCTCTGAGTGAGCCAAATTTTGCCTGAATGCTCTGACTTGTTCTCTTCTCTGTCTCTGTCTGTCTCCTTGCTTGTATCTCTCTGCCTCATTTGTGTCAACTTGCTTACCCACTACCCTGATTTCTGGTTTGCCTAACTACTATCGCATTTCGATCGAACTTCTCCAAGCGTCCATTGACTGATGCCTTGCGAATTGTGACAACCGTCCTATAGAGGTCATTAGGTTAGACTCTATAAATATGTATGTATATTGAATATATATATATATATATATATATATATATATATATATATAAACTTATCTGTTTGTTTCTCTGTTTTTCTGTTTGTCTTTGTATTTTTGGTTCACGGTTCCTGTCTTGTTTTTATCTCTACGTCTGTCTGAGTTTATCCCTGTCTCTGTCTCTTTGTCTTTCTCTATCTGTGTGTCTCTCTATGTCAACAGCTCTAACTCTGTATCTATATCTTTGACTCTGTCTCTTTCTCTCTCCCTATCTCTGTCTCTTTTTGTCGCTATCTCACTATCATGTCTATTTGTCTGTCTGTCTCTGTTTCCGTCTCGGTCAGTCAGTCAGTCAGTAAGTCAGTCAGTCTGTCTGTCTGTCTGTCTGTTTGTCTGCCTGCCTATATCTCTTTCTCTGTCTATCTCTCTGTCTCTGTCTCCCTGTCTCTCTGTTTCTGTTTCTGTCTCTCGTCTCTCTCTGTCTCTCTCTCTGTCTCTGTCTCTCTGTCTCTGTCTCTCTCTGTCTCTGTCTCTCTCTCTGTCTCTGTCTGTCTCTGTCTCTGTCTCTGTCTGTCTCTCTGTCTCTGTCTCTGTCTTTGTCTCTGTCTCTGTCTGTCTGTCTGTCTGTCTGTCTGTCTGTCTGTCTGTCTGTCTGTCTGTCTGTCTGTCTGTCTGTCTGTCTGTCTCTCTCTCTCTCTCTCATTACGACCATCGTAACTGACGTGACTGACATTGTGATGTTGAGGAAGAGCGAGAGGAGGGTTTCGTTGTAGATGGCCCAGCTGATGAATCTGCTTTCGTTGAACTCGGATGGAGCCTTCCGGACCATGATGCTCAGACGAATTCCCCAAAGCAACAGGCACAACTCAGCTTCACCACCAACAGACAACAGACATCGATCATCACGGCGCTCAGCATCAGCATCATCGTCGTCACTGTCATCATCATTATCATCATCATTATCATCATCATCATTATCATCATCATTATCATCATCATCGTCGTCGTCATTTTCATTGTCGTCGTCATTTGAGATCGTTGTGTTCATATCACCATCATCGTCGTTGTCGTTGTGATGTATATTAATGATGTTGATGATGAAGTCGACGATGATGATGATGATGATGACAACGACGGTGATAATATTGGCGATTTTGACAACGATGATGACAATGATGAAGATGAAGACAATGATGATAATGATTATATTCGTGATAATGATAATATGATGGTGACAGATATGATTGTTATAATGACATTATCATCATGGTAATGCTTGTGATGATTTTAACCATAATATTGATTATTTTTACGACTATAATAGTAAAACTATTTTATAATTATGTTTATAACTATGACTTTGATGATAAGTATGACAATACGACGACAATAGCAGCAACAACGAAGTGACTAAGCTGCTACAACGACTAACCGAGTGCAGTGCAGTAGTCCCAAATGTCGCGATGACACTGGTAGGTACGAAGTCCGCTCGAACTATAACCTTGACATTTGACAATTTCAAACATCAAGGTCAAAATCAGAGGTATCAAACTAAGAGGTCAAACTCCCAAGGTCATATCGAGAGGTCAAACTCAGAGTTTAGACTCAAAGGTTAAACTCAGAAGTGAAGCCGAGAGGTCAAGTTCAGAGGTCAAACTCAGAAGTCAGACTCAGGTAATCTGATACCGATCTAAAAAATTCGAAACTCAGAGGCCAAACCCCCGAGAGGCGGCGCCCAAGGGACCGCCAGGTTTGATCAAATTTCGATGAATTTCACATCATATTTCGTCGCATACCATCATCCATCAAATTACGCCTAGACATCTAATCAATTTTACGAAGCATTGAGGAGGACAGGAAATTGATGAGACAAGAGGACACAGAGGAAGAGCAGGAAGAGATGAAGGAGTAGGAGGAAGAAAGAGATGATTGAAATGAGGAGCGGTGGTGAAGAGATACAGGAAAGGCAAAAGTTAGAGCGCTCGACTCGTGACGCGGAGAGTACGGATTCGAGCCTCCCTTGGGACGGCTACTGTGTAGGAACCTTGAACAAATCCTTCACTCACAATTGCTAAGCGCCATCGATTGATG
Organism: Norana najaformis; assembly: GCA_964023275.1. NCBI lineage: Eukaryota > Metazoa > Annelida > Clitellata > Crassiclitellata > Hormogastridae > Norana > Norana najaformis. Next base: position 7,418,548 of record OZ029924.1, on the reverse strand, counting down.
CTTAGTCATTAGGTAGTGGCGCTTAATAAATGCAGAAATTATAATAATCCAACGACTGTGGGTTCGAGCGGGCTCAGTATAACGACCCTGGACAAGTTGTTTGTGCACAGGTGTCTGTCGCCAAAAGTTTGGTATGGGCGTGAGCAGGGAGATAAACGGCACTCGTGTTTAGGACGAAGGGAATCGACCCCCTTTGATGGCTCTAGGGGGTAAAAGCGGGAAATGAGCGCATCCACTATGGGTCAGAGTAGTTCTACGTTTTACTGTTACTTAGGGTGGAAAGTAAACGGTAAGTCCTCTGATGCATCGGCTCTATTTCCAGGACCTAGGAATGCGTCCGTTGCCGGCTCAAGGGCCTAGCAGTAGGCAGTCAGCAACTCTTCTACATTCTACGATGAGACTCGGGGACTTGTTTTTACACAAAAATACGTTACGTTACATCGTGAGTTGCATACCTGTCTTCACCAGGGGTCTTCCTATGATCGTTCGAACAGTAAGGTAAGCAATAAAGATCAATACGATGATCGATAGTCGCTTGATCAGATCGGCGTCTGAGATCTTGATCCGCTGAGCTGATCGAACTCGGAAGACGACCGATATCCTATGCATGCATTTAAAATTAATTAATCTGTTAATCTAAACTAATTATCTCATTAACAATTAACTCGACAACAAATTAATTAATTAGATAATTAGTTAGGTAGGTCATTAGTAAATGGATAATTAGTTAACTGGAAAAATAGTTAATCGATGAGTGCGCATGCAGTAAATAGTCATCAAGACTTTAGGATCAGATTTACATGACATTACACTCGGCATCAGTTTCATGTCATGTAATAATTGTAATAATCGTCTAATCTAATCTAATCTCCAACGTCTCTGTCTCCGTATCACCATATCTTGAGGACCAGTGCACCATATATGAAGGCAGTACATCTGTCTCTTCCCTTCTCTCCCTCCCTCTCTATTTCTCCCTATATTTCTTTGTGTGTGTCTGCGTGTGTATGTCAGTGCATGTATGCGTGTGTCTACGTATCTGTGTTTATGTGTCGTTGTGTCTGTCTGTGTCTGTCTGTGTCTGTCTGTGTCTGTATCTGTGTGTCTGTCTGTGTGTCTGTGTCTGTGAGTGTGTCTGTGTGTGTCTGTATGTCTGTCTGTCACGCTGCCTACCTCCATGTCTTGAGCAGCAATGCGCCGTATGAAATGGAGAATCCGATTTCCCTCAGCCAGACGCTGATCGAACAACTCATCTCCGTTGGCTCAAAGTAATCGACGATCATCTGCAAAAGACATCCAAACTATGCATCGACGAAGCTCCAATTCCACGCAATTCTATCCTTATAATTATGAAGTCCGTAAACAATGTATTTACCTAACCTTACACTATTTCGGAGTAATTAAGCAGAGGAAGCTTTCATAATGCGAGCATGCGCAAATGGAGACAGCCTGGAAAAGAAGGTCATCCAAGACAGAACTCCCGGATCACGATACCTGGGAAAACCTAAGATGGGGTGGAGTATATACGGCATGTGATTCAGGTCCAGATTAATGAGCCTTGGGGTCCCTAGACACAAGGTCATGTGGGGACTTCCCACTCCCCTCCAGTTCAACTCCCATTGACCGCAACAACCGACAATAAAACTGCGCACAAATTTAGGGGCCGTCGTATGGGGCCCATTGATGCAGTGGGCCCCTAGGCAGCTGCCTAATTGGCCTAGTGGGTTATCCAGGCCTGCACGGATTGACAGCTTAGTTTTTCGTTGACTGTTATTGAACGAGACAAGGGACTGAAGTAGGTGGAAAAAATTGCTAGTGGTCAGCCAACCCTCGGTTTGAGGATGGTTCAAGACAAGACATTCTAATTGTAATTTCAAATTTATGTAGCGCCTCTTCAAGATAAACTTATAAATTATATACGCATTTGCACCTTTTCCCATCTCTGACCGATAGCCATGTTTCGAACGCTTCTTAGAGGATAGTAAGGGGCGCCAATCATTTGTTCTGTTACAGATGTGATCTTTATATCGATAGCCTTAGATGAGTGCGTGATCCATGTGTATTTAGGGCATGTGATGATGAACTGGCGCGATCTGGCGAATAATATGAGAAAATGTTTGCTATTCTGGGGTAAAGTTACCAAAACGGGATATTTTTGGCAATTGCCTCCATGGTCTGTAAATAACAGGATTTTCCCAGATCGGACATTTTTTCGAACTCTAGCGCAGACGATCTGAGCAGGAGAGTCTAGTTTCAGACGTTCTGTTGCAATTACAAACATAATTAGGCCTACAATTACAAACATAAAAACAACGACGTCACCTCTGATAGCATGAATGGTGATGGTGATAGCGAGTAAAAACCAAGCACAGGTCCTGCGGTGAGTTAGGCGGCTGTATTCCTCTATCCGTGATAAAGATGCCTTTTGGGACGAAATTTATTTTCCTGGGAGCCGCCATTAAATATGCAACGATGCGTTCGGTAGGGGCGCTAACCGATTACTGTCAAGTAATTGCGCTATAAAATTTGTGCCGTTGTGATTTATTGATGTAATGTGACAGAAAACAGCCCAGTTTCGTTTGATTCGATTTGCTTTTTTAGTTTGATTTTTGTTCGGTTTTATTTGGTTCAGCTGTGGTTTGATTTAGATTAGATTTAGTGTGGATTAATTTGGCTTGATGTAGCTCAATATGCTTAGGAACTTGCGTGAATTGAGATGCAGTCATACTGGATTTTACTCACTGGACAGTAGAGAGAGAAAGCTCCGAGTAAGATGATCCGTAGCAGAACTGGGCTGGCTGCCTTCAGAACCTAAGTGAAACGGAAACCGGTTTAAGATTCAGATTCACAAACAGCTGCTTGAACAGTGTTATTGTAACTGTAATTGTAAATTTATATAGCGACACTTTCAGAGAAAACCCATTAGATTAGGTAAGGTAAAGTATATATGATCAAATACATATTAGTACCTGTTGACAGTTGATTGTGTGTGTGTGTGTGTGCTTGTGTGTGTGTATATATATTGTGTGTGTATGATCAGAAGACATAAATAAATATATATTTGAAAGTTAAAATGTACTTGCACTTATTCCATCCTTCTCCTCCTCCTTGTTAACTTCCTACTTCCCATCCTCTTGGTCTTCCTCATTCTCCTCTTCCTGCTCCCCATCTCTGTTATTTCTTCTCGTCCTTCGCCTCCTCCTCCTCCTCCTCATTCTCCTCCTCATCGTCCTCCTTTTCTCGTCCTCCCCTACACTTCTTCCTTTGCTTCCTATCAGATTCGTCTTCCTCCTTCTCCTGTTCATCTTTCTCTTCTTGCAGCTTATCCTCGTCTTCCTCCTTTGCACCCCTTTCCTCCACTTCCTCCTCCGCCTCTTCTTCCTCCTCCTCCTCCTTATCACCATCACCATCATTCTCTTCAGCATCATCATACAGTCATCCGTCCACTCGTCCGTTCAGCCGCTGAAACCGAATCTACGGGAGGCGTTGGCTACCGGATATTTGGAGAAGGCCGTTTCCGGCTGTTGGTGGTGGTGGTGGTGGTGCCGTTGATGCGGAAGGCGATGAAGATGATGGCCATGCGGGTCCTTGTAATCCTCTTAGTCATATTCTTCTCTTGAATCCTCTCTAGCACTTTTCATTCCCATCCTCCTCTTCTTATTTCTCCCACCTATTCTCTTCCTTCTTTCTCCTTCTCCCTCCTCCTCCCTCCTCCTCCTACTTCTTCTTCCTCCTCCTTCTTCCTTCCTCCTCCTCCTACTTCCTCTTCGTCCTCCTCCTCTTTTCTCCTCCTCCTCCTCCTCTTTTCTCCTTCTCCTCCTTTCTCCTCCTCCTCCTTATTCTCCTCCTCCTCTTTTCTCCTTTTCCTCCTCTTTTCTCCCCCTCCTTCTCCTCCTTTCTCCTCCTCCTTCCCCTCCTCTTTTATCCTTCTCTCTCCCCTTCCTCCTCCTTTCTACTCCTCCTCCTGCTCCTCCACCTCCTCGTTTTTTTCTCATCCTTCCTCCTCCCTCCTCCTCCTCTTCATCCTACTCTTCTCTCCTCTTTTTCCTGTCCTATTCCTACTCGTTTTCTTATTACGCTCTTCCTTTTCCTCGTCTTTGTCTGTCTGCCTGCCTCTGTCTGTCTGTCTGCCTCTTTATCTGTCCGTCTGTTTGTCTCTCTGCCTCTGTTTTCCTCTATACCTTGAAAACTCGTAGATTAGAACAGGAAACTGCTACTTAGTAAGATATATATACACACATCAAATATTCCATATATGTGGTATGTATGTATATATGTAAGGGATATACGCACATAATTATATATATACATACACGTAATAAATGGCGTTATATATATATATATATATATATATATATATATATATATATATATAAGGCAGCCTTTATTGGCTGAATCAACGCCAAAAAGGTGTGAACTCCCGAGGCCAAGTTAATGATGATGTATTCACGTGAAGTTGCAACTTCAAGCATATCATATGTATACTTTACACAATAGTTAATAATAAATGCATGTTTGAGTTCATTGCTCATTACTCATTGTTCATTACTCTTGTGTAATAGATTACATATTGTGTAACAGATTACATATTGTGTAATAGATTACATATTGTGTGATAGATTACATATCTCTTGTGTAATAGATTACATATTGTGTGATAGATTACATATCTCTTGTGTAATAGATTACATATTGTGTGATAGATTACATATCTCTTGTGTAATAGATTACATATTGTGTGATAGATTACATATCTCTTGTGTAATAGATTACATATTGTGTAATAGATTACATATCTCTTGTGTAATAGATTACATATTGTGTAATAGATTACATATCTCTTGTGTAATAGATTACATATTGTGTAATAGATTACATATCTCTTGTGTAATAGATTACATATTGTGTGATAGATTACATGTGATAGATTACACATGTTAAAATGTACTTGCACTCTTCCCATCCTCATATGCTATATATATATATATATATATATATATGCGTACGTATCTACGTGTGTTCGTATGTACATAGATTCGTGTGTACGAGTGTATACGAGTGTATGTATGTACATACAGTGTGTACGTGTTATGTATGGCGCCACTGGGGTGTAAATACGTAGACTACTGTCGTCGTCATCATCATCTTCGTCGTCGTCGTCATCATCATCATCATCATCTATCGATCGCTTCCTTTCTTGTCGCACAGCCGACAGATTATTGCCTTTCGGTGTCTAGTTACCATTAGAGACCACATTTCTGGCCTGGTTGTAGGCCACAGTGACAAGGCAGTCGATGCTTTAATGAGCCGTTTTGATGCACATTAGTGTCTGCAGTTTCCAGACATGAATTTCAAGAGAATAAGTGTCTACATGCGTACGTACCCACGAGTGTATTGATGAGTCAGCGTATGCAAATAATGCAATGACGTGCATAGGTCTGTACACATCACTTGCAGTCACTGTATGCGCCTGTGTTTCGATGTGTTCCTCTCAAAAATAATGGCGCTATAACAATTCCCAAAGCCCCCTAGAAGTTTTACTGCCGTTGGTTGCCTAGCAACCCCCGCTACGCGAACCAGTTCTATTCTGTGGAGATCTTCTTCAAGTGGCGCTGATTAAACGGCTCTGCGCTACATAATTGTGGAATTGCGATTCCGTTTGGCACAATAGAGTCCGTTGTTTGGCTAATGTTTTGTAGTTTGATTAACTCTGCGTTCGGAGTTCGAAATCCTTGTCAGCAATACTAGTTACATATATGAGCTTATTTTACCGTACCTTTCCTCACTTTACCGTTACATTACCTAGTATTAACTAACCATATTCTGCCGTTTCTTTACTTACCATATTCTTTGCCTTCGCTTATCGGATCTTAACCTACACTTACCATATCTCAGCTTGTTCTCCCTTAACTTACCTAAATCTTGCCTTACGATAGGCATGTTTTTACTATGCTTTATTGCACCATATATCTTACCTTACAGTATTTTATTTAACCTTACCATAGCCTGTTACCTTTCCTTAACGTACCATATCTTACCTTCACTTTTTTGCCTATCTTACAATAACTTTGAGGGATTTAGCGTCTAACCTGATCTGATCTGAACTAATCTAATCTAATCTACTGTAATCTAATCCAATTCTATCCGCTGTATAATCTACTAATAACTTCTACAGCGCAGTCTTCAAAATGCGTTTCGGGTTCGACTCCTTATCATCAGTGCAGGCTCTATAGTACCTTATTTAGCATCATCTTACCTTGCCTTACTTAAGCTCGCTTTATCTTGACCTTACCTTGCCCTACTTTATCATATCTTAATTTATCTTAGTACATTCTAACTTACCTTACAATGTGTTAATTTACTTTAGCATGTCTTTAAATACGTGACAATGTCTTACCTTAAATTTCTTGCCTTACCTTACCGTACCATGCCTTATTTTACCTAAACATATATTACCTTGCCTTATTTAATACCATTGCTTACCTTGGCATATCTTAACGTACCATATCTTACCTTGCCTTAACGTACCATATCTTACCTTGTCTTAACGTACCATATCTTACCTTGCCTTAACGTACAATGCGTTACCTTGCCTTAACGTATCATATCTTACCTTGCCCTGTTTTACCTCTCCTTGACTTATTTTACCTTAACGTACCATATCTTACCTTGCCCTGTTTTACCTCTCCTTGACTTATTTTACCTTAACGTACCATATCTTACCTTGCCCTATCTGAGGAGTTTTAGCGTTTTTGAGATCTAATTTTATCCAATCCAATCCAATCTAGTCGAACATATAATAAAATCTAGTCTATAGTCTGTTCAATCAAATCTCATTATGTCCTATCTAGACCTATCAAATCTTATCTGACGATTTCTATAGCGCCGTTATCATAACAGATGTCCATACCTACAACCATCTTCACAAGAAGCGACCGTCGATTGATGCCTAGTGTAATACGACAACGGCGCTATAGAAGTCAATAGATTAGATTTGATTTGATTAGATTATCGGGACGAGCTTGTATACCTTGATGTTTTCGAATCGGAACGTGAACCAGACGATTGCTGGGATGAAGGCGATGATGAGGCAGGAGATGCTGAGGATGATGCTACGCAGCATCCAGTTGAGAGACAGGATGCATGGCAGACCGTTATCGCACTCGTCACACCCGACTGCACACGGCAGACAGACGTAGGACGAAGACGAGTCGTAGAGATTCTCTTTACCCTGCATCGCAATTTCACATGGCTCCTCTGATCATTATCAACAGTTTTATGTATTTTTTTATTCCATCGATTAAATCATTCATTAAGTCGTTCGTATTTTCACTCTTCCTAACGTTTATTCATTCATTTATTCATTCATTCATTCGTTTATTCATTCATTCATTCGTTCGCTCATTCATTCATTCATTTTTTTTAACCCACCATTCATCTTCTACCCTTTCTTCTTTTCCTTCTTTTCTTCTTCTTTATCTCTGTTTTCTTTCTCTTCTTCCTCTGGTTTGCTTTCTTTTTAATATCCTCTTCTTTGTTCTCTCCTCCCCTCTTCCTCCGTGTCTTCTTCCTCCTATTCCTCCTCATTATCCTCATTTTCTTCTCTTATTCTTCCTTTTCCTCCTTCTTTATCTGGCTTCTCAAAATTATCCTCATCCTCTTTATCCTTCGCCTTTGTATCTTTCTCTTTACCCTCCTCTTCTTTATCCTCCTCCTTCTCTTTTCCTCCTCCCCTTTACTTTCCTCCTCTTTATATCTTCATCCTTCTCTTTATCCTCATTTTCCAACTTTTTATTTTTCTCATTTTTCTCTTTACCCTCCTCCTTCTCTTTATCATTCTCCTCATCCTCTGCCTCTTCCTCTTCTTCCTTCTTCTCTTCGTCCTTCGCTCTAAAACTTTAGCCCCTCAATCGCGAGACTTCAAAGCATAGCTGTTGCAGTCCTTCAAGGTCTTTTTTCTCGTCTGAGCGAAAGACGAGGTCTCAAAAAACGATCGTCGGCAATTTCTATTAGGCTTCGTTTAAGGACCAGAATTTCACAGCAGCATCAGCGGCGGAGGTAGCAGAGGGGCCCATCTTCTGCAACCGACAGATTCGTAATTAGAAGTCGTATCATGTTACTCGGTACACCGTGCGCCAAAAAAACTGCGACGCGACTCTCCAGATGGATTGTGACTCGTCCAAAAGCGGCCTTGCCAAGCCGTGTAATTATATAAATGTAATTACGTAGGCCTATATACGTAATGTATGTGTCAGTGCACACGTATGCATGTATTCATGCATGTGCATGTACTTATGCTTTTATGCATGTATGTATATAAATGTATGCATATATGTATGTATGTATTTATTTATTTATTTATCTGTATATTTTTATAGAGCCCTTCAGTTATTTGAGAGAGTGGATAGGATTAGCAAAAGAATAAAAAAAATAAGGGGTGAGGGTATTTAAGGGTAGGGAAAGCGAAGATGTAAGGTAAGGAGTGAGGGTGTTTAAACTGGGGAAAGCAACAGGGTAAAAGGAAAGATAAGAGTAAGGTATTTCAGGAAAGGGAATGGACTAGGATATATAAGATAAGGCGTGAATTTGTGAGGGTAAAGCTAAGGGGTAAATTTGTGAAGGTAAGACTACAGATAAGGGGTGAATTTGGAAAGGTAAAGCTAAAGATAAGGGGTAAATTTGTGAGGGTAAGACTAGAGATAGGTGAATTTGTGAGGGTGAGACTATAAGGTGATTATATAAGGTGTGAGGGTGTGAGTAGAGGTGACACGCACCTGTTGTTTTCGTTCATATTCAGCCTCGATGTCGGATCCGTTGAAGGATCTCAGTCGCTTGTCGATCGTTTGGTCAGGAAAGTAGAATCCAGGTCTACATTCGCACCGGTAGGAACCGCGCCGGAACCCCTGGCCTGGAACGGGAACACACTGCCAAGGAAAATAACTTCCGCTTATAAACAAACGCCGTTTTAAACATAGTTATTTTTAATGAGATATAGGCAGTCATTTTAAACGAAATAAATTGTCAGTTAAACGACACAAAGCATTTTAAGCTGAATAGTATTGAACAGCAAATGTTAATATAAATTGATAATAAATCCAATCATTCTAAACTAATTAAACGCAATGAACCAAATAAACGCATTAAGTAATTATATTGAACCAGATAAACGAACAAGCAATTATATTGAAGAAATAAACATAACAAGTAGTTATACTGAACCAGGTAAATGTAACAAGTAATTATATTGAACAAATTAACGTAATAAGAGATTACATATTTTCCCACGAGGTACAAGTGATCCATCAGGATTAAAACTTATTGCAGAAGAGGTAAAACATTTGGAATGGCCGCTACTCGTCAAGAAGTTCTGGTAGGAAGAAATTGCTCCGGAAAGCAACTGCGTTGAAGCGTTGAATCGTCAATGCCAAGCATTGAAAAGATATGTCGTTTCTCTCGTATTGTTATTGTAATTATAATTATATTGATCCAAGTAAACGTACTAAGTAGTCATATTAAACCAAAACGTAATAAGTAATTTTATTGAACCTAATAAACGTAAGTAATTATATTGAGCATAATAAATGTAATAAGTAATTATATTGAACCCAGTTAACGTAATTGTAAGCAAGATAACATCTTGTAAACACAGTAACCTTTGTCGTGTCCTGTTTGCACTTGTTTGACCCTGCGAATACGTTCAGTTCCTGGCTTCCTCTCGACAAAGGACACTGATCGATATCGACCTTCTGCAGATCGATATCGATTCCGCTGGTTCCTCTGAAACATAAATCGATATTCAAGTCATCCATGCTCCCGAACTTCATTCCACAGTAGAGTTCATTTTTCAAAACTTCATTTAACGATACCACGATATCAAGGCATTATACCAGATCGATAATGGTGCCAGATCAATGTTAATGTGGATCAATATTAGTTCCACGCTGATAATAGCACGAGACCGATATTGTAGCCTTATCAACATCGATTTTGGTGCCAGATCGATATTGAAGATTGGTAATTACTGATGCAAGAACAACACTGGTACCAGATCGATACTGATGATTGGTAACTATTGGTGCCAGAACCGCATTGGTACCAGATCGATATTGGTGCCTGATCACTATTTGTGCCTTGTCAGTGTAATGTCAGTTGTAATTGTAATTGTAATCACGACAATTTATACAGCATCGTCAGTAGCAAGCTACTTCAAGGGTGCTTTACAGTGTCCAATGATGGCGTACACAAAAGTCCAACAATAAATGTTAAATGAACAATGTACAATATCAAACTCAAATGCTGATACTACAGCTAGGCAGTAGACGGAAAACTTTAACTGTTATTAGATAATAGATGGGATCTCAAAAGTCTCTTTAAAACAACCACATTTTCAGCTTCTTGGATGGCTACAGAAAGGCTATTCCACGCACGCGAGCCGGCGACTCTGAAGGCACAATCACCCAGTCACCGGTATGTATACATTAGAAGACTTTGATGATCGCAGCCGGAGTCAAGTAGGATCATCAGATGCTTAATGCTGTCCGTTAGATAGCTTGGTGCACGGCTGTGAAGGCATTTGTACATAAGAAAAGAAGACAAAGTTTATATCTGACACGTTCACCATCTTCAACCAACGAAGCTGATCCTGTAGCCCAGGCGTGATGTGATCGAACTTTCTCGCTCGTGCAACGAGGCGAGCAGCAGCATTAATGACCGCCTGAAGCCGAATGATACTGCGCCAACAAAGCCCATGTTACAGTACTTGACCCGACTCAGCACCTGTACGAGAATCTGAGTCACGTCCCTCGTAAGAGACCGAGAGACAGTTGTCTTAGAATTGAAAAGCAGTTCGCACAAGTCCAGCTATGTCGATATTGATGCCTTCCACTTCCTTTCATTAGTTCCGTGCTAAACTCCAGTTATTACCGTAGGGTCGACATACTGTTACAATCATTTTATACAAAGAGTAACATAACAGAACATTTATATCGCGCCATTTATGGCATTTATAGCGACGCACTTTATATGTGTATGTACGTGTGTGATGTTACGTACAGCGGATAGGATAAGTAGCCGAGTGGCTTGAATTTTGGACGTTGTACTTAGACGTTCCAGTGTTTAACGACATCTTATGGCATCAAAGGCCGTTGACGTCGCCCTCCTCCTTTATCTGGATTTGGGACTGGCACTGCACCGAAACAAGGCAGTGGCGGAGTATAGCAATATTGACGAAGATATAGATAGCATCGGCAAAAAGCAATTCAAAGGTGTCTTAGGAAAACCTAATTAATATTTGTAAAATCTAAATATACACGTTTTTCTATAGCAACCATATGGCCTCGTAGTTCCAGTGTTTAACGACATCGTATGGCATCAAAGGCCGTTCCCGTCGCCCTCCTCCTTTATCCGGGCTTGGGACTGGCACTGCCCCCAACAAGGCAGTGGCGGAGTTGGACGTTGTACGCATTCAATACGGACATTTTAATGAGAAAGCCGACATTATATTAGGGTGTTTTGTTTCAGTTCGGTTCAGACTGTTTTTCTTGTTACTGTTCTTACATGACCGTTTTTTATTGCCAGTCTCTCGACCAGTAGAGTTTATTCTCTCAGCGTGGATGATTTGTTTGTTCTTATGGAGTCTTTTAATGTCTTTTGGGCCGTTTTTAGGGCCATCGTCTGTTAGTGGACGCTGTGCTTTCTTCGTGAGGTCGTTCGCTGGTTTTATCGCCGCCTGAAGTCGACGTCTTGTCAGTTACGCTTCGTAGTAGTTCCTCAGTTTAACGGCATCTTATGGCATCAAAGGCCGTTGACGTCGCCCTCCTGCTTTATCCAGGCTTGGGACTGGCGCTACCCCCAAACAAGGCAGTGGCGGAGTTAGTTACGTTTCGCTTGTGAATAGCTTAGGAATTAGAAAAAATGTTTACCCTAAAGCTGACATCTTATTATATAGCCCTAGACAACGTACAGCAGTATGTATGTAGGTATGTATGTATGTAAGTATGTATGTATGTATGTATATAGGTGTATGTATGTATGTGTTTATGTATATATGTGTGAGTATGTATGTATGTATGTATGTATGTATGTATGTATGTATGTATGTATGTATGTATGCAGGCATGTATCTGTACACCATATAGTGTCTGTAGATATCTCTGAAAATGGCCGAGAAAATAAGGATGGGATAGTGTAAAGTCGAAGCTTAAAACGATGTTGGATCGATTCGACGCCCTTTACAACAGTAACCCCCCCCCCCCCCGTGACATATTAACCCACTTTCCGGCAAGGGAAGCAAAGGTGTGCCTGGCGACCATGTATAGCCTACTTGTAATTGGTTTTGGTAGGACGGCGAGGTCGGGGTAAAACGATTACCAATGACGGCGATTGTCGACGACACTGCTGTCCCCGCCCACTTCATTTGCGTCTTTTGTGTCGACCGTTGGCGGAATAGCTGCAAAGGGACTGTTGATCGTCGGCTTTCAATCGCGGATTCGATTTTTTTATAAAACCGAAAGCCGTTGACTGATTTGGTCGAGGCGGGAAAAAGCGTTGTAAAAGTCCGTCGATTGGATTTGAGCGGCTTTCTACATCAAAGTGCGTCTTTTTGTCTTCGACGGCGATAGGTCTGTTTGAACTGTGGGCGGGGCTGACCGAGCTGCGTGAATCTACCGTTACGAAGTCTCTTATTTACCGGAATTGCATTTTACAAGCAAGCCTGTGACTGTAGGTTTCCAACAGGCGCTACATAAATGTTCTGAAACGTACATACATAACACATTCATGCATACTCTCATACACATACACACACACGTGTTCGTATACATAGGCCTACATAAATAATTTACATACATAGGCCTACATCACTGAAAATGTTAATACATAGCCTTATTCTTACAAGACTGTAAGTAGTATAACCTCTTTGACTGCAACTCAATACTCTATGGTCTTCCTGAGTGCACACTTCTTCCCCTAACTAAAATACTGCACCAGGCTGCAAGACTGTGTCTTGAACTCTCATACCGAGATCACGTCACGCCTGCAATTTTTTCTCTACACTCACTTCTGGTATGTGAGCGTATCCGCTTATAGCTGGCTCTCTTCATGTTCAAAGCACGTTCAAATCATCTGCCATCCTACTTATCTTCCATGGTTACACCTAGTAACTCTGTTAAAGGCTGATCCTTTCTTTGGTCAGCATCTGCTCGAAAATATGTTGTTCCTCATACATGTCTTGTCTTTGGCCGGCGTTCATTCACAGTTGCTGGTCCCTCCATCTGGAACTCTCTACCTCCTTATGTTCACAACTCTCTTACTGAGGCTGTCTTTCGCTCTAATCTGAAAACTTACCTCTTCCAGTCCGCTTATGGTTCTTGATACTTCACATAACCGGTCTTCAAGTGCACTTCTGAACTTTGTAAGGAGGGCATTAACAAATTTTAGTTGTATTGTATTGTACACACATGCATACCTACCTGGGGACTACGAGTTATTCATTAGTTATGGGCGGATCTGACCTGTTTACGTGAATTAATTATAGTAAAACACTTAAAAACAACATTAAAGTTTAAGATATCTTTTGTGACGGATTAATCTTGCTAATTCATGTTGACCCACTTGCATACAAAACAGCCAAGCCTGGCGCTCTTTTGATTTGCAAATAACACATGAGAATATTACGCGCAGATGAGCTCATTTCCTCTAATTAGATTAATGAACGCCATCTGGCATTCGTGGGGCTAGAAAATATAAAGCTACTTATGTTTTCATAAAAACACAGCTATTTATTAAACTTGTATGCTTAGATCTGCTTCTGTCATGATGCTTCGAGAAAGATGCATTCCTCTTCTTCCCGTTATCTATCCTGCAGATCCAATCCCAAACACCACCCACTGTAGCCGTCTGATTGCCTGCTTGCCTTACCTTGGATCTCGACCTGGAACCGAACCCTTCTCGCTTATCAATTTTGTTTTGACTGAGCGCCTTCTAATGAGCTGGTTCCCGCGACTTAGCTTTCGTTGGGTGCTGTAGAAATCTTGAGATTACGATTAGAGCGTGCTAAGTGAATGTTCGGGGTTTAGGTTAGAGGAAAACCCGTTTAGGTTAGAGAAAAACTGTTTAGGTTAGAGGAAAACTGTTTAGGTTAGAGAAAAACTGTTTAGGTTAGAGGAAAACTGTTTAGGTTAGAGGAAAACTGTTTAGGTTAGAGGAAAACCCGTTTAGGTTAGAGGAAAACTGTTTAGGTTAGAGGAATACTGTTTAGGTTAGAGGAAGTGTTCATGGACATCGACAGAGGGAAAGACACATAACTTGGTAAGAATATAAAATCATAAAAAAACGATTGAGCTAAAAAGTAACAAAACTGCAGATCATTCTACATTCATATTGGTTCTGATCACAAGCTAGTAATCGTCGATTTGAAGATCAGGCTACGGAAAGAAAATCGACCAACAGAGAACGTCAAGTACAATACAAAGAAAACTACAAGGTGAAGGCATCCAACAGAAACATGGAGGAGGAGAAAGAGAGGAACATATCAATCAGTGATCAAACCAGCTTAGAAGATATGAGGGAAAACACAGAACAAAGGATACAAACAGCGGCCAACGACATAATTTGACGGGCTTGTAAATAAACTAAGGATCAGTAGTAGCAGTGATTAGCAGATGAGTGCTTGTGGAGTAAAGTAAAAAACACGGAGACGCCAGTAAACACCAGCATCCAAGGAGAACCTAGTTTATCTCGAAGGTCTAATAACCGTAGACGGTATGATGGAAATTGACATACAAAGGAGAAATGGACTTATCTCATAAGCATTTGAAAAATGACCACTTATGGGGAAGCAGTGAAATAACAAAGAAACCAAAGGCAAGAATATACGAGACGATAAGGCAACCCATTTTTTCTATATGGACCAGGGTGTTGGCAATGAGAAAGCAAGATGAAGAACCTTCATGACAGAAATGATAATTTTATTATGACTACGGAATCTCACGACTACAAAAATCTGAAATGATGAAATATAACAACTGCTGAATTTGCAGACAACTCTATTAGATACAGTCGTTCAACGCAGACTTCGATGCTTTGCTCATGTGAAAGGAATTCCACACAATACATTACATGCAAGAAGCGAAAGAAAGAAAAGCAAAGGGGAACCAAGACAACGCTGGATAGACTGAATAAACGAGGACATAACAACATTTGGACTGAACGCGAGAGCAGCAACTGAATTGACAAATGACTGAAAAAGTGCAGATCATTCATTCACACCGATTTCCTACAAATGGCTGACTTCAGGAGCTGATGATGATGATGATGATGATGATGATTATGATGATGATGATGATGATGATGATGACCCGTTTACACGTGGAACAGGCGCAGGTCCAATCTAATCTAATCTAATGACTTCTATAGCGCCGTTATCATAATGCTCAAGGCATCAATCGATGGTCGCTTCAAGTGAAAATTACAGTCAATAATCCTATACCACTGAAGAAGCCGGATCGCATTCCGATGGGTCAGAGAAACCAGAAGCAGATCGAGCGGGCAAAGTACAGTGGGGTTTGTTTACTGGGTGAAAAGGGTGGATGAAAATAATTCGAGTTAACAGGAGTAAAATTGTATACGAAAGCGCATGCAATACAACCTGATCATTACGCAGAGTAAGAAACTAGTCATAATACGCATACATACACACCAACACGCACTCCCATACATATGCATACATAATATAATAAGATACTGTTACGGTTGTACGTGGTTATGTTCGTTTGCACGTGTTGAGCGTGGTAGCACGAGTAGTATATATGGGGCTAGTTAAATACCACTTCTCCTGGGAGGCGCCCCGGGCCGCCCGATCTACCAGGGCTCAGTAGCACCTCTATCGCGCCTTTACCTATATGGCAAGCAGACAGAGGCATTGTAGAGCCTCGGTAGAAGCGGGCAGCGGAGCCAAACAGCCCCTAGTCTGTCCCGGGGACGTCGCCCAGGAGAAGTGGTATTTAACTACTCTAGTTCCCTGTACACTACTGCTGAAAGGGAGTGTTGGTCAAGCAAGAACCGGGAACTACACGTTTTTTGTTTTAAAGATATAAGAAAGACTGATTTAGGGTGAGGTGTAAATAGTTGAAGTTGAGCCTTGGCGCGTGACTGTCGAATTGTTGATTAGAAATTAAGCCTTTGAGTAAAAGCTGGTCAAGGTTTGTTTTAGTTGGACCAAAAGAGCAAAACCGTGAGAACTACTGAACCGTCAGGTTATAGTCGACGTTTTCAAAAGAAAAGATTCACTTGAATTTGCCCATCTACATCGATGCTAGAATGCACGTGTTTATACATGCATGCTTCAAAACACTTGATGTAGCGCCTTTCAGTACCTCAGAACGCTTCACGCGTGAAATTAACTAACTGATCTGAACAAATGCTTAAGACAGTTTGAAAATCTATGTTGCACATACATACATACATAGAATACATACATACGTACATACACACATACATACATACATATATACATAGAATACATACATACATACATAGAATACATACATACATACATAGAATACATACATAGAATACATACATAGAATACATACATTCACACATACATACATACATACATAACACCCATACATAACATACATACATAACATACATACATAACATACATACATAAAACATACATACATACATAACATACATAACACACACGATGTACATACATAGCATACCCACATATACACATACACACATACATACGCATATGTACATACATGCTTACATACATAGCAAACATACACGCCCTACTCGTCCCGTTCCACTTCAGAACGGGATATACTCGGAGCATGCCCGAGCAGGCTCGGAGTAGACGTCGAACGGCCTCTAGAATCGCGTAAAGCAGCCAGATCGGGACACTCCGGTGGCTCCGATGGAATTGCTTCCCGTTGTAAGACGGCGGCGCTGAAAAGCGACAGAAGTACTTTGATGAATTCGAGATCTTCGTCGACGCGGTTCAGACGACTGTCTTCCGATAAGAAAGGAGGCGTGTTTGAGGTTGGGCGACAACCCACTCCATCGATCCTTTGAGCTCCCAAGGGAAAGGAGTTGTTAGACAGCACCGAATTGGGCACATCCATCCGTGTGCTTCTCCTCTCTGTCTTTGGGTATCTGTCTGTAGTGTATGTTTAGCTGTATATGTATGTGTTTGTCTGTCTTTCTAGGTGTGTTTTCCATGCCTCTGTCGCCCTATTACTCTCTCTCACTCTCTCTCGCTGTCTGTCTCTATCGCTGTCACTATCTGTGTTTCTATATCTGTAGTCATCTCTGTATTTATGCATCTCTCTCTATTCCATCTCTATATCTCTGTCCTTGTCGCTACCTTTGTCTCAATCTCTATCTCTACCTGTATCTATGTCTCTCTCTACATCTGTCTTCTTTCTGTTTCACCTCCCCTTTCATTTGCTCTCTCGGCTTTTGTTACTAAATCTCGTGTCTCTTTCCTTGTTTCTGTCTCTTTCTTTCTCTTTCTCTTACTCTCTTTCTTTCTGTCAGTCTTTCAATCTCACTTTCGCTACTTGCCAGCCACTTTGGGCTCTACCTGTTTTGGAAAAAGAATATTTCATAGAACACTGCATTTGCACAGTTTATGAAATCTAATGCAACATTTAAGTTACGCCATCCAGAAATTTGTTATAGTTATCGAAATTAGATGAGACTATTAGCGGAACTTGTTGTCCTCTTAGTCTCACCCTTAGCTGCAATTAACATTTGGCTTGAATGAAGTGTAATACAGGTTGGTTATTGGTGTTCAGTAAAATGGCTTCAGAGCAATCTATTGCTGAACGTTTGTTGGGTTGGCGAAATGATCGCCCAGATCGCAGTTAGCTCAACATCCGTCCGTCCAAACGACGGTCCTTTCGGATCCAGTGCTCAACAAGGATCGGTTTGGTCACGTATAGAGAGATCGCTCATACCGTGTCGTTTCTAAAATCGATCTGACATTCATTGATTTAATCAAATCAGAACTAACGACTCCAGCGCAGCTGAGAGATTGTGCAAATATTTGCCACTTCAACAAACGCCACCAAATTCGATTGGACGAGTGGTCTTCTTCGCATCGGCTGCTTTGCTTGTGACAGCGCAAAATGGTACAGACAGGGACGCAAAGATGAAGGCAACGCAATTGTTTACACATCTCTGTTGAAACTCGTAATCTATAAAAATGAAGGCCACATGCTTGATTTTACGTACCTGTACTTGTAAGATGCGTGGTCTGGAGAGATAATGGTATAGGTAATCCGATCCAATCACTTACATAGCGCCGTCATCATAATACCCAAGGCATCAATCGATGGTCGTTTCAAGTGAAATCGTAATCAAAATCATAATCCATTATAAAAGCCAGGTACAATTCTTATGGGTCAGAGAAACATACAGTACTTGTTCGAAAAGCCTCTGTAGAAGCACATCAGAAGCGGGGTGCCGATGTCGAAGGAACATTTGACTAAGGCGCACACGCGACCACAGTAATCCAACATCAGGTGAATTTCATGGAGAAGAATGTACCTTCGATGAGGCAGAGGCTTAACCAATGGACGGAGTAACCTATGGGTAGGAACGACAGATATGGGGAAAATGTATCTTCGAAGGGGCATAGGCTTAACCAATGGAGGGAATAACCTATGGATAGGAACGACAGATATGGGGAAAATGTATCTTCGATGGGGCATAGGCTTAACCAATGGAGGGAATAACCTATGGATAGGAACAACATATATGGGGAAAATGTATCTTCGATGGGGCATAGGCTTAACCAATGGAGGGAATAACCTATGGATAGGAACGACATATATGGGGAAAATGTATCTTCGATGGGGCATAGGCTTAACCAATGGAGGGAATAACCTATGGATAGGAACGACAGATATGGGGAAAATGTATCTTCGATGGGGCATAGGCTTAACCAATGGAGGGAATAACCTATGGATAGGAACAACATATATGGGGAAAATGTATCTTCGATGGGGCATAGGCTTAACCAATGGAGGGAATAACCTATGGATAGGAACGACATATATGGGGAAAATGTATCTTCGATGGGGCATAGGCTTAACCAATGGAGGGAATAACCTATGGATAGGAACGACATATATGGGGAAAATGTATCTTCGATGGGGCATAGGCTTAACCAATGGAGGGAATAACCTATAGATAGGAACGACATATATGGGGAAAATGTATCTTCGATGGGGCATAGGCTTAACCAATGGAGGGAATAACCTATGGATAGGAACGACATATATGGGGAAAATGTATCTTCGATGGGGCATAGGCTTAACCAATGGAGGGAATAACCTATGGATAGGAACCACTTATATGGGGAAAATGTATCTTCGATGGGGCATAGGCTTAACCAATGGAGGGAATAACCTATGGATCGGAACGACATATATGGGGAAAATGTATCTTCGATGGGGCATAGGCTTAACCAATGGAGGGAATAACCTATGGATCGGAACGACATATATGGGGAAAATGTATCTTCGATGGGGCATAGGCTTAACCAATGGAGGGAATAACCTATGGATAGGAACGACATATATGGGGAAAATGTATCTTCGATGGGGCATAGGCTTAACCAATGGAGGGAATAACCTATGGATCGGAACGACATATATGGGGAAAATGTATCTTCGATGGGGCATAGGCTTAACCAATGGAGGGAATAACCTATGGATCGGAACGACATATATGGGGAAAATGTATCTTCGATGGGGCATAGGCTTAACCAATGGAGGGAATAACCTATGGATCGGAACGACATATATGGGGAAAATGTATCTTCGATGGGGCATAGGCTTAACCAATGGAGGGAATAACCTATGGATAGGAACGACATATATGGGGAAAATGTATCTTCGATGGGGCATAGGCTTAATCAACGGAGGGAATAACCTATGGATCGGAACGACATATAAGGGGAAAATGTATCTTCGATGGGGCATAGGCTTAACCAATGGAGGGAATAACCTATGGATCGGAACGACATATATGGGGAAAATGTATCTTCGATGGGGCATAGGCTTAACCAATGGAGGGAATAACCTATGGATCGGAACGACATATATGGGGAAAATGTATCTTCGATGGGGCATAGGCTTAACCAATGGAGGGAATAACCTATGGATAGGAACGACATATATGGGGAAAATGTATCTTCGATGGGGCATAGGCTTAACCAATGGAGGGAATAACCTATGGATAGGAACCACTTATATGGGGAAAATGTATCTTCGATGGGGCATAGGCTTAACCAATGGAGGGAATAACCTATGGATAGGAACGACATATATGGGGAAAATGTATCTTCGATGGGGCATAGGCTTAACCAATGGAGGGAATAACCTATGGATCGGAACGACATATATGGGGAAAATGTATCTTCGATGGGGCATAGGCTTAACCAATGGAGGGAATAACCTATGGATCGGAACGACATATATGGGGAAAATGTATCTTCGATGGGGCATAGGCTTAACCAATGGAGGGAATAACCTATGGATCGGAACGACATATATGGGGAAAATGTATCTTCGATGGGGCATAGGCTTAACCAATGGAGGGAATAACCTATGGATAGGAACCACTTATATGGGGAAAATGTATCTTCGATGGGTCATAGGCTTAACCAATGGAGGGAATAACCTATAGATAGGAACGACATATATGGGGAAAATGTATCTTCGATGGGGCATAGGCTTAACCAATGGAGGGAATAACCTATGGATAGGAACGACATATATGGGGAAAATGTATCTTCGATGGGGCATAGGCTTAACCAATGGAGGGAATAACCTATGGATCGGAACGACATATATGGGGAAAATGTATCTTCGATGGGGCATAGGCTTAACCAATGGAGGGAATAACCTATGGATCGGAACGATATATAAGGGGAAAATGTATCTTCGATGGGGCATAGGCTTAACCAATGGAGGGAATAACCTATGGATAGGAACGACATATATGGGGAAAATGTATCTTCGATGGGGCATAGGCTTAACCAATGGAGGGAATAACCTATGGATCGGAACGACATATAAGGGGAAAATGTATCTTCGATGGGGCATAGGCTTAACCAATGGAGGGAATAACCTATGGATCGGAACGACATATATGGGGAAAATGTATCTTCGATGGGTCATAGGCTTAACCAATGGAGGGAATAACCTATGGATCGGAACGACATATATGGGGAAAATGTATCTTCGATGGGAGATGGTATGAACCAGTAATCCCATATTTTAGAATTCCTTTAGAGCTTAAAGGTGCGTTCGAAAAATTTCTCGCACATGTCTCGGAGTTTGAACCAGTTTTTGGAGATGTTTACCTATTCGATTAGCATTCGTTCATTATCGTTTTCGTGATTTCGAGCTCGAGTGGTCTCCGAAAATCGACTGGAGTTTCGTCCTAATGCTCTCACAAATCTACTAATAAGAAGCGAAGTGAATATTCAATCCGGTTTGACTCGCATCAACGCCAAAGGAATGCCTTCTTACTAAACTACTTATGGTCGTTTCCCTGTTCTAGGGGCTGCTGTTTCGGATTTCAACTTTACAGTGGCTCTATAGAAGAGACCAGATTGGATTAGATTAGATTAAAACAGATTGGACTGGACTGGATTGAACTGGACTGGTCTGCGCTCGACTAAATTCGACTTGACTGGACTTCAAGACTAGACTAGACTAGACTGGACTAAACTAGGCTAGGCTAGACTACAGTAGAGAGACTAGACTGTATTAAACTAGACTGGACTAAAGTAGACTATAATACACTGGACTAAACTAGACTAGACTAGACTAGACTAGACTGGACTAAACTAGGCTAGGCTAGACTACAGTAGAGAGACTAGACTGTATTAAACTAGACTAGACTAAAGTAGACTATAATACACTGGACTAAACTAGACTAGACTAGACTAGATTAGACTAGGCCAGGCCAGTCCGAACCAGATCAGACTAAGCAAGAGACCAGAGTTAGATAAGATAAACAGTCCTTTAACCCAATCTCTCGTCTGCCATGGACGAGATGTAACATGATCTTTACACAGAGGCTTTTCATGTCTCTCGAACGCCAGACGACGAGCCCAGTGGGGACTGGTATTTCTGGGCACGTGTGGGTTGACAGTTTCATCAGGAGTCGTGTATTCAAGTGCTTTCGAACTGGGAGAAGTGAAAATATGGCGTCCTGATGGTGTCGTGCAACTGGCGCGTGCATCGAATCGTTTCTCTTGGTCTCCACTCTTGTCTACCAAACATGATCGAAGACGTGTATTGACGCAGGCGGCATATCATTGGCTCTCTCCTTGTATGGTTTCATCAGGAACGTTTAGTCAGACGTCAGCGGTTATTGCTGTCATATGATGTCGTTAAATTTCTGGTTAAATTACTACTGCTACTACTAATAAATATGTATGTATGTATGTATATATGTATGTACGTGTGTATGTGTATTTGTATGTATGTATGTATGCATGTAAGTAAGTAAGTATGTATGTATATTTGTGCCTATTCGAGTGTGTCTCTCTGTATATCCTTCCATTCCAATCTCAACTTTCACCATCTCCTGATTTATGTGCTTTCCTTATCCTCTTTCTGCTGCTGCTGCCTTTCGATTCCTAAGATACGACATCTTTGCATCTGAATCGAGCGAGAGAACCGCCCCCATCCACATTTTAATTAGAAGGAACCTTGCGGGTGCAGCCGATTCTTACCCTGCCACTGCAACTGTTTCATGAGATGCTGTGACGACGGGTGTATCCCTAACATTGTGTGCCCCGTCCGAAGCGAGGGTTGCCACTCTGGGCTACTACGTAACCCCCCGATGCCTTCCACGGATGAGGAATTTGCGACGAGGAAGACCACCATCGCGACTATTGAGGTCCAGTGGTTCGACCGAATGACTGACCGGATGGACGAAGGGAGGGATAGATGGAGAGAAGGAGGGACGGAATAGAAGCAGAGGCAGGGATCGATGGTTGGATCGATGGATGAAAGGATGGATAGTCCAAAAGGAGGGACGGTCGGACGTAGGGTGGGAGTGAGGCAGAGAGGGATTGATGGATCGAAGAATGGATATTTGTTTTAATGAAGGAGGGAAGGAGGAAGGGAAAGGGGATAGAAGAGGGATGGACGGATGACTGGAGTGAGGGATCCATGAATGGATGAATGCTAAGAGAGACAGAGAGAGAGAAAGAGAGACAGAGAGAGAAAAAGAAAGAGAGAGGATGGATGGATGGATGGATGGACGGACGGACGGAAGGACGGACGGATGAATAAATGGATGGATAGATGGATGGATGGAAGGATGGATGGATAAATAGATGGATGGACGGAAGGATGGATGGATGGATAAATAGATGGATGGATGGATGGATGGATGGATGGATGGATGGATGGATGGCTAGATGGATGGATAGACCGACCGACGTATGAAGGAATGGAGAGATCAAGGACAAGTTCAAACAGTGCCTGCTCATCCACTTCCCAACGGCGCGTTCGCAGTTTCCCTACCCTCCATTGTATTCTCTCACCCCCCCCCCCCCCAGTCCGTACAACATCTTTATGCACTCGAACTCGAATAGGTATCTACAATTTGACGATACATTTTCTCCTTCATCCGAAACGAATATAATGCACATACTGCACGTCTTTTACTTTGCATAAGTCGCAGGTCCTGTTCGTCGCGTCCGGGAATTTACGCCATAAATAAGCAGCGGAAGCGTTATGTAGCCGACTTTCGATACATTCTTGCATCATAAGTCGAAAACAAAGCTTTAGATCAAGCTGATCCGAACTTTCTGGAACATGGACCCGGTACTGACATCGATTCAACATCCAGACTTTTCTGGACAACGGACCTGGTACTGAAACTGACCTAACTAACATCACCACGATGCGGATTAGATATGATGGAGAGACTGGTGAATAACATAATATTTGTTGAAGGCTAAAAATTCTTTGATTTAGTAACCCGGCTCTTGTGGACTTAATTTGATTTATGCCGGTACATAAGACGGCTGGTCTTTCTGACGCAACTGTATTGTGGTGCTAAAAAATTAGGCGATTTATATTTACTTTAGCAGTGCATTTACTTGGAGTGGCATGCCCAGGACCTACTTGAAGTAGTACGATCCGTTACGGAATCCAAAGAACGGGACGGTGTAGGTCATCATCCAGATGTCGCCTCCGCGACAGTCGAAGTACGGTTTGCTCCAGTGGCCGTCCTCGTACTCGATGTGGATCGAGTTCTCTCTGACGACGTTCCAGTGGGCAGTGTCGTTGTAGCGGTACAGCGAATACCCTAGTCATCGACAAGACGAACTGTCAGACAATTAGCATTTTGCCAATTTATGAATATGGCAGGGTTAGGTAAGATGAAGTCAGGTCAGTTGAGTAAGATCATTTAAACTGAGGGTATTACACCAATATTGCATTTGTTGCAATTACCCATCGAGCAGAGAATCCAGTTTAAAATCTGTCTTATAGTTCACAAAGTGCTACATTTAAATCAGCCGACCTATCTGCTTTCCATGCTCATCCCTCATAGCAACAGGTATTGCACTCGGTGAATGGACTCTGTGACTCTTGCTGTGCCCCTTACCCGAACTGTATTGGGCTCTCGGGCCTTCTCGTTTGCCGGTCCACGGCTTAGGAATTCGCCGCCAAGGTCTATTCTTTCTGTCAGTTCTTTAATGTCTTCAGCTCTAAACTCAAGATTCATCTGTTTCAACTTGCTTACCCACGGTAGCCTAGCTTCTGGTTTCTCTGACCTGTCGGAATTCGACCCGGCTTCTCCAAAGGATTATGAGTTTGGACTGTGATTTTGACTTGAAGCGACCATCGATTGGTCGACCACCCATTGGGCATTATGATTACGGCGCTATAGAAGTCTTTAGAATAGATCAGGAGAGGGTAGGAGAGTAAAGGAGAAAAGACTATAAGATTCTTCGAGTTAAAAGTGTCTTAGGTAGGGTCAGATGAAGTTAGGTAAAATATTGTAAGTGGATTGAAAGAGAGAAGGGAGAGTAGTAGAGAAGAGAATGTGAATCGAATTCTCTCCGATATACAGTGTGGTTGTAGCGTTGCAGCGAATATCCAGTCATCGACCAGACCTCAGCATCAGACTCTTAGTACTATGGCACATTAAGAGTCAAGTAAGATGAAGTATGGTAAGGGCAGATCAGGTTAGTTAAGATAACGTATAGGCATGAGAGGAAAGGAGAGGAAAGGAGAGGCGAGGAGGGGAAAAGAGGAGGGGAAAAGAGGAGGGGAAAAGAGGAGGGGAAAAGAGGAGGGGAAAAGAGGAGGGGAAAGAGGAGAGGAGAGGAGAAGAGAGGAGAGGAGAGGCGAGGCGAGCAGAACAGAGGAAGAGTATAAAGGTTAATAAAGGGAAGGTAAGGGATCAACAAAATCCCTTATAGGGGTGGTCCTGGTGGTTGACATATCTTTCACCCTAAGCGCATAAATGACAGCCACAGTGCAATATCCGGACAGCCTTCCAACCAGCTTTCATGGCGGCTGAACAACGAAGCATCAGTTTAACCTGTCTAATGATACTCGAAGCCCCGACGCAAAGGTGTCCCACCGACAGACTACTGCTGCCCGACCCCCGGCAAGAAGAGACAGATATTCGTTCGCACGCGCGGGGATTTTCTTCTATTCGATTCTTCCCAATGATCGATCACCCGGACAATGATTGGGCATGACCTGCTTTTCAAAATACAGAGTCCAATCGGGTGAGCGGGGCGTGACACGATTTTTGCCCAAGCCGACGCCTCTTTGATTGGTCACGTGGATCGACTGGTTCGACGAGTTGCAGACGACATCAAGACGTCACTGCGTCACGCGACTTCGCGTCATCGGCGAGAAATTAAATATACTTTCTTCCGATCGGGATTCCGCCGGGCTAAAAAAAATTCAGATCGATCGATCTCGGGCCTACCGACCGTGTTAATAGTCTGGTACCAGAAGTGGGGCCTATCGGTGATAAGGGGTTAGGGGAGAGGAAGACGTCCACAGTAAGGATCATGTTCAGTCTACCACTCGCAGAGTTGCTTCGTTTGACTGACACATTCAAGGAGTGGCGTGAAATGGCGAACTGAGTGTTTTGGATACCCATCAGAGAAGATGTGGCCCAATGCAGTGGATGGAATCGGACGTTTATCGTCATGGATCGAAAGTTTGGGAATACCATTGCTGCATCAATATAAATATAAAAAGGTAACTGTAAATGTAATGTAATGCGCTTAGCGTAACCGTACGTCGATGTGTCTGTCCTAAGATTGTCCTAAAAGCACTACATTAATCGAGTCTCGTTCTTACTTACCGTCATTACATATTATCCTACCCTGTTGTTTACTGAAGGATGAGGTGCAGGAGCGGCTTGGCAACATATCGAAGTTTGGCCTCTGTGTCTGGATTTCAAATTCAGATCGACTAGTAAGTTAGTTACTTAACTGAACATATATATAGCGGCCTCCTGAAGACGAGTCGGCGGTTTGAATTGGTGAAACTTTATGAATTTGAACTGGAAAGTCTTATCGTGTGCGAAATATTTGCTGGGCGAAGCGGAAATCGAGGGAATGGAGCGGTTACTATATCAGACGGAGGGGTTCACGACAGGGTTTCTAGTAACAGTGGGCTTATTAAGGATGGAAGGAAAGAAGGATGGATGTGTGAATGGAGGGATGAATGGATGAATGATTGAACGGATGGAAGGACGGATGGATGGATGAGTAAATGAAATAGTGGATGAATAGATTAAATAACGGACTTAGAACGTCTCCTTATGGCGCTGTCCCGCTAAATTTCGGATCCGGTCGCATCGATCTCGCCACTCCCAAATTACCGGTCGTGCGGGTTTCAATTGCTGATTTATGTAGCCCAAATGCGACTGCCGTTGATAAGGCTGGCCGCTAAGGGCGCCACAAATAACTTTGGGTCGGCTTCGATGCGTCAGATGCGGAAGCAATTAGTGCTTTAACTGCGTTAGGGAGTTGAGGAACGAAGTTGAAATGCATCATCGGAGCAGACGCCACAGGAGCCGAACGAACAACTGATTGGACTGGAAAAATTGGTCTGCCACCAAAAAGGGATCGATGACTTTTTCTCTCTTACGTCCACAGGTGTCGGTTACACGCGGCTGGCTTTTAGGTCTAGGGTCTTTTACTGCGACGATCTTAGATACTGCATTAATTGTAATAGTTAAATTGCCTATTTTTTATAATAACAAATACTAGTTAATGAAGTTGTCATGAAGATTAATAAATGGATAATATGTAACATTAATAAATATAATTAATCCAGCTACCTACACGCACAGACGTGCCACATAATGTTAATAATAATAACTGTGTGTGACGTTTGGTGTTACAAATTTTTGTAATACAGATACTAATTATCACTTTTACTACTACTACTACTAATACTACTACTGCAGGAATAATAATAATAATAATAATAATAATAATAATAATAGTGGTAATAGTAGTAGTAGTAACAGTAATAAAGGAATTAATAATTATAATAAGGTAAATATTATAAGTTTAGAAAGGATTAGGAACGTAACAGAAACAAACAGGTAAGGAAGAGACGAAGCAACATGAGACAACACAAGAAAACGCGATACAAACTACACAGCACTAAACAATATTAAAAACACTAAGAACGCTAAAACACCAAACGCTGTACGGTACTAAGCAGCGCTAAAGCACACTAAACAGCATAAAACAACACTAAACACCAAACAACACCAGACAACTCTAAACTTCAAACAACACCAGACAACTCTAAACTCCAAACAACACCAGACAACCCTAAACTCCAAACAACACCAGACAACTCTAAACTTCAAACAACACCAGACAATTCTAAACTCCAAACAACACCAGACAACTCTAAACTCCAAACAACACCAGACAACTCTAAACTCCAAACAACACCAGACAACTCTAAACTCCAAACAACACCAGACAACTCCAGACAACGCTAGATTTGGTCAACCGCACAGGAGTCAACCCTAACAGAGTAATTGCAAAACAGGAAGCTGACATCTTCGAGTGGGACGCATGACAAACCGGCCGTAACCGGATCCCGAAGAAGAGTCCCTCTGGACGCCAATCGATCTGTACGCCCATGCCCGCATATGGCGCCCCCTCGACCCTCGCCTCTCCTTCACAGAGGTTGGGTCGGTGCGTACATGGGGCACATGCTGAAGGAGGGGGTTCCAAACGCCGCGCCAAACGAAATAAGTTCTCGAGTTTCCAGCGACAGCGAAAAATAATATTGTCGTAGATGGAGTAAGATGTAAGTGTAAATATAAATCTACAAAATGTTTAGAGTCACACAGAAGCCGAGCCAGGAAGACTCGCTTAAACAACGGCGCTATATCAAATCAAGTCCGCAAGAGCCATGGCTAGAACGATTGAAAACATACTGACCGGTAATAAGGAATGCCTGTAAGGTAAGGTAAGGTAAGGTAAGGTCAGGTCAGGTCAGGTCAGGTCAGGTCAGGTCAGGTCAGGTAAGGTAAGGTAAGGTAAGGTAAGGTAAGGTAATGTAATGTAATTAAGGTAATGTAAGGTAAGGCAAAGTAATGTAATGTAATATAATGTAAGGTAAGGTAAGGTAAGGTTAGGTAAGGATATTTTAGGTTAAAAGATAAGGGTTATCACTCGTCTCTGTCACCGTTTTCTCCTTCTCTGTATCTCTCGCCCTCTGTATCCCTCCTTCCCTCCCTCGCACTTTGTCACCCTATCATCTATATCTCATTTCTCCCATACCGTCTCTCCTTCTCACCCTCTGTCTCTCCTTCTCACCCTCTCTTCCCCCCTTACTTTCTCCTTCTCTAAGTCTCTCCCTCTCACCCTGTCGCGGCCTTTCCCATGCAACCTCTATACCGAAGTCCCTCCCTCAAAGCCGACACAATGGTTTCTCGAGTACAAACTAAACACAGAATCTTAAAATACACCCAAAACCTATATAATATATTTAATAATTTGCCCTACATATTGTATATATATATATATATGTATTCATATATGCCTTACATACATATGCGTAGGCCTAAATATATACATTATTAGCATATATACTATATATATATATAATTATATATATATATATATATATATATATATATATATATATATATATATATATATATATATAAAATTATACATAACGTCGGAATCGAATAAATCAAATATTCGTGCTCCTAAGACATCGGAAGATCGATGCTTGACAGTAAGCAGGAACCAGACAGAGAGACCGACAGACAGAGAGACCGACAGACAGAGAGACAGACACACCGAGGCCCAGTTAGAGACACAGGACAAGAGATAATCGACGAATCCACCGATCGAAGACGAGAGATCGAACAAAGATGACACATGTTCAACGCTGACGTCATCCATCATCGCCGCGACATCTACCGGCTGCCAGCATCTCACAACAGCATCAATCTATTTATGCATATGTGATTCATTCGTACGCCATTCAATCAAATGTTTTCATGTCTTGCTACGCATATACTATGCTATTAAACATATATGTATACATCCAAATGATTTATGTATAGACGTATATATATAGTATGTAGTTTGTAACGGAACTTAATCGGTTTAAATCACCTGTTCACGTAACTACAGTATAAATGTACACATATTTACTCACGTATAATAATTATTCATCCATGAATATAGTCTATATATATTTAGTCTATATTCATATATATATAATATGAATATCTATATATATATATGAGTGGATGAATAGTCTATATATATAGACTATATTCATGGATGAATAGTTATATATATATATATAGACTATAATCATGGATGAATAATTAAATATATATATATATATATTCTTCCGCACACACTTATAAATATTAACCCATATTATTTATGTATTATATATATGTATACTTATGTATATATAGATTTGTCATGATGTGTTGATTCCTTGAATGGCCAGTACAAAAGATCGGACCGTTTTGTGTAGATTTACGGTTAAGGAGGTCTTGTTAGTACAT
The DNA here is from genome assembly GCA_964023275.1 of Norana najaformis. Taxonomy (NCBI): domain Eukaryota; kingdom Metazoa; phylum Annelida; class Clitellata; order Crassiclitellata; family Hormogastridae; genus Norana; species Norana najaformis. Next base: position 7,388,458 of record OZ029924.1, on the reverse strand, counting down.
TCGCCTAGAAACGAACGATCTATGATCTATGTATATATATAATATATATATCCACACACACATATATAATAATCACTTTCATTTTATTGTGCAGCAATATACATAACTACATATATATGTAAATATGCAGATATTTTGCTGCATAATAAAATGCAGTGCCTAAAATAAAAATATATAGGTCTACACATACACATCACACACATATACGCATCTGCTTATACATGTCTCGTCTTGTTTTGTCTTCGACCGTCCTCGAGCCGATAATTGGTTACACCACGGACAATTTTGTGCCATCTGCTTCTGTCTCTCGTCTCTTGTAATAACTGGTCGAACGATAATTCAGTCCACGACTCGATGTTGTCTATCCATGTCATCTTGGGTCTTCCCTGAGCTCGGGATCCAGCAATTGTGTCTTCGATGATCTCTTTCTCTAGGCAGTCTCCACTCTTCCATATCACATGCCCAAAGTATGAAAGCTTCCTATTTTTATTTATCCGAGCAAACTTTTCCCTTCTTCTGCAGTCTCAGGGGGCCACTCATTTTTCTTCTTCGCAGTCCACGGTACACTAAGAATCTGCCACATGCAAACACACGCACACTCACACTCACACTCATATATATATATATATATATATATATATATATATATATATATATATATATATATATATATATATATATATATATATATATATATATATATATATATATATATATATATATATATATATATATATATATATATATATATATATATATATATATATATATATATATATATATATATATATATATATATATATATATATATATATATATATATATATATATATATATATATATATATATATATATATATATATATATATATATATATATATATATATAAACGAAGAAACGAAGCGTAGATGTACTCTGGATCATGTGTGATCTATAAGATTGTGTTGCCACGTTGTTTTTCTGAAAGGAAATTGCCTTCATTCGACCACATTTCCACCTTCACTGGCATGCACAGCGTACGAAATGACCCATGCATTTCATTCAGACAGTTATGCGTGCTTGCATACATACCAAATCGGTGTATTTATACAGATATTGCTCACTATCTACAGAAATAATATAAAATCTGTGTTTCATCTGCGAACAAAACGTATTACGTTGCTTATATATAGTCAATAACGGGAGATTGCTCTTCGTGACGTAAGTTGAACGCACTTAATGACGCCACGGTTTTAGCCTTCGCAGATAGGATGTCTTATCTGGCTCTCTGTCTCTCTCTCCGTCTCCCCCTATCTCTCTCAGTCTCTCTATCTCTCTCTGCTTCCCCTGTCTGTCTGTCTGTCTCTCCATCTCTCTCTAGCTCTAGCTCTAGCTAGGTCTTTCTAGCTCTTTCTTTCTATACCTCTCCTCTGCTTCCTCTGTCTGTCTGTCTCTCTCTCTCTCTGTCTCTCTCTCCACATCTCTGTAGCTCTAGCTAGGTCTTTCTAGCTCATTCTTTCTAGCTCTCTTCCTCTTCCTCTGTCTGTGTGTTTGTCTGTCTATCTCCCTCTCCCTCTCTCTCTCTCCACATCTCACTAGCTCTAGCTAGGTCTTTCTAGCTCATTCTTTCTACCTCTCTTCTGCTGCCTCTGTCTGTCTGTCTGTCTGTCTGCCTCTCTCTCTCCACATCTCTCTAACTCTAGCTAGGTCTTTCTAGCGCTCTTTCTTTCTACCTCTCTTCAGCGGCGGAACTTCAAATTTCGAACCCGCAGATTATTCAAACGGGGCTCTAAAGCCCATTCAGGCTCCTAGCGGGCCCCTCTTTCGCAAATTCGAACCTAAACCCTCACACTTGCGGCCCTGGTGGCCCAAAGTTACGCTACTGCATCTCTTCCACACTCACCCTGCCTCCGTTTCATCTATCTCTCTGTTTCTTTGTCTATGTCTCCATCTAGGCTGTATCTTTCTCTGCCTTTGTGTCTGTCTGCGTGTCTGTCTCTGACTTATCTGTTTTTCTATATCCTATCGATTTCTCTTCGTGTTTGTGTCCGTGTCTCGGTATCTGTCTCTGTATATGTCTTTGTCTGTCTTTCTCTTGTCTTTCTTAATATTTGATACAACACCAAATTTCTCACTTTTTCCACCGCTCCATCATATTGTATTATGTTTTAACATGAAGACTCGTCGCTCGTACCATTCGAGTAACTTCTGTCATTAGGGCTGGAAAGCAAAGCAACCGATGACTGCGTTTGAAGAGCTTTGCGTTGCTCTCCATTCAAGTGACACGGTGTGTCTGTCTGAGTGAGCAGCTCACACGAGTCAGTATATTATTGCTTTCCGCCTCGGCTATAGATACACACAGGCAATATTGCAAGGTTTACTAGTTCAGATTGCATGGGCACTGCCACTTGCCAAGCATACATCCGTCCACCCACCCATCCACCCGTCAATGCGTTCGTCTGTCCATACGGCCATCTGTCCGCCCGTCCGTCTATACATCCATCCATCTATCCATCTATCCATTTATCCATCCTTCCGTCCATCCAACTGTCCGTCCGTCCGTCCGTCCATCCATCCATCCATTCATCTGTCCATCCATCCATTTATCCATCCATCCATTTATCCATCCATCCACTTATCCATCCGTCCATTTATCCATCCATCCATTTATCCATCATCCGTCCGTCCGTCCGTCCATCCGTCTGTCTGTCCGTCCATCCATCCTTCCGTCCATCCATCCATTTATCCATCTATTTTCCATCCATTTATTCATTCATTCATCCATCCATCCATCCATCCATCAGTGCGTCATTCCTGGGTCCTTTCTTCAATCAGTCTGTCCCTCTATCCCTCCCTCCGTCCCTCGTGAGTCCTTGTTTCTGTCCTTCCCATCCAAACACACTGCAGGCCACTCATTCCTGCATAGCTGCGTAGTCCGAACGAATCAATTGATGCGGTACCATCCAACATTTATCATTAACGTCAGCGGATGCCACGTCTTCAGCTGCGGAGCAACGGCGAGAAACATCATCCGCTGCTGACAGTCTGATGGCTGCGTCCTTGTAACTGTCCGCGCCATTCGTAATACACACACATACACACCTACACACACGCACACACACAAATATATATATATAATATATATGCTTATATATATATCTACGTATACACTTATTGACATTTATATATGCTAATATATACTATTTACCATTCTGCCTAGGTATGTACATGTATTTCTAGCATGTTAATAGTAAACGTCATTTTGTGCATGCATATATATGTATGTATTCATAAGTGCAGACCAAAAGGGGAAGCTTTCATACTTTGGACATGTGATATGGAAGAGTGGAGACTGCCTAGAGGAATAGATCATCGAAGACACGGTTGCTGGATCCCAAGCTCAGGGAAGACCCAAGATGACATGGATAGACAACATCGAGTCGTGGACTGAATTATCGTTCGACCAGTTACTCCAAACAGGTGAAGGACAGAAGCAAATGGTACAAAATTGTTCATGGTGCAGCCAATCCTCGGCTCGAGGACGGTCGAAGACAAGACAAGACGATGTGCAGACTTATATTATGCATATACTGTATATATGCATATACTGTATATATGCATATACTGTATATAATAAACTCCCGCCAGAATTGCGACAGTTGTCTGGTCAATCATACGAACTCACCAACACTTCACCTCTTTCAGTTTCTGCGCAGGTCTTTCACTCAAGACTGAAAACACTTCTTTTCCAGAAATCTTATCCTGATTCTTCCTCTTCCTCTTATCTCTCTTCTCGCTTCAATTTCAAACAGCATCCACCGTAGCCGTCCGACTGTCTGAGTGCCTGACCCCTGGATCTTGACCCTTTTGCCTATCGATTTTGTTTTGACTGAGCGCCTGTGAATAAGCTGGTTCCCGCGACTTAGCTTTCGTTGAGCGCTGTAGAAATCTCGAGATTACGATTACGATTACGATATGTGTATATGTATATATATGGGTCTCTTATACTCTGGCTATATATTTATATGGATGATACTTTTTATCTGCGCACAAATATAGCGCCATCTATGCAAGTGCAGAAAAGCCCTTACAAGCATACACAATCACACACATGTACATGAAGCGTGTATTTAATGTATATACAGAAAATACATTGAAAGCCTTTGCATTTTCATAGAGTTACATGATATTCTAAATTCGATGAACAAATATCAGACCCGGATTACAGGTTAATAGGATCCCTAGGCAGAAAGTCATACGCACTAAACTAATGCGCTAATCTAAGCTTTCTGGAAGCCACCTTGATTACAACTTACGTGCTGGATGGATCGCTGCGTATTAACATTATTCACATAATTTTAATTATGAGTCCAGTTTTGTGCCCCACAAATTAGCTAGCTAATGTAAACGACTGCAGTATTTTTATGCGCCGTCGGATGGAGGTCCCTTGATGCAGCTGGGCCCCAGACAACTACCTAGTTTGTCTATATAATGGGTAATAAAAACTAATAATGGATGGCTGCCAATAAATTCCTATTAAATACGGCAAAGAGAATTTCTTCTCTCCGGTACTTTTATCTCTCTCTCCGCTCCTCTTTCTCATGAAACTATAAACTCCTCACATCTTAGTGCGTCAGTAATTTAGCGCTGAGAATTTTTCGCACGTAACTTGGGTGTAATATTTGACTCCAGTGTATGCTTTAATGACCGTATTAATGCCATTTGTAAATCGCCTCATTCCCGCATTCGTGTCATGTATGCATTCGTGGGATTAGACGTTATAACTCCATGGCTTTACGACAGTCGCTAGGTAATAAATTCGTTTCCAGTCTCCTTCAATATTGTAACTCCCTTCAGTTTGGTGTCGCAAAAGCAAATTTTCCAAAGTTACAGAGTTTTGAACTTGTTAGCTAGGGCGATTACCGATACTACTGAACAGTTTTTTGAGTCACTGCTGTGGCTCCCTATTGAGCGGAGGATGAATTTAAATTTCATGCATTTGCTCATAAGACAGTGCGTTCTGTTCAACCTCAGTACCACATTCAACACATGTTTACCCCAAGATTTAACATCACTCAACTAGATCCTCCGATTGCCTTTCTCTTGTCATACTTTGAGTGAACACTGCACTTGGCAGCAGGGCTTTTCTGTTGCTGGTCCATGGTCCTGCCACGCACTTCCACAATCTGTTCGCATTCCTCAGTCCTTGGTGTCCTTCCGTTCTTGACTTAAGAGATTTTGTTTCAGCGTGCTTATCCTCCTCAAACTGTCTTTCTGTCTCGTAGGACTAACCATCGGAATTGACAGTATTGCGATTCTGTTTTGAAGTGCCATCGATTAATGCCTATGGTGCATTATTATAATGGCGCTATATAAATTCTAAGATTAGACTGGTAAACGTACATGTAAGATTACATAGTTATGTAAATGTAAGTTTGAGCATAGTATGTAATACTGTAACACACTGTGTATACTGTTACATACGCCGTCTAGAATGGGAGCGTGTAGGTTGAGTAGTTGTACGTTCTACGCCTTCTGTACATTTTGGCGGGAAAGCCGACCTTATAAAAGCTGTTGTCTTTAAGTTTGACTCACACTGGTTTTTGGTTTTGGTCCTGCGTGACCTGGTTTTTCTGTCTTGCCAATCTCCTTTGGTTGGTCGTGTTTAAGTCTCCCTGCGTGAATGACTTGTTAGTTTCTTTTAACCGTTTTGGTTCTGTTTGAACCGTTTTTTTCGTCACCGTCCGTTGGTGGACGTCGTGTTTCTTCTGGAGAGGCTGTAGTTCGCGTTTTTGGCCGCCTAAGGTCGACAGTTGTCTGGTCAATCATACGAACTCACCAACACTTCACCTCTTTCAGTTTCTGCGCAGGTCTTTCACTCAAGACTGAAAACACTTCTTTTCCAGAAATCTTATCCTGATTCTTCCTCTTCCCCTCATCTCTCTTCTCGCTTCAATTTCAAACAGCATCCACCGTAGCCGTCCGACTGTCTGAGTGCCTGACTCCTGGATCTTGACCCTTTTGCCTATCGATTTTGTTTTGACCGAGCGCCTGTGAATAAGCTGGTTCCCGCGACTTAGCTTTTGTTGAGCGCTGTAGAAATCTCGAGATTACGATTACGATTACGACATCTTGTTTCTAACTGAGTCACGAACGTTGAAAATAGCTTAGGAAATAACGCATTTTAGCCTAAAGCTGATGTATTCTTCCAATATCCCTAGACCTGAAACAATATATATATATAAACTACTTATATGCTTGCGTATTTACAAACTGTGTACATATATAAGTGTGTATATATATATATATATCACGGTCTAAGTAGATGTTAAACAAATTTGCAGGGAACCAACTATGCAGAAAGATTAGGACCAATGAAGGCGAGAGACAGCCTACAGCTCTGCGTATAATTGTAATCGTAATCGTAATTCCGATATTTCAAAAGCGCCCAACGAAAGCCGCGCTGCGGGGACCAGCTTATTCACAGGCGCTCAGGCAAAACAAAATCGATAGGCAAAAGGGTTCGTATAAAAGGTGGTTGTTGTAAAAAGTGATCAAGGTGGAGTTCCCAGAGGATGCGAGTAGAACAATACGACGATGACGACGACGATAAGAGACAATACGTCATCAAAGACAAAGAGACAGTGGGAGAGAGAGAAAGAGAAGGAGAAGAGGAAAGAGAGAAGGAGAAAGAGACAGTGGGAGAGAGAGAGAAAGAGAAGCGGAGAGAGAGAAACAGAATGAGAAGAGGAAAGAGAGAAATAGAAAGAGAAGAGGAGAGAGGCAGAAGAAAAGAAAGAGAGATAGAGAATGAAAGATAGAGATAGAGATAGCGAAAGAGAAAGAGAGAGGAGTTAAGAGCCATCAGGCCAGACAGAAAGAAAATAAAGGGACAGCCATACACCCAGTCATCAGACACCCAGATAGACAACCATAGACCTGGCCACAATAAAAAAATGGAAACTGTCAGAAACCGACCAAATTCCAGTCACTGCACATCTCTCGTTTTCACAAAATTGTCAGAATCCGTTTTTCTCTAAACGCAACGGAATTTATGCAGCTCCAGCAAGAGCAAATCCAATTATTTACGAAGTCAGCTTTGACGACCTGCTAATAGCCTTAAAAGCGCCGCATGCATACAAATTAACAGCAGAGGCGAAAATAATATATAGGGGGGTACCGGGTACTCGGACCCTACTTCTTAATTGGACGGGGAACCGTATCCCCCACTCGTTTCATACCACGAATAAACAATGCCCATTGTCATAAAAATATATGTATTTACATTTACGTTTTACATTAATTTTAGTACGAGTTTGCATTCCCAATGACTTTCCATGCTATTAGTCGAACAATGATATAAAGCGAAGAGGTGGGGAAGAAATTGCTACCCTCCACTTTCTAGGTTAAGGTAACACCACAATTAACAGTTACGAGTTTTGGAGAAACTCTCCCACATATTTAAAATATATTATTATGTAATATACATGCATGCAAAAACTCATGGTTTTAGTCAAAATCTATATGATAACAGCCCTAGAGGCATGGTCCGAGGTTCACTTAGTGCACATAGATAAGTCGACATATAGCGCTGACGCCGTCTAGCGAATGATAGAGAACAAAAAGGTTGTGGCTAATGGACAACGGAACGAGAGTTTACCCAGAAGGGACATTTAGTCGAATTACAGTGCGCAGCTGTCTGTAAGAAGAGGATTATATATGCTAAAATTATTATTATTACGAACATCTAAGTCAAACAGTGAAGTCAATCTGAATATCTTTAGTCTATATATTCACAGACTCCTCGGACTTAGATACTCTTCTCCAGGCAACTAATTATAGGGAGACAGATATATATATATATATATATATATATATATACATACATATATATGTATATATATATATATATGTATAGACATGTTTTATATGTATATAGGGGGTCTATATTATATTTGCTATCGACAATGCATATACTTACATTGGCCAACGTGTTTCTATTATAAGTCTTCATGATGTATGTGTTTTTCAGCTTTTCTTGCATACAAATTACATGCATGCTTTTGCGTGGGGCACGTAGCCTACTGGTTAGTCTTTAGTCTCGGCTTGCAACGCGGAGAGTACGGGTTCGAGCCTCCCTTGAGAAGTCTGTTGTGTAGGGACCTTGAGCAAGTCCTTCACTCACAAATGCTCAGCGCCATCGATTGATGCGTAGTCATTAGAAAATGGCGTTTAATAAAAGCAGAAATAATAAAAAATAATTTGCACTGCCAAATATGTATTGTTATGAGTTGCAAGAAGGCGAGATGCTCGTTGTCTCGGTATCTAATTCGACTCCATCAGACTTTCACGGATTCGCAATTTAACTTATTTCAAAAGTGTCATTCTCTTCTCTTTACAACTTTGTAATTTCAATCTTTTGACGGTTTAAAACGAACCGCAATACAATCTTTTCTCTTTGTAATCGTCATCGTAATTGCACATTAATATAGCACCACATCAAGAAAACTACTCAGAAGTGCAGCGGACCGGAAACACAAGATCACAATCAAATAGATTGCCTTCAATCGGTGGCGAAACAGAGGCAGAGAAAGAGCACGAAGTTCATGTCGCAGGTCGCATGAAGACTTTTAGATCCCATAATCTCAAGAAGGTGTCGAACTTCAGCCACACCTTCCAACACAGCGTCAACAACAGGCAGGTGCTTCGTCTCTGAAAGCACACGCTACACAAAATACAGGCCTTTTAGCACGAGCCTCCGTAACTGAATATATTTATTATGAGACCGTTGAGATAATCGAAAGTCCATATCGATTTTTTATGGCTATCTATATCTATGGCTATTTATAGATAATATATAGCCATCTACAATAGCTATTGTCGAAATAGAACTCTCTCTCTCTCTCCCTCCTTCTCTCTCTCTCTTTCTATATATATATATGTATATGTATATATATATATATACAAAGAAGAGAAGAAGAGTAGTAGTCCGTTAAGCTAGCCCTAAGACGCAGCAATGGAAATGAAGTGTTAGCAAATTCATTTTTCTTAGCCTCGGCATATGAGGGCGGGTGGCCACTCCTATCCCTCACCGTCTGATCTTGCCACTGGCATTATACTATCTATCTACACGTATCTGCAACAAATGTAAATGAACATATTTCTACAGCTAATGTATGGCCTCGACTCTGCTCAGTTGTCAATGAATTGATCGGGTGAGGTCTTTCACCACCGCTGCATGCCCCTTTGAATGAACGCCACTGGTGGCGAGTTATTCAAAGGCCCGTAATGTTGTGGGATTCAATAGAGTTATATTTTTCCACATTTATGAGTAACTACGAGGTCATTAATCATGAATATCATTATCTATGGTCTGCCCCAGTCTGAAACGTTGTCGCTTCCATAACATGTTGCCACCCGTCTCTATTCTAGGCGAGTCTCCATGCCGAGTGGACTCCGAATTCAGCGGGTGCAGGATGGACTCCATCACTCTTCGTAATCGTAATTCCAAGATTTCTACAGCGCCCAACGAAAGCCGCGCCGCGGGGACCATCTTATTCTCATGCGCTCCGACACAGAGGCGCTCAGTCAAAACAAAATCGATAGGCAAATTGGTTCGGTTCCAGGTTCAGATCCAAAAGTCAGACGGAGAGACAGCGTGGCAGCTACGGGGGGGGGGGGGGTGTTTGGGGGTTGGAAAGGAGAGAGAGATAAGAGGAAGAAGGGGTGTCAGGGTACGATCTATGAAAGAGGAATGTTTTGAGTTTTGAGTGAAAGGCCGAAGCAGAAATTGCAAGCGGTGGAGCATCGATGAGTTTGTATGATGGGTCAGAAAACTGTCGCAGTTCTGGGGGGAGTTTATTCCAGAGTGGTGGGGCAGCTATGGCTTGTCCTTGTGTGGGGATGAAGTCCATCTGGTCTCTTCCAACCTCTTGTGGGGCCAGATATCATGGTTCGTAGATCTCTGGCATGGTCTTTTGCAACGTGCTTTTGCAACGTGCAATGTTTCACAGCTGAATCTCCTGGACTGAATCATCTCCGACACAGAGGTTTGCGTCGTGCGCCGACAGACCACGTTGGTGACGTGAGCCGTAGGCCTATAGGGAATGAGAAGGATTCTCCTCAGGTACTACTGCTGAACGGTATCGAGCTTCGCCTCCAGTTCTTGGTAGGCGTCCAAGTCTCAGCTGCATGCAGGAGGACAGGCAGTATGTATTCCTTGAAAAGCCGGAGTCTGGTATTCATCCGGATGCTAGTACTCCAGATTCTTCGTCGTAGGTAGCTCATGTATTCACTGGCAATGATCATGCGACGCCGAACTTCAGGTCCATCAGCCTTGACATGGAAACCGCGGTAAGAGAACCCACGAGCCAGCTCCACCCGATTTCCTGCCGCCTGTACATGATCATGCATTGGGAATGGGTCCACTGTCGTCAGGATTTTTGTCTAAGCCCAGTGGATTTCAAGTCCGAATTTATGAACCTCCCGATCAATTATCTCCAAGGACAGAACTAGGGCCTCCAAGGTTTCGGCGTGAAAGGCCACATCACAAGCATAGTCCAGATTAGTTAACCGCTCCAACCCAATGTAAGCATCTGGTGCCTCTAACCTAATCTAATCTAAAAACTTCTGTAGCGCCGTTATCATAAAGTCCAAGGCATCATCGAATTGTCCAACTATCTCATCCATGACCATATCCATCGGGCACAGGAACAGATCTGTCTCTATTCTGCATCCCTGTCCCGCTTCTCTATCCACCTGAAACCATTCCGATGTTACGCCATTCAATGCGAACAGCGCTTGTCGCGTGTTGTACAATTCCCTCATCAGGTCAACTATCTTCTCCGGCGATCTATGATGCTGATATATCAACATCAAACAGCTGTTCCTATAATTTATATATGCACATACATACATTGTCTATATATCTATATGAGAAGATGTATACCTATATAAACTTATTTACACTTTGTATATAAGTTTATGTATATATTTACATATATAATTATATATGTATCTTTATTAACGTCTTGATATATTTTACCATATATCAAATGATATATTCTGTATAATCTTCACATGTGCATATATATCATTACTTAAGTACATATCTTTTTAAATATATATATACGTACATAAATCTTAATATATATGTTAATATATCAATCCCTGTGATCAGGCTGTCGAAGGCGTTTTAAGCGTGAAAAGAGAGATTCGTAACAGACTCGTTATTGTCCTAAAGTGAAAATAAAAGCAACATTAAGACTGAGTCGGGTGGAAAATAAAGGAGTAAAACCACACACAGAATATTTATAGATAACAATAAACATCAGCAGACAGACAGGCAGACAGAAAGACGGAAGGACGGACAGATAGACAGACCTGCAGACAGATGTACGTAAACAGGCAGGCAGGCAGGCAGGCAGGCAGGCAGGCAGGCAGGCAGGCAGGCAGGCAGGCAGGCAGGCAGGCAGGCAGGCAGGCAGGCAGGCAGGCAGGCAGGCAGGCAGGCAGGCAGGCAGGCAGGCAGGCAGGATCATAATTTTGGCGTAAAAATCTGTTATATGTAACCAGAAATTTGTATAGCGCCGCATCAAAAGAAACTCCTCCGAGGCGCTGAATGGATGGATGGAAGGATGGATGGACGGATGAATGGACTGACACTTGGATGGAATGACGGACAGATGGTTGGATGGATGGATAGATGGTGGGTAGACGATGGATGGACGAACGGACGAAAGGACGGAAGGACGGACAAAAAGACTGACGGACAGCTGGATGCATGGATGGATGTGTGGATGGATGTGTGGATGGATGTGTGGATGGATGTGTGGATGGATGGATGGATGGATGCATGGATGGATGCATTGATGAATGCATGGATGGATGCATGGATGGATGCATGGATGGATGCATGGATGGATGCATGGATGGATGCATGGATGGCTGGCTGGCTGGCTGGATGCATGGATGCATGGATGGATGGCTGGCTGGCTGGATGGATGGATGCATGGATGGATGCATGGATGGATGTGTGGATGGATGGATGGATGGATGCATGGATGGATGGATGGATGGATGCCTGGATGCATAGCTGGCAGGATGGCTGGATGGATGGATGGCTGGATGGATGGATGGATGGATGAATTGACTGATTGAGAGAGTTGAAGAGACTGATAGATAGATTGGTGTTACGGTTTAAGATGATCTTATTTAGGCAACGAGAGAGGTATTATGCGATGGTGAAGGATCTCCCCCGAGAAATTTATCGAAAAATAAGCAGGGTCGAGGTCATATAGTAGCTATGGGAAAACGTGTGCATTTACATTAATTTTATATAATCCTAAGTGCCCCATAAATCCAATAACAGGAGTGAATGCGTAATTATAATCGCGGCAAAGTGCAGGGCTTGTTGGGGTCTTCCCCTCTTGGCCTTTTACCCGAGCATGGGGTACTTACATTAGATTACAATTACCTACAGTTAGATTAGACCAGATTAGATCAGACTAACCGATAGATTCGTTGTAGATGCCGGCGACCTTGCGATTGGCCTTGACCCTGGCCTGGTAGAAGAACTCCGAGTCGTTTCCAAGGTACTTGTACGCAACAGACAGATCCTTGACCATGACCTGTCGGGGGTCATAGGGCAAACGATAGGCATAGGGGCAGAACAGGGTGTAGTTCTTATACTCGAGCAGGTCATAGCAGTTGCCGGCTGCAAATAAATCCTCATCTCCCTCAACCATGGACCGTACCGCCGAGTAGAGAAAGTACTCCGAATCGATTAAGGACAGATCGATGTCTTTCCAGATGCGGGTCAGAAAGTTGGCCCGGTTGACTGCGACTATCGCTTGCGACCGGAAACGCCGTAGACCGTACTGGGCCACGACCCCGTCGCCGAGGTTAAAGGTTGTGCCCGGAGTGCAGTTGTCTTTGTTCCGCTTGTATTGTTCGACTATGCTAAGGAACTGGTCGACCACGTCACGGATGGCTGATTCTTCTTCTCCAGCTCCATCTGACTGACGAGGCTCTTTGATGTCGCTCTCCTCATCGTCGCTGTACTCGAAGGACTCGACTCCTTCGAACCTGTCCATGGAAAGCATAAAAGGCGCTATAGAAATTTTCACGTACATTCATACACACATACTGTACATACACACATATACATACATACATACATTCTGTGCATGTATGCATAAATTCATACAAACACACATATGCATGCATAGCTTACATACATACGTACATACACATGTACGTACATGCGTAATTCTTACTGTATTTGTAATTGGACATTTATATAGCGCCGCTTCAAGAGGAATTAATCAGAGACAATCATACATATGCACTTACACACTTGAGCACATACATGCTTAGATACATACTTACGTACATGCGTACATACGTGCATACGTTCGTATTTACTTACTAGCTCTACCCGCTCATACACCTCGTCAGAATGGAACGCAGGCCTACTCCGAGCATACTCGAAGCAGGCTCGGAGCAGTCGTACACACATACACGTATACATACCCACTTACAAACATACACACACAAGCCATTATCAGTCGGATGATGTAATGCAATGCTCTGTAATCTGATGTAATCTGATGTAATCTGATGTAATTTGATGTAGTGTGGTTTGTGTGAACCTGTCTCCTCCTCGACTTCCTGCGTACGCGGCGTCATCGTGGTCTGACTTCCGGTCGGGTGATTTTCGGTCGAGCGTGTCGAATGTTCGTTCCGGTTGAGTTGAGGTCACTCGATGCCCCATGATATAGAACAACGAGAAGAATCGAATCGCCACCGTGATGATCTGCAGGACGAGAAAGAAGAGTACAGAGTGGATCACTGACAGAGGGGGTTATGTTGTCGTTATCATAGTCAGAATCATGTTTGTCGTTGCTATAGTTGTGATTGTCGTCGTCGTCGTCATCATCATCATCATCATCATCATCATCATCATCCCTTCTTATTCTTCTTCTTCTTCATCCCTTCTTTTTCCTACTCCTCCTCCTCCTCCTCCTCCTCTTCTTTTTCTTCTTCATGACGACAACAACCACCACCACCACCACGACCACCACCACGACTACCACCACCTCCACCACCCGACATCAACATCATCCTCTTTAACAGCAGCATTATTTTTTTGCCACAGTCAATATTACTGCGTCGTCATCATCATCATCATCACCACCATTGTCGTCGTCGTCGTCGTCGTCGTCGTCGTCAACACCATCCTTATTATCATCAGCAGCAGAAGACAGCAGCAGCCCCGCTATCATAACCATAGATCTGCATCCAGATCTGGTGCCTGGTACAGCATGCCAAGATGCTCATAGAGCTGTCTCTGCCTCTCTTCTCCACCCGATCAACCTCCTCCTCCTCCTCCTCCAGCTGGATCCCAGGGGTGTCAGCAAAGAGGCCGGATGGAGGATGACTCTGTTGCAGGCGTCTGTCGTCAGATCAGGATGTTGTAAAATATCGACCCCGGAATGGCTGAAGGAGGCTCGGAGACGAAAAAAGATGATGCAGGTCGAATACGAAAATACATGTCGCTGTTCTTTTTTCCCTCCCTCCCTCCCTCCCTCCCTCCCTCCCTCCCTCCCTCCCTCCCTCCCTCCCTCCCTCCCTCCCTCCCTCCCCTCCCTCCCTCCCTCCCTCCCTCCCTCCCTCCCTCCCTCCCTCCCTCCCTCCCTCCCTCCCTCCCTCCCTCCCTCCCTCCCTCCCTCCCTCCCTCCCTCCCTCCCTCCCTCCCCCCTCCCTCCCTCCCTCCCTCCCTCCCTCCCTCCCTCCCTCCCTCCCTCTCTCGTTCTGTCTGTCTGTCTGCCTGTTTCTGAATATCTGTCTCGCTCGATGTGTCCGTCATTTCCACTCTCATTCTGTATGCATCTCTGTCCGTCTCGCTCGCTCTCTTTCAGACCTAGCTGCTATCCACTCTCTTTCCACAATCTTCGTCTGTCTGTCTGTCTGTCTGTCTGTCTGTCTGTCTGTCTGTCTGTCTGTCTGTCTGTCAAATATTTATATCCGTTGCTCCTGTAGCAAGAACAGTCATAGACTTCATTGTCTGGTTTCAAAGCACATAGACTATCGCATGCTCTACATTTACATATATATGCACAGTATATATATATATAAGTTTTGCCTGATTGTTAGGGAAGGCCACAATAATGTCTGGTTGTATGCCACAGTAACTTTGCTTTAGTACGATGCAATTGATGTTCTTATAAGAGTTCTGAATATGTTAGTGTCTGCTGTTTCCAGACACCTCTTAATGTTTCCTGGTTCTCGGCCTCAATGTGCACTTCTGGACTTTGTAAGGAGGGCATTATTAAATTAGAAGTTGTTTTTGTATTGTAATGTATCACTTTCGTAATCGTAATCGTAATCCCGAGATTTCTAAAGCGCCCAACGAAAGCCAAGTCACGGGGACCAGCTTATTCACAGGCACTCAGTCAAAACAAAATCGATAGGTAAAAGGGTTATGCTCCAGGTCAAGCTCCAAAAGTCAGGCAGAGGACAGCGTGGCAGCTACGGTGGGCGAATGACGACGACGACGACGATGACGACGATGGCTATGATGATGATGATGATGATGATGACGATGACGATGACGATGACGACGACGACGACGATGATTATGATGATGATGAGTTCTCTGCCCAAAGGCAGGTCCATTAGCTTTATGCCACCAGGGGATGAGATGAGTGAGGTGCTTTCAGTGTTGCCTTCCTCACCGTCAGTTGTGAATGAGCAACTTGTCCAAGGTCGCTACGCAGTGGCTTGGGGTGCGGTGGCGTAGTGGTATGACAGGTACCTCGTAACCGGAGGGTCGCGGGTTCGAATCTGCCTTAAGCCACTGCGTAGAATGAAGTGATATACACACATAAAATAGGCAATATAATAAACGCAGCAAAAACAAAAAATGCACATTTTCGTACATCATGTGATTTAGCTGCATCTTACGGTTGCTTGCTGGACGGTTGAAATCGACATAACCTTTAATTAAAAGAGTTTTTTTGGCTTGAAACGAACGTCAGATTCACACACATTTCAATCGTTTATTATCATCATATGCTGAAAAGAGTTGGGGATGAAAGATCGGTGATAGCTACAATAAGGAGACGACACAGAAAATGGATAGGTCACATACTGAGAGGGGACTCATTCTTGAGAACCGCAACTGAGGGCAGAATGGATGGGAGGAGGACAAGAGGAAGACCCATACAGATGATGCTGGATTGGATGATGACGGACGGACACAGAAGGTTGAAAGAAGAAGCTGAGCACCGAGAGGAGTGGCATCATCGGACGTTTGAACCTGCCTGAGGGCAGAGAACCAGAAGAAGATGATTACAAAGATCGATGACGACAGTTCAGAGAATAGATTCAGTATTTAAAATTCTTGCTAAAGAAAGTCTCTATTAATTTCAAGAATGTCTTTTCATTTCTTTATAGAAACAATATTAGAAATAACAAAAATAATATCATATATAGGTATATGCAGAATTACGAACTTCTTAATTAGTAACACATAAGATTTTGGGAGATTATTGAATCTTTCATCAATATAGATAATATTTCATTAAACCTTCATTAATAATACAATCAACTATTGTCTTTTGGTTATTTATAGGCCTAGACCAAGACAATCATTCGTCTTTATTACAGCAGTACGAGAGAACCGTCAGATTGATTGCTGAATCTGCAGGTTAGAATGTAAGCGGTTTAAAGGTGTCTTTTTGTAGCTCTGTTCGTTTCAGGCAGCAGTAGTTAGTATTAGTATTTCGTGTTCGGCGATATACTGGCCTGGATAGCTACATTAGTCAGAAATGTTAGCATAACACTGTGCATTTTGGTGCTACAAGCAAAAAATGGTATTTTGAAATTCTGAACAAAATCTGATACTGTGCCAGTTGAAGAAATGAAAAAAATTGGTTAACGCGTACCTCAAGGCTCCTCTGAGCGTCAGCGTGAGGATTCCGCTTTGCGCCCGGTCGTGGCTATATTTCAGAGATTCGAATCTCGGGCTAGCACGGTCCGTACAGGGGGACCTTAAATGGCGTGACGCCCATTCAAACGGGCAGCGGTGGTAAAGGATCTCACCCGATAAATTCATTGAAAAATGACCAAGGCTGAGGCCATACGGTAGATATAGAAATATGTTTTTAGAGCGCACACCTCTGATATAAGATCGAAATTTGCAAGTCCCACTAGGACAAGAGCGTAGTCGGGTCACGTATGCAAAAACTGGCTGTGGATTCAAAACATTGCGCTGTTCTTGTTATATTCAGATTACTTCACTGTGTGGATTTAGATTAGTGAATTGTTTTGTATCTCTTCTGCATTGCATTGTACTGCATTGTGTTGTACCACTTTGTATTGTATCGCGTCTTTCTTGCATTGAATTGTTTCAGTATAACTTACTGTACCATCCTGCTTAGGAGTATAAAGTCATATTGTATTGTATTGTGATCTATATTTAACAGAGGCGCGAAATAAATGAGCGATTACCTGTACTGTATGTAGGTCTAAGGTTGTAATGCATTGCATAACTTTAAATTGTATTGCATACCATTGCATACCATTGCATCGTTTTGCATTGATAGCCACCACACAAATGCCTGTTATAATTGCTCACGGTTATGATTCACCTGTCAGCAGCCACATTAATATCTCGTATAAATGTGACATGTACAGAGCTTCTGGCAAGCGCTATATAAATTCCAGATTCCGTGTGTTTACACTTTATTAAAAGAATGTTCGTTCTGCTTACCATTCTGCTGAAGAGCCGAGAACCAGAGTAATGGAATGTAATGTAACGTTGCAGGAAATGTATGTTGCTCCTGCCAACCGAATTTCCTGGTATATCACTGCGAAATAGAGCTTCGAATGTTCGTTCAAAGGAGCTTCAAAGGAAGTCAAAATTCTCTTCGAAGTAGAGACTTCGAAAGCTGTCCGTAGCTAACATTTGCGTGACCTTCGAAGATGGGATTCAGCCGTTTCTGAAAAGCTTTATGACGAGTGTTCTTCGGAGTATTCGGAGATTTTCAAAAAGCAATTCTTGGTTCGCAGGTGTCTTAGGCAAAAATTATTTCTCAAAGACTGCAACACGTTATTAAAAATACGTGTGAGATTTGCTTTAAACTGGTTTTGTCTGTGATCCGGTTAAGACATTAAATTTTCTCTTCCAATAACTCTATTGAGAAACTGTAAAAAGTCTACCTCTTGTCGCTAAAAATGCTTTCGAGAAGGTATTGGCTCTGCGACGGCTTTACAAGCGCCGTACGATAACCATTGGAAAAGATTTATGGCGATTGTTCTTCGCTACCCACTAAGAAACCCACGACGCTCAGAACGATGCGCTGTAGCGGACTTCGAAGAAAACCGATGAACTCCGAATGTCTCCGAAATAAAATCCGAGGAAGAACTCCAAAGAAATTCGAAGAACTCCGAATGTCTCCGAAAATATCCGAAGAAAAAATCCAGAAAAAATCCGAAGAACTCCGAGTGTTTCCGAAGAACTCCTACAAACTCCCAAGGCTTTGACGAATGCCGAATACACGAGTAGCCCTATGTCACTCGCAAGAATCCCGATAGGCGACTGCCGCCATTGCTCATAGCACCCTCGCCACCCTAAGACCCTAAGGCATCGTACGGGGTTTTTGCTGGCTCTAATTAGAGAGCGACGACGCGCGTGCGTGCGCACTTGCGTGCGTGCCTGTGCGAGTGTTTGTTTGTGCGTGCGTGCGTCTGAAGCCATTAAACAAGACGGTCGGTTTCCATTGGCAGGGCGGTAGAGCTGTCTGTCTGTCTGTGTGTGTGTCTATCTGTCTGTCACTCTGTCTCTCTGTGTGTGTGTGTGTGTCTCTCTCTCTCTCTCTCTCTCTCTCTCTCTCTCTCTCTCTCTCTCTCTCTCTCTCTCTATATATATATATATATATATATATATATATATATATATATATATATATATATATATATATATATATATATATATATATATATATATATATATATATATATATATATATAAGCTGTCTAAGCGCTGTCTACCTGTCTCTTTTTCTCTTCTCTTTCTCTTTTTCTCTTCTCTTTCTCGATCTCTCTGTTTCTCTTATTCCTACCTTCTCCTTCTCTGAGTCTCTGTCTGTATGTCTGCTCGGTGGAACGCTGTTAGGTCGGTCACCCGTGGGTGAAAGGGTGGCCTGTGGGGGTCAGTGAGCCGTGATGGTGGCTTCTTGTGAACCCCAATGTCAAAGATCGTACTTCTGTCAGCCTGTGATGGTGATCTCTTAGAGGGAGGCCACTGATTTCGGAGACACGAACAGTTTATTTGGTAGGGATTGTCGATGTCGTTCTGTGTGTCCTTGTGTCTGTCTGCCTGTCTTTATATATATATATATATGTGTGTGTGTGTGTGTGTGTTTATCTGAGTGGGTGATTCTGTCCTATCATTCATCCGTCCATCTATTTGTATGTCTCTATATTCGCTTTCTCCAAGCGTCTGCCTCTCTCTACGTATCTCTCTTACCCTTTCTCTCTTTCTCTTCCTCTTTCTCTTTATCTCTCTCTCCCACTCTCTCCCTTTCTGCCTCTCTCTCATCTCCTTCTCTGTTTTCCTCTCCATATATCTCCCACACTCTCTATACATCTTTCGATGATGCTCATAACTGTCTGTCTGTCTCTCTCTCTCTATATATATATGTCTCTCTCTATGTCTCTCTATTTATCTTTGTCTCTATCTATCTATCTGTCTGTCTATCTATCTATCTATCTATCTATCTATCTATCTATCTATCTATCTATCTATCTATCTATCTATCTATCTATCTATCTATCTATCTATCTATCTATCTATCTATCTATCTATCTATCTATCCATCTATATATATCTATCTCTCCATCCATCCATCCATCCATCCATCCATCCATCTATTCATCCATTTATCTAGTTCGCTCCGAATCTCTGTGTTCCTTTTATTCATCCCTCAGTCTGCCTGTCTCTTTCTGTATCTGTCTCTGCAACTTTCTCTGTATCTCTCTTCTCCTCTTCTATGTCTCATCATCTGTCAATAAAGCCAAGTTGCTGCGGTTACTGTTGCTGAGCACGTTTTGTATCATGTTTGTCATCATCTGCTTCACATCGACTTCGATTAAATTCTCCAAGTAGCGACATCTCGTGACAGAAGCAAACAGTTGTATGCCTTAACGTTATGTGTTTGAACTTTTATATAACGCCACTATCTAAATGAAGATTTATATGGTACCTCTCCCGGTTTACAACTCGAGACTCGAGAGCATACTTTATTCTTGCGAGGCACAATAGAAGCTATCTTTGAAAGTTTTATCATTCTAATTGCATGTCTCTCTCTCTATCTGTCTCTGTCTCATTCTTTCCTTCTCCCTGTCAGGCTGTCTGTCTCTCTGTCCGTCCGTCCGTTTGTATTCCTGTCTGTATGTCTGTGTGTATCCCACTCCGGTTCTCTCCCTGTGTGTTTGCCTGTCCGCATGTCTCTTTTTCTGCGTCTTCCTAAATATCTGTCGACTCCCTCCGTGTTTCTGAATGTCTCGCTGTGAGACATCTGACTGACTGTATGTCTCTGTCCCTCTGTTTCTGTCTTTAAGTCTCTTGTGTGTGTGTGTGTGTGTGTGTGTGTGTGTGTGTGTGTGTGTGTGTGTGTGTGTGTGTGTGTGGATACATGTGGATACATCAGTCTGTTTCACTCCCTCTGTCTGTTTGTCTGGCTGTCTGTCTGCCTCCTTTCCTGTCGGCCTGTCTGTCTGTCTGTCCGTCTGTCTGTATCTCTGGTGGAGACAGTGCACGTGTAGAGCGTTGATTGACAGACGTTGATGGCGCGTAGACTCCAAGTAGGACGACTTTATTTCTGTGATATTTCTTGGTCGTAAAATTCCATGAATCGGACGTCGACTGAGGAATAGGAGGAGAAGGGGAAAGAGGAAGAGGAGGAGGAGGAGAAGGGGAGGAGGAAGAGGAGGAAGAGGAAGATGAGGTAAAAGACAAGGATGAGAAAGAAGAGGTTGACGATAAGAGGTAGGATGATAACGAGAAGGAGGAGAAAGAGGAGGAAGAAGGGGACGAATAGGAGGAGGAGGAGAAAAGGAGGAGGAGGAGAATTAGTAGGGTGGGAAGGAGGAAGGAGATTGGAGGATTATGAGGAAGAGGAAAGGATGAAGTTCGTCTAGATTATGTTGCTTTATTGATACCTATAGGCGTTGCTGGTATTAGCAACGAGTCATTGACCACGTTAAACCCCGGATAAACACAGGTCACACGTACTCAGCCCTAAACCCAGACGCATCCGCACACACACAAACATACACACACACACATGCACACACATAACATACACACACAAGCACACACACATGCACACATGCACGCACCGGCGCACACACACACACACAAACACACACACACACACATCCACACGCGCGCGCGCGCACGAACGCACGCGCGCACTAACAGCAACGTCGTATGTAGGACATATTAAGTCCATATGGGAATACCCTCGTATGGGTTTCCTTTGTCCTACATACTATTGTGCTGCAGACGTACGAAAACAGAATGACAAAAAACAACTCACCCTTTGGACCTCTATACTCGATTGCCGAACCCAAAAGAATGCCAGCATGAGCTGGCACAGAATCTAGCGTCAAAAGAGGATCAGCTGAGTTAAAATTGGTATTTTACTAAGTCTTTTATTTTCTCATACATTCTAAAACGCAGGAGAATTTATTGCTACTGGAAGAAAATTATGAAGAAATTTGGTGTTTTTGTGAGATGGGATACTGTGCTATCAGACATGATAACCCTGGTCCGTGGAGTTAGGCAGGATAGTGTTCTGTCTCCAGTTCTATTTGATGTGTATGTCAAAAACTTAATAGAGAAAGTTAATCGAGCCAGCTATGGGTGTAGAATTGGTGAGGTATTCTTTGGGTGCGTTATGTCTGCGGATGACCTTCGTTTAATACTTGGATCTCTGTGTGATCTTCAAGCGGTGGTTGACTTTTGCTCTGTCGAACTAGAAACTCTGGATACGAAACTAAATGTAGGCTAACTAAATCTAATGTTATGCGAATTGGATTATTGTTATATAATGTAAGAATACTATCATCATTGGAACAGAAATCCGGTAAGTTGATAACCTTAAATACCTGGGCTGTTTCTGGATGCAGCCAAGTCATTCGAAGTCAAGTCTGCATGATATGAGAGTGATGTTTTCTAAATCATTTAATTCTTTGCATAGTAAAGGCTACAAATTTAATTAATCTGTCCTCAAACAAAACCGGTCAGGAATCAGATACATAAAATTGGTCTGTTAATTACTCTGTATTATGTGACATTCAAATCAATTGACAGCAAATTCAAAAGTGACCAATTGGGGAGGGGAAACAGAGGGTACACCTAAATTCTCATCGGATCTTCAAGACTCTAAGATCTTTGCTTAAATTCTGAGCTACGATAAGAAACATTTTGTAACTTAGGCCTACTCTTGCATCTAGCTGCCTGTGTCAAACCCATTGCAACTCCACGACATAATTTGTCAATGTCACGCTGTTGCACTGGTGCTTTATTTACTCCTCCCCTCTTTTAAAAATACATCTTTTTGTCCCCTCAGTTTGCACCCCCTCCTTCAGCCCTGCGCCCAGGAATAACTGTCCCACTCTGCCTTCTTTATGCTACGTCTCTGACATTGACGTCCGAAAGTTGATGACGTCAGATCGTGGCGCTTCGACCAATCGATAGTCGTTGTCTGGCGGTTAGATTTCAAGGTTCAAAACTTGTTAGTTTTCAGTATTTGCTCGAAAACGTGCACGTTTTCTCTCAGTTAGTCAACATTTCCGGAACTTTGTTGTCATCGGTGACCGTGCTACAGATACTCTGACGTGTTTGTGTCCGTGAGCGCCCAAGTGTGCTACACGTGTATCGGTTGGCAAGCCCCTTCGGACGAAGGGGACGACTGTTCGGATCGGAGAGGTTTTCTTCTGCCGGCTTTCTACGAATTCGTTGCAACACAGACACCGCAGCGTGGGAACCTCTGGAAGCGTTGCGCTAAAGTAGTAACATTTACATGATCTGTCAGTGAGCTTCAGCTGCGTGCGTTCACTCACCAAGGTGTCATTCTTCAACTTAGGCGCAATCAGAACCAGGGACTGTGGATATGCAAAAACTGTCAGCCGTAAAGATCTAAAGATTATAGAAGATCTGAAGGTCACAGACTTTCTGAAGATGCATTCAAGAAATTATAACCAGGAAAAGCAATATGAACGTGAATTTTTTAATAAAACATTTGCACAGAATAGGCATCTCAAACTCCATGCAAGAATCCAAACTTTAGAAAAACCACACAAGTGCAATTTATGCCACAAAGCATTTGCACAGAAGGGTTTTCTGAAATCCCACATACAGTCCCACACTGGAGAAAGGCCATATATGTGCAATTTATGTCACAAAACATTTGCACAGAAGAATTATCTAGAATACCATACAAGAACTCACACTGGAGAAAAGCCATACAAGTGTAATTTATATGAGAAAGCATTTGCACGCAAGAGTACTCTGGCATACCATGTGAGAACCCACACTGGTAAAAAGCATTACATATGTCAGTTTTGCAACAAATTGTTTTCAACACACAGTAAACTTGATATGCATGCAAGAACCCACACTGGAGAAAAGCCATACAGTTGTAATTTTTGTGAGAAAGCGTTTGCACAGAAGATTCATCTGGACTCCCATATAAGAACCCACACTGGAAAAAAGCCATACAAGTGCTGCTTATGTCACAAAACATTTGCACAGAATGGTACTCTGACATACCATATGAGAACCCACACTGGTAAAAAGCATTACATATGTCAGTTTTGCAACAAATTATTTTCAACACACAGTAAACTTGATGTGCATGCAAGAACCCACACTGGAGAAAAGCCATACAAACTTGTGTAATTTATGTGACAAAGCATTTGCACAGAATGGTACTCTGGCATACCATGTAAGAACCCACACTGGTGAAAAGCAATACATATGACAGTTTTGCAATAAACTGTTTTCAACCTTAAGTAATCTTCATATCCATGCAAGAACGCACACTGGAGAAAAGCCATAAAAGTGTAATTTATGTCACAAACTATTTGTGTGGAGTTATCTTCTGAAATCCCATATGAGAACCCACACTGGTGAAATAACCGTTAAAGTGAAATTTACATCAGAAATCACTTGCACTAAAGCATTCTCTGGAATACCATACAAGAACCCACACTGGGCAAAGTCATTTAACTGCATTTTATGTCACAAAGCATATCCATAAACGCCTACTTTGTACTGCAATACAAGAACCCATACTGGAGGTAAGCTGTACAAGTGCAATTTATGTGACAAAGCAGTTGCACATAAGGGAATCTGTTATACCATATAAGAACCCACTCTAGAGTAAAACAATATATTTGTCAGTTTTGCAACAAAATGTTTTCAAAACTTAGTAATCTTAATGTGCATGCAAGTATACACAATGGTGAAAAACAAGCTCTTTCAAGAAGAAAGCTCTTATACAAGAGCAACTTATGCGCTTGAGTATTTGCACGGAGCGAAGATCTCAAATACTTGAGAACCCATGGCATGGAAGAGCCACACGAATGTCATTCTTTATTGAAGAATTTTTCTTTAAGTGTTCAAAAATGCCATTTGAGAACCAACTCTGTAGACAAACCATGCTATGCAAATGTCAAAGTGCAAGTGTGACACAGAGACACCATGGAAGTGAATTCACAGAGATTCAGCATGTTTACCAAAGATGACAAATATGTTGACAGAAAACAGTTTTCTGCAGAGTATTCACCCGTGCAAATACTTGCAGAAACTATGCATGACTTTTCTTCTAAACAAAGTAAACAGCCAAGTTACGATGGAAAACATTCAGGAGGTCACTCAAGAATTAGTGCTGATATTAATCATTTTATTTGTGACCTTATGATTGTGGAATGTGTGATGAAGTGCTGAAGTGCTGAAGTTGAAAAGGAATTATGGGACTAGTTATCGTCAGTACTACAATGCTCCTGAGAAAAGATACATTTCTTGAACTATTTGGAATGCACCTCTAGAATTACATTCCTTGCATAAAGGATACAGATAAATGCAATTTTTTGGTTAGTTTGACACCAGTTATATTATTAACATTTGCTGGATGGCTACTATCATGTATAGAAACCATCACATCACATCGATATGGGTGTGTCAACACACACACACATAGGGCCTATATGTTTATGTATATATAAATCCTTGGTTTTACTTTACCTTACGGATCCCTAAATGATTCGGCGGATTTTCGGCCAAAGTTAAGAAAATTCCACTTGCATAGCCTATGGTATCATATGTTTATAAGTCATTTCACATGCGCCGTAATTGAGGGCCTGCTTAGCCTGTCCAAGCCAAGAGACAGATAATCCCAGGGATTGCCAATTTAAGAAGCAGCCGTAGACAGTTCTATAATATTCTTTAATCTAAACTTTGATTACAGTTCCGAGTCCGTTACGACGCATAAGACTTGAGCTTTAGCCAAGGGAGACTAAAAAAGCTTGCTGTTCTCTCCATTGAGAATGAAGTAGCCGTTTCCGTCAGTTTCGGTGAAGTTCTCAGACTTTGTAGCTAGCAAGGCTAGATAAGGTTTCTTTTGAGTATTTGGGAGTCATAATATTATGTCATCGATTAGTGTTCGGCAAGTGGTGTTTCTCTTAATTGCTGCTTATCGTTACAATTAAACATTTCTATTGGGAGGGGGCGATTGCCGTCATTCGGCCCGAGCGCCAAAATACTTAGCTACCCCACTGTCTCAAACCAGACTTGGCTCTACTCACCATGACTCTTCGCCATTTGTCCCTTGCTTTTATGCAAGTGCCGTGTCAAGGACGATATACCAAACCGGTAGGCCTATACTGTGTGGGCCTGTTGTTTAGTGTATATCAGCTGCTTTGATAGGGTTTATTTAGAAGGTTTCTTCGTATGTGCGAAGGACTTACAGAAGTGGCGAGCACGGCCGAACTTATAGCATCGTTATCTTAATCTGCGGATCTCTTCAGCGCCCCCACCCTAAAAACTAAATCACGGAAACCACCTGTGTCTGTTCGTTCTGCTCAGTCGCTTCTATCATTTCGTTCTTAACTTAAAACTCACCTTTTTCAAATTGCTTATTTACCACAGGCTGCCTCTCTGTCTTGCGGATGACCTGGACTTTGACCTGGTTGCGACTTGGTTTTGGAACTGCGTGTTTTTTAACTCTCCTGACTTGAACACTTCTCTTTGCGTGTTTTTTAACTCTCCTGACTTGAACACTTCTCTTTGCATGTTTTTTAACTCTCCTGACTTGAACACTTCTCTTTGCGTGTTTTTTAACTCTCCTGACTTGAACACTTCTCTTTCCCCGGGGCTGGGCTGGGGCACCTATAGGTAGATATCTTGAAGGGGTGCTATGTCAACGCTCCGAATGAATGGGGAGTGAGTGAGTGATTGAGTGAATGAATGAATGTATGAATGAAAATGTGACAGGGGCCTTAGGGCATTTTTTGCATTGAACAAATCCTGTTGCCAAGCGCCGACTTAAATGACATATCGTGTTCGCTGAGTGTTTTCGCAGAACCAGCGATTCTGTAAATTATCGCACTAATCGACTGAGATTGTCAGAAACGCCGCCCAAGGCGAACAGCGATTATTGTTGACCAGTCGACCAAGATTAGCTCTCGTTAGATACTATCTTCACTTCTGGCTTCTGGTGTAGTCCTAGGGCCTATGTCTGGCCTAGTTAGCTACATCGGTAAATGCGTACGCCAGGGAAGCCTTTATACGCGAGGATCCCCGGTTCGCGTCCCGATCGTAGCTTATTTCAGATATTTAAATCTCGGACTAGCACGGTCCGTGCACGGGGACCTTAAATGATGTGGCGCCCATTCAAACGGGCAGGGGTGGTGAAGGATCTCACCCGAAAAATTCACTGCAAAATGAGCAGAGTCGAGGTCATACGGTCGCTATATAAAACATACATACATACATACATACATACATACATACATACATACAAACATAACATACATAATTATATGAAATACATGTTTCTGGTGTACAATTAACCTACCTTACTTTACCGTATTGATATTTTCCCAAAAGGATCAGACAGCACCACATCAAACATCGCCCAGCAGCTGAAGGCATGTGAGAGTTCAACCTCGTTCGAAATAAGGGACGTCTCAACTCTAGAAGCAAGCGAGGTAACCGAGCTTCCACATGCCGTTAATGCTTGACGGGATTGGAAGGCCCTCAGCAGATTATAGGAGACTTTCGTCTCCTACTACCTTGCCTCTTTCAACAGAGGTAAATATAGATGAAAGACTTCAAATTATTGGTTTTGCTGTATTTTGGATGCTATGATTTTCGTTGGTCAAAGAGCGGTTTATATCATACAGAATGTAAATATTTATCACTTACTTTATGAGGAAGTACGCAACGGGCCAGTCCGTAACATTCGCCCTGTGAGATAGAAAGAACAAAATCAAGACACTCGCAGGACCGGAAATGCTGAAGTTCTGTTTGTGTTTATAAAAGTTACACCAAAAAAGAGACGCATTGAACATGAACAAATAAATACGTCGAAAATGTTTCCTTCGTCTGGATTCTTTAAGGGAATCATATGTCCCTATTTGGCGAGCGGACTTTGCGAGAGACCCTACTGTCATTACCGGCACACGGGACTAAGGCCAGAGGATAAAAAGCCAATGGGACTTCAAGCAGGTCAGTGGGAGCTCATTTCTAGGAACTTATTCGGTTACAGAGTAAAGCCGTCTGTCAAAAAAATAAACAGGAAGCGCCCACTGTCTGTGAAAAGAAACCCTAAGATGCAAGAAAAACTGGAAAGTGGTTATAATTCAGAGTTGTACTTGATATGATTCTGTTATTGCTGTAAATTATGTATGGCTACCAGTAAATGTAAGTCTACAAAACGTTATGTAGCGCCTGTGGCGATGCTTTAAGTACTTGTTTATTATTTATTATGATATAGTGCCCCTTCAAGATAGCAAATTAGAGTTATGAATCCAGCCTATTGCTTTATACATCAACTGAATTCGTACTAGTACCATTTATATAGTGCCTATAATGTGTTTGCCTTCCACGTCATGGTGCATTGTGCAAAATTGTGAAGTCATGTAATTCAGAAATTAAAGTTGTCCAGTTATTGGAGTTGTTTTGTCATGTTTGGACTTTAGTCTGAGGACCAAACCCTTATGTTTGATGGAGACATGTAATAAATTTACCTTTTGTTGTATTGTATTGTATCTGTAAATACATGTGTTTAGCAAACTACTTGAGAATGCTAAAATGTATGTATTTATGTGTTATCATTATTTTTGTAAACATTAAGCACAGCAGTCTAATGGCAAAGCATCTTTTGCTGGTACTGAACAGTTGTGTGTATTGTATTGTATTTATATTGTATTGTATTGAATTGCATTGTTCATTTTTATATAACATCTTGTGCAGAAAAACTACTCAGTGCTAAACTTGCCCTGATGTTGATGGATTAATAACTGTCTTATTCTCAGTACCATAATTGTCCTACTCTCAGTACCATAATTGTCTTACCATAAGTACCATATTTATCTTACCCTCAGTACCATAATAATCTTACCCTCAGTACCATAATTGTCTTACCCTCAGTACCACAATTGTCATACTCTCAGTACCACACCCCTTATGCTGATTAGGGTATTTATATATACCCTGATACTTAATAATTATAGTGTGCATGTTTCAAAGCAACTACATGGCCATTTTTAAGGACCTCTTAAAAGCACTGCTTGCACTTATCCTTAATGTTGATTAATACACTGGAGACTCATTATAGCTGATTACGTGAAGACGTGGTTTATGTACCTTTTCACATGCCAGTCCACATCTATGGAATTCAGTACCACTAGCTTTGAGAGATGCTTCTCTTTCTCTTAATTCATTTTGCAAACAGTTGAAGACTTATCTTTTTCCAACTACCTGCGCTTTTGAAGTGAGTTCATAAATTACCACAATTAATAATTAATGATTAATAATAAATACATGAATTCTTACGTAACAGTCAAGGACTGTTCTGTTCTGTTCTGTTCTCAGCCTTCCTCGTTCCGAGATTCGGCCGCATCATGCACAATGTTCCTCCAGTGTCCTCTGTCTTCCACCAGCCTGAGCATCTCCTCCATTGTTAGCCCAGTCCTTGCCCTGATGTTGTCCAACCAGTTTATTCTCGGTCTTCCTCTTTTCCGTCCTCCCGGTATTGTGCCCTGTATTATCTCCTTCTCGATGCATGTTCCCTCCTTCCTCATGATGTGGCCAAAATAGATCAATTTCCTTTTCCTTACTGTCTTCAAAAGATTCCTCTCTACTCCAGCCGCTTCCAGTACCCATTCATTTGACCGCATTTCCATCCACGATATTTGCATGATCATTCTTAGACATTTCATCTCGAATGCTTCTATCCTCCTCTCTTCCTCCTTCCTCAAAGTCCAACTCTCACATCCGTACAGTGCCACCGGCCATACTAATGTCATCAAGAGCCTCATCTTTGTTACCAGTGATATGCCATGGCTTTTCCATATTTTTTTAAGATTTGTAGCCATTGCATATCCCTTTGCAAGTCGTACCCTTATCTCTGCTCCACAATCGCTGTCCCTGTCGATCCTCGAGCCCAAGTACATGAAAGTATTCACCTGCTCCACTGTTTCCTGACCTATGCTGATCTGACACCTGGTTTCTGCTGTTGTCATGACCTTTGTTTTATCCGTGTTAATCCGCATTCCATATTTCCTTCCTGCTCTGTCTAATCTTTCAACCAGTGTTTGTAATTCCTTCTCAGATTCTGTTATTAGTACTATGTCGTCTGCGTATCTTAAGTTTGTCAACCGCCTTCCCCCTATCTGCACTCCTCCGTCAAAACCCTCCAAAGCCTCTCTCATTACCCTCTCCGCCAGAATGTTAAATAAACTTGGAGACAACACGCATCCTTGTCTCACCCCTCTCCTGACTCTGAACTCTCCAGATAGTGTTCCTGCCACTTTGATCTTTGCGTTTTGTTTCTTGTACAGCTTGGATAACAACTTTATTATGTGTCCAGGAAATCCCATTTCTATCATTGTTGTCCATAATGTTTCATGTGCTATTGAATCAAAAGCTTTTTTGAAGTCTACAAAGCACATGAAAAGAGGTTGTTGAGTTCATAAATTACCACAATTAATAATTAATGATTAATAATAAATACATGAATTCTTACGTAACAGTCAAGGACATGGATCTCAAATTGGTTCAGCTTTAAAATATAAACTCTTTATAAAATGACCTTGATAAAATACAGTTTTTGATATTGCGCAAAAAGACAGCATTATATAGAGTTTCCAATGTATGTGTGGTAAACGAGCAAATAACTTACCTTACTTTACCTTGATGATATTTTTTCAAAGGATCTGACAGTGCTGTGTCAAACACCGGTCAGCAACTGATGACGTACGAGAGTTCAATCCCAGTCAGAGTAATAGACGTCTCAACCTCAGAAGCCATCCAGGCACCCAGCCGCCACATGCCTTCGATGCTTAACATGGTTGGGAGTGCCCTCAGCAGGGTCCAGACGCGTGGAGTAAACGACAAGGCTGTCCTCTATCGCCCAACGCCAAAGTCTGCTACAAAGTCTGTCACTTCGACCGTAACTAATTCTGCAAACCGATTGAAAAGTGGCATTCCCGAATATACCCCGACCCCAATTCATCTGCTGAAGCAAAGCAAATCAAAGGTCGATGACCTTGAGTACGACCCTATCTCAAATTATTCGACGAATATGCAATCTCTTTGCAGCGTGCGAGTCACGCTTGCCGATGCCGAGAGGGACACGTTGAAGAGGCCGCTTGGAAAAGCTGACACTGAGGCCAGTGTTGCCAAGAGGCCGAAAATTGATGAGGGTGAAGCACGGTTCAGTGAAGAGGAAGATGAAAGTGCTGAAAAGAAGAAAACTACAAAGACAAAACTTGGTAATGGAAAAATGCCACCATCTTCTAGTCTTGAAAATTCTTCTACTTTTAAAGCAGAAGATGATGCTAACAACATTCAGAGTGATTTGACTCTGTCTTCTGACGCTTTGAAAAATGTAAACATCAAAGCCGAAATCAACTCGGTGAAAGACGGGAAAGAAGAGCAGAAGGCGACCAAAGAGACAAGTCCGAATCATGAAACATCCACTGAGGAAAAAGTAGACGACGCGCAGAAGGTGACCAAAGAGATAAGTCCAAATTGTGAAACATCCTCTGAGAAAAAAGAGGACGAGGATAGCCGAGGAGTAGTATCATACCCTAGCATAAGAAATAGTGATTCAAACGACAAAGGGGCAAAGAAGAAAGATAAGATGAAAGACAAAAGAGATGTAGAGTCCAGTAAACACCAAAGCGATTCACGTGATGGGGAAAGTGGTAACAAAAGAGATCACGATTCAAATGATAAGAATGCAGAAAAATTGGGAACAGTGAACAAGGAAAATAAAAGACGTTCGACTTCAAAAGATGACGAGAGATCGTCTGCAAATCAACACCGTCATCGTCATCATCATCATCATAACAATCATCGGGATCATGATCGTCTTCATCATAGTTCAAAGGATCATGGTAAAAGTGTTTCGAAAGAGCAGAATGAACATTTGAAAGAACCTAAACAACTTGGAAAGGAACATTCTAAGCATTCGGAAGGACAGAAAAAGCTGTCAAACAAAGAACACAGAAATTCGAAAGAACATCAAGAAAATTTGCAACAAACAGTAAAACAAAAGGAAAGATCAGATTTATCAAAAGATCTGCAACGTGGGAAGTCATGTAATGAAGAAAAGTCAGTGCAAAACAAAAGTCATTCTTCCTCAATTCACAAAAAGTCTGAAAAAGACAGAAAGTCAGACTCGAAAAACCGGTTGGCCAGTGAACCCTGTGCTCAAAACCAGGAAAAGGATGCAAAAAAGAATGATGGTTCTTTGACAGAACTCAACCGCAAGAACCTGATGAGATCCATGAGCGAATACACAAAACTTGCTGAGACACCAGCAGAGAAAGGCACTCGAAGAGGAAGCCTTGAAGAAACTGTTAAAACGCATCACACAGACCCAAGAGTTTCTGCCCATGACGCTTTCGAATCCAGCAGTTTGCGATCAGAAAAAAGTTCGTATTTTCCAAAGTCAAATGCAACAAATCGTCTGCCATCGAGTTCGGTACGTGGTCAACACCGGACGCTGTCAAACTCTTCCTCAAGTTCAAACAAATCAAAATCGACAAGTCTGGGAACTTCAAAAGCAACGAAAAGGACAATCAGCCAGGTGGAGCTGTTTGGAGAAGACAGTGACACGGAGCTGGACTTGAACGAGAAGCAGTCTGTCTTGATGCTTGGATCAGGCGACGATCGATTTCACCCGGAGAAGCGGAGTCGAACGTCACGTGACATGGAAGATGATGAAAGTGATGCTTCTTCTGATGTCATTGATGAATTGCTGGATGAATCGGAGAATCCGTCCAGCAGTCGATTTGAGGAGTGCCACAGGTTGTTCCTTGAAGCGAGAGGAAACGAAGGGAGCGGCGTTGCTACTCAGGTGAGTCTGCGGATTTCTCTTTGACATTTATCTCTATTTTCTTGTGAATTACAGGAACACAGACTGAATCATCTTCATCATCGTCATCTAATGTAGACTAATCTAACTCAACCTGATCTAATTTAATCTAATCTAGTGACTTCTATAGTGCCATGGTTGCTTCAAGTGAAATCATAATCATAAATCATAATCTGATGGACAAGCCATGTTGAATTTTGATATATGTCAGAGAACCCAGAAGTTAAGCGATAGTGGATTAGCAATTCAGAACAGCTGACTCTCAAGTTAAGACCTGAAGGACATCAAAGAATTGATAGAACGAACTGAATTGGGTAGCGAATTCCAAACTTGGACCAGCTTCTGAGAATGCCCAAGAATGCAACAGTGTCCTGGCATGAGGCAAAGCAAGATAATTCCCAAAACAATCTCAGCATCGCAATTTCGATATCTCTATCATCATTTGTTCTGCAGATTGCTATAGCTTGGTGCTGTGTAGGTGATGCCGGCAGAGGCTGTGAACTTAAGACATATTGAGCCAGGTTAGTACTTGGATGTTTGACCATGTGTGAAATACCTGCCATCCATAATTTAAATAATCAGTCTCTTATTCCAGGGGCAAACTCGAGTGTAGCCGTAAGCACGATGTGTCACCACACCCTTCTGTCTTGCACCCTTTCTCCATGCAGTATGCAGCCCAAAACCATGTCATTCCAGATCCTTTTCAACTGTTCTGGTCCATGTAACTCTGGGTCTGTCACGTGGCCTCTTCCAGTCCCTGGGGACTTTATTCATTGCTACCCGTAGAGCTCTCGCAAGGTCCTCTTCTGGTGGGGCCCATGCAGTGTGTCCGAAGAAATGCAGTTGACATTCCCGGATGAAGGCAGAGACTGGTACAGTAGCTGTCCTAGCTCTGATCTCTGTGTTGGGATGTGGTCTCTGTAGGAGATCTTGAGAATCCTTCTGAGGCACCACTTGTCAAAGGGGCATCCAACCTCTTAAGAATTCAGGACCTCCATGACTGTCCATTTCTCATAGCTGTAGGCAGCATGTACAATTTATAAAGTTTGAGCTTGGTTTTAATAATCACAGTTTTGATTTATTGATTATTATTCATCCCAAGTGTGTCCAAACAGACCCAGTTTCCATCTGATAGTCATTTGGATCAAGTGTTCATTTATTTTCAGCCTTAGCAATTTTCTGTGCACAGAGTAACTCAGTGAAATGTCTCTGTGTGCTTCAACACACCTTATGTAGCATTGTTCAAGTATATCACAAAAGTGCTGGACACAGCTGTTTAACTGATCAGAACAAATGCCTTTTAATGTGTTTTAAATATTATTGTTCCTTTTCGTTGTTTTTCTTTAGCCAACTACCACGAAAGAGGTGAAGGTTGCTCAAAACATTGAAGATCCGCCACCACCTGGAAAAAAACGTGTGGCACACACACCTCTAAACGACATGGTGGTAACATTTTAAAAAATTCTTCTGGTCTTCTGCCACTGGGTGGATGAGTTTGTAATTCCAGTTAGGCCTCCTCTCACTCTTTGTTCAGCCTCAGATATCCACCCATCATATTCCTGGCCTTTCTTTTCCTTTCTTATATGCCTGGCTATACATATAGAGCTTTATGAGAACTTTACAAGGGCACAAAATGTGGCTATCTAAAAGCTGTAAATAAGTTTGACTTGAATGTGCAGTGTTTGTCTTCAACATCGATGAGGGTGTTGATTTCGATTGATTTCTGTTTTTCTTTATGAGTGACCCGTTCGTCCTATCCTCCTCTTGATCCAGGCTTGGGACTGGCCTGGTTATCCCAAGGCAAGGATGCTGCTCACAACCATTGTCAGAGTCTGTCCACTTGTGGTCTATCGGTAAACGCTTTTGGTCAATGATCATGAGGTTGCGGGTTCGACTCCATGTAATGACCCTAGGCAGGTTTTTTGCGCAAATGTGCTTCTGTCACCAAGCAGTACAATTTGGTACCGATGCATGTTGGGAAGTAAACGGTAAGTCGTATGATGCAACGGATCTTGGTATCTGTCCATTGCCTGCTCAAGGACCGAATACTTTTGCTACTGTTTTGTAGGAAATAAGTAACATATTAGGAAATAAGTCATTTTTTTGTAGGAAACACATAACCTTTTGTAATAGATAAGTCATTTTTTGAAGAGATTAAGTCATTTTGTACAGGAACTAAGTCATCTTTGTAGGAGATAAGTCACTTTTGTAGGAAATTAGTTAGTTATTTGAAGGAAATGAGTCATTTTTTTCTAGGACGTAAAGAGAATACTTCCAGAACCAAAACGCATTAAACCTAATGCCGCTAATGCGATGCTAAATCGTTACTTGGAACTCCAGAAGGCTGCTGCTGCTGCTGCTGCTGCTGCTGCTGCTAGCGATAAGGTGAGCAGTCATGCAATCTAATCTAGTTTAGTTGAATCTAATGTAATCTAAAAGAATAGTAGAATAGGGTAGAAAGAATAGTAGAAGAGTAGTAGAAAATGTGTAGTTACTCTTTCAACTAATTCAGTAATGATAACAATAATAATAATAATATTATTATTATCATTATTGTTGTTATTTATTCCATTGGAAAGTAAAAACTGTGAGGATGACATCTGTCATAATCGTAGTGCACATTTATATAGCTCCTCTTCAAGAAAACTCTTTAGAGGTGATCCCAACCCAGCAACTTAAGACCACAATTTAATGGTATGCTGTTTATCATTATTGTTATAGTCAGTACCTTTTTTCCCAGGGAAGATACGATCCCCCATCATTGTCATTATTAGTACTTTTACTTTATTATGATTTTTCCTAGTGTTGCTGCTATTTCTGAGGTTGTAGAAAAGTGATGGAGAATGTGATATTCTTGTTTTTCATTGCATAGGTACCACTGTCAAAAGACCAGGAAGTTCCAAACAGCGTTGCTTCTGCCATGGCCAGCGGATGTACGGGCACACCATCGACTGCCTCACTCAAGATCAAACCACGGGTGGCACATCTTCCAAAATCGGTAACAACTTTCTCTGTTTTGGTCTCGCTGTTTGGCACTCGTTTCTTTCGTTCAGTCATTTGTTCGTTCATTCATTTACGCAAGAAATTTATGTTATGCCTTTTCTAGTTGTTTAATTTTTTTAGTTAGTGCGACGTAGTGTTCTGGTTTGTAATGCAACAACTGTGAATTTGAGCGTGCTGAGCGGACTTCATGTGATGATCCTGGACAAGCACACTTGTTTGTCACCTTGCTATATAATTTGGTAGCAGTGTGAGCTGATATGTTAACAGCAAGTCCTGCAATGCACTGGTCCTACATCCACGACATTGTGATTCTCCCCTTGGGGCTCAAGAGCTGAAAATTGACTTTTGATATATACTTTGATATATTCTCTATTTCTTTCTGTGGAATTTTTCTCTCCTTTTGCTCAAATAGTGTGCATATATTATTAAATGGATTGCACCGGACAGAATAATTAATATATTTGTGCATTTACCTGTTTTGAAGTTTGAATAAATTCGACCTCTTAATGTATTAAATTTACTTACAGCGAATGGGATTTGTCAATGATCTTATGTACACTTATGCATACTTATATACACGTTTATAAATTTAATTGATAGATTTACATATGAAGTCTGCATGGTTTAAGTCAGTTTGTGTTCCCTGGAGAGCACCAGATGACTAACCTCGTTCAGGTGAGCAGTGCTTTAGGGCAAACATGGTTGAACTTCTGGTCTGGTGTTCTGTTATCAAAGGGCGACTTTCTCAAGAAGCCGATTCTGACCATAATTGGCAGCAGTAAGATCCCGGTGAACGTGCGACAGTCATGTCTCGACAAAATCTTCCACGAATGCTGTAATATCTATGACGAAGCACAGGATGCCAAGGACCGGGTGAGTTTTAAGGGTGAAAATCAAAGGGTGACTGCTTCTGTATGGTTTCTTTACTTGGGCATTTATATAGCGCCATTTTGGCCCTTTTCTAGCTACAAAAAAGGAACATTACTGCTTCTTTGTAAAGTCTAGTTTTTTATGATAGTTACTTGCATTAACTGTATTAAGAGTATAAGTTAACGTGAGTTAAGAGAATTATTGTTTACAAAAGTAAACTTGAGTAAAGACATTGTAAACTCATTGTCTTTGTCTCTGCTCGTTTTTATCAATTTTTTATCTATTTTTATCTATGCTAGTTTACCTTGCTGGTGTTTGCTTTACATTTGTTTACTTTAAATTTGGTTACTGTTTCTTTACTTCACTTGTGCTTACTTTTAATTTATTTTCATTTGTTTTCTTTACTTACATTTATTTTATGCTTGCATACAAGGTATATTCTTGTCATATGTTTACGTAAATTTACATTTCTTTTGTTTACTTATGTATTTTATTTGTTTACCTGTGTATTTCTCATGTTTACTTATGCTTACTTATGCTTGCTAAAACTTTGTTTTGATTAAAGGCATTGGCTGAAGAGAAAGCCATGTACGAAAAGAGTGCAACAAAATCCATCTATCTGAACCTCATCTCAAATGCAGTCCGAAGACTCCGCGACGAATCACCTATCAATAAGACTTTGTCGCCGAGGAATCCAAATGCTCGGTCACACGAGGCGATCCTTGGAGGTTTGAAGGCGACAAGCACGAGTTTCACAGTCAACCGGTGGGGAAAACCGCCTCCGGTTCCAGACACATTTTCCGGTTAGAGGATCCTCCGATTGTTATTTGTCAGCTGTCCATGGTGTTGTTCTTGTCGTGTTACTGTTTTTTGGCTGTCCGGGATGTTTTTCTCAGTACTGGTAGTCTGAGAACTTCTGTAGCGCCTTGCTTTATCAGTGAGAGAAACTTGAATTAGAGTTAATGTTCTGAATGAACGAATGGAGTGAAAAATGTGCTGAATGAATGAGTGATTGAGTAATTGAGAGCACACATGCATGAGTGAGTGAATGATTGAGTAATATAAGTGAGTGATAGGAGTGAGTGAAGGTCAAGGAATGAGTGAATGAATGAATGAATGAATAAATGAATGAATGAGAGAAAGATGAAGTGCAGCATCTGGTTAGTTCACTAGGTCAATCTTTTAAGGTGTACTTAATAGATTTATGCTTGGTTAGCTTAGGGTACTTTCTGCTCAGGTGTTTCATATCTGCAGGTATATTGGTGCCAAGTGTCCAGGTGTGCACTACTTTTGGTGCAGCGTCCAACACCTGTTTGTTATCTTTAGCACCTTCGACTGTTGTTCCTCTGGTTCCAGGTGCTGAACTATACAAGCGTCTCCACGTCTATTTAATGTCGGAGACTCAGTTGGTGGAAAACAGTTATCCACAGCCAAATCCAAACAATCGAGACGAGGTCGTCATCCAAAAATCCGCACGAGATCTACAGAAGCCGCAGACATCTGACCGTAAGTTCCCCTCTCTTTTGGGAATTTATTACTATTATTATCGTCAACGTCACTGTCATCGCCATCATTGTCATCATCATCATCTTTGTCTTCATCGTCATCATTTTTATTATTATGGGAATCTATATAGCTGTAATAATGGGCTTAGATGCATAAGTGTGTACATACTTGGGTGTGTGGTCCAGCTCTCTGGTGAATAATATGAGAATTAGTTATATGTGTGGTCCAGTTGAATGCTTAAAGAAGAGCTGGCGCTATGCAGCAATGATATGTGTGTGTATATATATATATATATATATATATATATATATATATATATATATATATATATATATATATATATATATACTATAGAGAA
This sequence comes from Norana najaformis, assembly GCA_964023275.1. NCBI lineage: Eukaryota > Metazoa > Annelida > Clitellata > Crassiclitellata > Hormogastridae > Norana > Norana najaformis. The sequence continues at coordinate 7,350,058 of OZ029924.1, read as the reverse complement.
ATGGGGAAGTAGAGGAAGGTTAAGGGAAAGAGAACGGAATAGGATGGAGAAATGGGGGAGCAACAGCAGATTTTCCCCAAAAGGGGAATTTCGTGGAACTAGCTCTCTCTGTGTCAGAGAGGCTAGTTTTATATATTCTCCTATTATTTAGGATGGTGCTTATGGGATCATTTTCAGCAAATCGGCAATTTCTAATCTGAGTGTCAGTCTCATTTTCAGCCAATCAGAAGTTTTTAATGTGAACCTCAGTTTGATTATCAGCCAGTCGGGAGCTTCAAATCTTGAGCTTTGGGTTGTTTTCAGCCAATCAGAAGTTCTGCTGTCGTTGTGGCAAGGCGTTTGTCATCCTACCGAATTTTACTTTTGCTCGGGAGGAGGAGTGCTTATATCACTGGGGACATGCCTGGAAACAGAGAGGTCTGACTGCGGAAGCAGATTGGCTCCATCTTTTCTCATTTCTCTTGTCACGTTTAAATGAATAATATGTGTGATATCCAGCAGCCAAATTATCAATCCAATCAAGTTTTATCCAGTCTGATCCAGTGTATGTATGTATGTGTGTATGTATGTATGTATGTATGTGTGTGTGTGTGCGTGTATGTATGTATGTAGGTTTGTATGTATCAGGACACTTAATAAGGCACATTTTAAAGACCTCAGAAAAGCTGCACACGTTACAATCTAATTGATCTAAGCAGGTGAGTTTAAGACAGTTTGAAGAAGGTTGAAGAAGGTTGGTGAAGAGAGTCAAAGGCAACAGTACATGAGTGCAATGGAAGACTGCTCCGTGAGGACAGTCCAACACAGGAGAAGGCGAGGGGGGCTCAAGTTGAAGTGTGAAAGCAAGGCACCTGCATATCTCCATTGGGTGCAGTAATGATCACCAACCCAACTGACTCAAAAGGGCTTCTTGATGAATGCCGGGGCAGTGCCAACAAGTGAAGCACGTGGAGCAGGATTATCTTGAATGATATTCGGCAACTGGAAGACAGACTAACATTTCTTGCATATGTTCCAAAATATGTGAATACTTCAGCCCGTTGGCTTCAACTTGAGTAGCAGAGTAAAGGACAGACTGGAGCTGATGACTTATTGATTGATTGATGACAGACTTGACTTTGATGATTTACTGACTAACTGACATACTTAATGACCAACCTAAGGTATTACTATCTGACTAAATGACTGACATATGCTTAAAATAAACTTAATGACCAAACAAAGATATAATGACTTGATTTAATGAACTATTTGATGATTTAATGACCAACTTATTGATCTAATGTGATACTTAATAATGACTTGCTGGTGACAAAGAGCTGTTCCGGTGTTGCTGTTTTAGTGGGTGGTACATTTGACAACATTTACAACTGTTGTGGGGGCGATCTGAGTTCACGCGGCTGCCAGATGTCTAAGGTTGTAACCCAAAGTTATTGTGTAGTTGATAATTGCAAATTTTACTAGTGCCACTTCACGAGAAACTCAGTGGAGGCGTTAATGAGTGTTGATTCGATCATTGGTCAAACCTCAACACGATTATATTGTTTTCTTTGTAAATGATAAACGGATGTGTGGGTGAATTAAAGTATGGTGGTAGTAGTAAGGGCAGGTAAGGTAACTTAGGGGCTGCAGCTAAGTCAGGTACCTTTCTGCATAAGGTAAAATGCGGTTTTAAAACTGTCGTTGCGAGCCATATTGGGAGCTGCCTTAATATGAGGTTGTGTCTTAACAAGCACTTTTCTTAAGCTGATCTTAATTTTGGACCCAAGTCCTTGAAGTCATTATATAAAAATTCATGTCAAAATGAAGCATGCTAGAAGGAGGTTATGGGGCTAAGTGATTAAGAGGTTAAGTGAAGTTAGCAGAAGGTAATTGAAAAATAGTTTCAGTGTAAAGTAAGGTAGTAAGGTAAGGTTAACTATTTCACGAGTAGGTTACAGTTTAAGATCTGGTAAGGTAAGGAGAGTTCTACACAAGATATTAGCTAAGGTAGGATAACATATAATCACTCGATTTCTTATGCACTCTCTGTATAAATCATATGGGTTGTGTTGTAAATGGTTATTATGTATATATCAAAATAATACAGTGGAGCTATAAAAGTTCTTACAACGGTGCTATAGAAGTTCTCTGATTATTATTATTTTTCTCGGAGGTACATATGATCCTTCAGGACTTAAAAGCTTACTGAAAGTGAGGAACAGCAGCATCTGGAGTGGAATTTGCTTGCCAAGTTCTAGCAATTATTGTTATTATTATTATTGTTATATAGCACCTACCTTTTAATTGACCTTGCTTTCTGTGTTCAGTGTCATGTCCATGATGACAACAAGTATCGATGTTTGACCGGTTACATGACAACAATGCCGTCATCACCACGACGCGACGGCGACTATGGTGTCTACGCCCTCGACTGTGAAATGGTAAAACTGCTTAACTGGTTGCAATATGTTGCCAGGGACAGATGTACAGAATATGAAGTTGAATTAACAGTGGGTTCAGGGTGTAGTGAGAAAACAAAAATGGAAGGGCAGCCATGGTATGAGGTATTAGCGACTTCACTATCACAGCCTTGGCATATAAGGGTAGGTGGTCAGTCTGCTCCCTCTTTTTGCCTGGTGTGCATACCAAGGTTACAGTGATGATGATGGTGATGGTGATAATGATGACTGTGATGATGACAACGACGATGATGATGCAAGGTAAGGTAAGGTAAGGTTGAAGAAGGAGAAGGCTGGTACCTGAAGCCAACCTAACCACAAGTGTAAGAGGTGTTAGTGACTTCATTTTTTAACCTCAGCACTTGAAGACGGTTGGCCACTTCATTCCCGTGCTGATCTTTCCTTCCCAAATGATGTACAGTTGATGTACTCATTTCATTTTCATAGCCAAGTTTGCTTGGTAAAATGATAAACAGCTGGAGCAGAAGTCTAAAATCTTTCTGTTCTGGAGGGGATTTGAACTCCTACCTCAGGGTTAAGGGTCTGACTTGCTAACCACTAGACTTTTGTGTAAGACATAAAATTGCCATTCATTGGAACTACTTTTGTTATAGGTTTATACAACGTTTGGTTGTGAGTTGGCCCGCATTACTGTCATTGGTCCAAACCTTGAACTTGTTCTGGACAAAATTGTTAAGCCTGATCACGAAGTTATCGACTACAACACTCGGTAAGATAAAAACGTTTGTTTTCTTCTGTTTTTGCCTTTTATTTTCTTGCCTTTCATCATCTGCAGGATGAAGTGAGCTGCTGAGCTTAGAAGTGAAGGATATTTTGGTTAATTTAATCTAATCTAATCTGGAAACTTCTATCGCACCCATATCATAATGCACAGGACATTAGTTGATGGTCGCTTCTAAGCAAAGCCATATTCCAGAAGCAGAATCCATTGGAAAGAATCAGACGAGATCTGTGAGGATCCTGAGACTGGAAGAGGATAAGCAATACGACAAAGATGAGACTAATGCCCAAACCTAAACAGCATCACAGAACTGAGAAATGGCAAATTCTAGAGCCTTTGACCAGCGACCTAAACAGATCAGGAACCCAGTGTCATTCTGGCTCAGGTCATGAGAACCAAAGCATCCAATGAGCCAACGCATCCAGTGAGACAACGTATCTATTGAGCCAATGCTTTCCATGAGCCAGTGCATCCCATGAGCCATTGCATCCCATGGACCATTGCATCCCATGAGCCAATGCATCCCATGAGTCAACGCATCCCATGAGCTATTGCATCCCATGAGCTAACACATCCCATGAGCTAACGCATCCCATGAGCCAATGCATCCCATGAGCCAACGCATCCCATGAGCTATTGCATCCCATGAGCCAACGCATCCCATGAGCCAACGCATCCCATGAGCCATTGCATCCCATGAGCCAATGCATCCCATGAGCCAACGCATCCAATGAGCCAATGCTTCCATTGAGCCAATGCATCCCATGAGCTAACGCATCCCATGAGCCAATGCATCCCATGAGCCAATGGATCTAATGAGCCAATACTTCCATTGAGCCAACACATCCAATGAGCCAGTGCATCCCGTGAGCTAACACATCCCATGAGCCAATGCATCCAGTGAGCCAATACTTCCACTGAGCCAACACAGCCAATGAGCAAATGCATCCAATGAGCCAAAGCATCCAGTGAGGTAAAGAGCAAACAGAACAGTAACCCAACAACTTAGAAAAGGTGTCCTGTTACATTGCTTTTGTTTTGTGAGTGCCTCAACCAGATGGTCCTTTGACCTCAGGGTCATGCATCTGAGGAGCTTCTACAGAGGTCAGTTTCAGTGTCTAGGTTGAAATTCCTACCTTACTTTACCTCTTAATACATGTTGTTTGTGAATATATTTGTTTCAGGTTTAGTGGATTAACGGCCGATGATCTCAGAAACGTAACGACAAGCATACGTGACGTTCAAGCAATTCTTCTTCACTTGTTCAACAGCAAAACAATTCTGATTGGTCACAGTCTGGAGAGTGACCTAGTTGCCCTCAAGGTTTGATTGGTGTTAAGTGGGTCACATGATTCTGACTGGTCACATTCTGGGAAGTGACCTAGTTGCCCTTAAGATCTGATTGGTGTTAAACAGGTAAAACAGTTTTGATTGGCCACAGTCTGGAAATTGACCTACCAGTAATTGTCCTCCAGGTCTGATTGGTGTTAAATGGGTTGCATGATTCTGATTGGTCACAGCATAGAAATAACGTGATTGCCATCGAGATCTGATTGTTTTAAATGGGTCAGATGAAGCTTCCAATTGGTTACAGATTCAAAAAATGACCTAACTGTTGGCAGAAATTTGAGGCAAGGTAAGGTAAAGTTCCTGCCAACAGCCCTGCCACAATAAGGTGTCGTTAAGCAATGGATAATAATAGTAACAGTAGTCGAGAGAGAGTCGTAGTAGTTGTAGTCATAGTAGTAGCTGTAGTAGTAGTTGACATAGAGTAATAATTGTAATAATAACACCTAACTAATAGTGAAATTAATATCTGGAAACATCAGACACTGATGTTGCCAGAACGCTTATAAATATCATTTATCTGCTGATATTTGTGACAGCACTTTTAAGTCTCCTGGTCTTGCTGTAACTGCCAGTACCTCAGTAAACATTAATGTTTTTTATTATTGGCAGATAAAACAGTCCTGCACTTGGGTAATGGCCATCCTGATCTAAACTGAATTGAAACTAAAACTTAAGGTCACTTAGCGCATCCACTACAAAATTCTGTCTCGAACCTACAACGCTCTTCAGACTGCTCAGTTCGCTTCCATTCAGCAGCTATTTACTATTTAACTGCCCAGATCTACTCAGTCTTCCGCATAACTTTCTGTATCTCGGTCTCCAGTCTTCTCTCACTCAGATTCTCCATCTGCTCCTTAATCTATGCAGTCCAGCTCTTTGGAATTTAACTCCCAAAGGAGTTCACTCATCCTCCCATTTCACCTGTCAGTCCTGTCACTCCTCCGCTTGCCCTCTCTCTCCTGCAGCTTTTCACTTTTCGAGCTATCCTATCCTGAGTCCACTCCTGCTCCATCTCAATAACTACCATCACAAAGGATTTGCACTGTGGCACCATGTTGTCTTCCCTGCTTAACCCCACAGATTCTGACCTCGAACCGAAACTAACCAAACAACCTGGCTCTTGCAGTCTTGACTTGATATAGCTGAAATAAATAAGCTGGTCTCCCTAACGTGGCTTTTGTGTGGTGCTGAAAAGTGTAGGAGATTTACATTTGATGCTATCCAACTGGCAAAGTAATGCAGGAAATCTCCCATAAGGTGATGCAGGAAATTCCTCTGCTTGTTGTTTTAGCTGGTGCACAATACGGTTGTAGACACATCGATTGTCTTTCCCCATCGGAGAGGGCTCCCCTTCAAGCGAGCCCTACAAAACGTCGTCAAGGAAACGCTACAGAAAATCATTCAGAATAATAGTCAGTTGAAACATATTAGTATTATTATTTATTATTATTATTTTTGCATTTATTACACATGCAAGGTCAGTGAATCTAAATGAGAGATGTGAAATCTGAATATGAGGTGTGAATATCGTATTTTTTGTTAAGTTTATTAATAGTGTTTTGTTAGCCAAGGTACTGTACCTTCTAAAATAAAAACAAACTAGAGGGAGCATTGTTCTAGAATGGCTAGTTGTTGCTGATGTTGTAGAGAAGGTGGTGAGAAGGATAAAGATTGCATTGAAGTGCTGACTGGCATAGATAAGTGCTGATCGAATCAAATATTATTTATCAAATATTATTATTTAATAATTTTATTTATCAAGTATTATTATTTAATAAGTTTGTAATATTTTTCCCGTAGAGCTATGCAAAATCAGTCTGGAGAGAAGATAATGATAATAGTGATAAATAATAATATTATTAATGTAATTGTTAAATGATGGTTCTGCGGTTTCTTTTCTAGTTAGCGGTCACGACAGTAGTGAGGACGCTCGTTCCTGCATGGAGCTGATGCTCTGGAAAGTCAAAGAAGATGCCAAGAGATATCTTCGCTTTGCATGATGATGATGATGGCTTCGTTCTCTGAACCAAACGAACCTGAGTTATGGGGCTGAGGATCGGATCAAATCCGAAGTGCAGAGGAAAAATTACGATATCGTATTTGGTGACTGACTGTGTCAGCACCATCTGGTGACTTTTAGTTGTCATGAAATTCGATTGCATCCGGTTGGATCCGACTTGACCTGTCTTATTAGGATGGTGGAAGTTCTGATAGAGCGGGGAGCTCTTGATGGAATGGGCAGTCAATCTATGCTACATGGAAGACAGCCTGAAAGAAGACAGGGAGGCAGTCTGCTAGAAGATTATGAGACGGGGAGACAGTCTGCAAGATGAGGTTGATAAGGGAGACAGTCCACAGGCTGTGGGAAGCAGAAAGACAGTCTTCAAGGATAAATACTACATCCTGTAAGTTTAAAATTAGAACAGTCTTATGATAAGCCAGGGAGATGGCCTGCATGTAATAAGGCGTGGGGAATGTCCCGGTTAGCAGAGACTGCAGTTGGTGGGATGAAAGAAAGATGGAGAAACAGTCTACAGTGTAAGAGAAGAAGGGATACAGTTTGTGGTGTAACTGAAGCAGGGATACAGTCTGCAGTGTAAGAGAAACAGGGACACAGTCTGCAGTGTGAGAGAAACAGGAGAACAGCATAGAGCATAAGAGGAGCAGGGATACAGTCTGCCTGCTCAGACACAGCAAGCGAATGGATAAGAGGTCTACAGAAAACACAGCATATCTGAAGATTGTTGCCAAAATGAACTTGCCTACTGTGAAATTTAGGTGTTAGGCAAGTGCTGTATTTACATGCATTTAACATTATTTCATCGTCATCACAAGCTGTGTAATAGACTGATTTATTTTTCATTTGTGCTTCTTTAACTGTTTCTTCTTTAATTGTTACATTTTTTTACCAGACCAGTAAAGTACAGCTGAACATTTATTTAGCGTCTTTTGCAACTCGGGAAAGAAGCAATATACGTAATTTCAATAAGTTTATGGTTCTGTAATTGTTTTTTTACGGTGGGAAAGATTTCAATGTATTTGCCTATGATGCAACAGCTTGCAATTGACTCTTTTGTGATTAAGTCTTTGGTTTTTGGAGTAATCTTTGCAGTAAATGAGCCCCAAAGATTTTTAGAGGAGAGACTGGTACTGCAAGATGATAATGATACAGAGGAGACTGTCTGTAGACTGTTAGAAGCAGGGAGACAGTCTTTGATGATAAATACAATCCCTAAGAATGAGGAGTAAAGATTGGTAATCCGGTTGGAAAGCAGGAAACAGGTCACGGCTTGCACAATACACCCTGGGGTTGAAATAAGATTTTCAGTTACTTTTTTATTAATAACCCAGATTTTTATTATCTTTTTAATTTGACCTGTTTTTAGTAGGCAACCCTGGCCCAAGTCCATGTTTGGATGTATTTCGATGGCTTCCTCTCAAAGAATGAAATGGGGGCCGTGACCTGATTGCCTCCATTGGATCCAATCCTATTGGGCTAACCACAAGTCACATTCTGATTCAAAGCCTGCATTTTTGTGGCTGTATATTTGCATTTATGTAGAGCATTTACGGCCTCCTGATTTATATAGCACTTCTTCTGGAGGTGCTGTATTAATTGTCGTCGGTTTTTGCAAACTCTTTTCTGTTACCTCGTTTTGTATAACTTCTTGTTTGTGTTGGACTTGATTTCTTAGATGGCAGCCTCTGTGGTTGATTACAAGAGTTACCAAAGAATCATCGCTCAACTGTTTCACTCGTGTTGCTTTTTTCATGGGGCTTTCATGAGTTTTAACTGCGTGTTTTGTGGGCTTTTCTGGGGTTTACTTGGCCTTTTTCTGTTTTTTTTCATGTAGTTTCCCTGTATTTTGGGGTTTCCTGAGGTTTTTGTGGCTTACTTGTGTTTTGGTTAGGCTGTATTTTTGCTGTGCTTAATCTAACCTTAAAATAATCTTATCTTCTGAGGATAATCTACTCTTATCTGCAAATAAGATGATCTAATCTGCAGACAATCTTATCTTCTGGTCTCGGCCCTTTTGCGAGGTACTTAATCTAATCTAGTATGGGATTCAAATCTGAAGATGGTCTAATCTAATCTTAACATGAGGTAATCAAATGTAGTCATAAAACTTGAGATGTCAGCTGGTAACAAGGGTGCTTTGGATGCTGAAACCAGGGCCTGTTGAAAGTCAAGGGGTCAGGGAGAAGAGAAGGCAGTGGGTGGATGCATGGATGGATGGACGGATGGGTAAGTGGATGGATGGATGGGTAAGTGGATGAATGGATGGATGGATGGGTGGATGGGTGGGTAAGTGGATGGTGGGTAAGTGGATGGACGAACGGACGATTGGATGAACTCAGACTGCAGTGGGTGGGTAAGAAAACGCCGTGTTTTTCAGTTTGCTTTCCCCCATGGGTTGTTCCGCAGTTCTTTTCCATCAGTCACTTCATCTGAACGATGATCCTACCCGATGCAGAATAGCACTTGCCTTTCCCGGAGCCACCGTAATATTGCACTTGGCACCGGTCGATTGCGCTCTTCTAAGTGAAACTGATCGGCAGATTGGAGAGGTCATGCAGTCCCGTCGTGTGTATGTGGCCATTTATGTAGCGCCTTTCTAGCACCGAACAGAGGCGCCGAAACGTGACTGTCTGACCAATCTAACACAGTGTTTACGCAAAATGTATGTGTCCCTTTATCGCTCTGGCTGTTCTTCTGTCTGTGTCCCTCTCTATGGCTCTCGTTGTTCCTGTGTTACTCCCTCTTTGTATCCCTCTCGATCTCTGGCTTAAAGTAGTCAAGAATCGCAATCCGTTGGAAATGCACGGTCGAAATCCTATCGATCAGGGAAACCAGAGAATCGGGCAACGGTGAGTAACAAGATGAAAGCGACGAGTCTTAAGCTTAGACCCGAAGGACGACAAAGAACTAACAGAGCGGGCCAGTGAATATCAAAGTGTATATATATATATATATATATATATATATATATATATATATATATATATATATATATATATATATATATATATATATATATATATATATATATATATATATATTATATATATATATATATATATATTATATATATATTGCAGTAGGCCTACTGTTCTGGTGCGAGGCAGAGGGAGAGTCTACGTATCCGTAGATGGAGTGCAATATGTGGTCGTATGACGGATGAGCAAGAGACGAGACCGATTGGCTGAGTTAAATGTAATGCCTTGACAGATTCTGAACTGGATTCTTTGAGTCTTTTCTCAGTGACAGCCGTAATAATGAATGCAATATGGGTGTACTTCTGTCCCTCTGCTATTCCCTTCACCCTCCCTTTCTGTCCTTTTTCTCCTCCCCCTCTTCCTTTCTCTCTCTGTCATTGTCTGTCTGTCTGTCTCTCTGTCTTTCTCTCCCTCTCCCTCTCTCCTGCCTGTACCTTGCGTGTCCGTCGAACTGTCGCGAGACGTTGGCACGCGTGCAAGTGATCCTGTCGGCTCTCTCCCCCCCCCCCCCCCCCCCGTCTATCTCTCTCGCTGTCTCTCTTCCTGTCTCTCTCTTTCTATAGCTTGCGTTTTCGCTGTCTGTAATGTAATGTAAGAAATATTTATACAGCGCCTTTCAAGCACCTCCCAAAAGCGCTGGTCACTCCGCTATACAACCGATCTGTCTGTCTGTCTGTCTGTCTGTCTGTCTGTCTGTCTGTCTCTCTCTCTCTCTCTCGGCGGCCTGGCTCTGTTCTACGGTTCTGATTGCGTTGCTTGCAGCTGACGGATAAATTAGGAGGATGGCGGATGCTGTGCCGGCCACAAGCACTCAATGACGACGGCTGCTGCTGCAGATGAGCTCCGTTTCCACGACAGAGGGCGAGAACGAAGCATCCTTGTTTCCCTCTCTCTGGTATTGGGTGCTAAGAGAGTATGTGACATCACACGGACCATACTGGCGTATATTTAGGCTCTGCTGGCCTATAGTGCTATTTAAGCCTATTTCGAACTATACAGGACTAGTTAAGCCTTACATTCCTGTTTGGGCAGTATAAGCAAACAAACTAGGCCCAATATATTAGGCCCCCTAAACATAGTTTTGAACTACAATTTGTAGTGAGAACCTTTGTCGAAACTGTTGTTAGTTTAGTGGGACAAAAGAGGCTAAATATTGACAAGATTCGTTTTGACTAAACAGGTCTAGTGGAACTATTCCGGATTATATAGACTACAATGGCCTTCTATCGACAGAATAGTGAGTATATAAAGTGTTAGGTAACAAAGGATGTCCAGACTATCATCATCGGTCCAAGAGTAATGTCTGAAAACAACATACTTGGCCAGACAGCCTATAATCAAGAAGTTGTTGCTTGCTTTAAAGTTATTTAGATGTTTATTGCATATTGCTAGACATATATTTGTCACCTGGTAGGTAGAAAGTGAAGATGAGCTCATTTATATAAGGAAAGAAAATCCGGGAGTGAAGATGGGCTCGGTGTAAAGGAAAGCTCCTTCTGAAAGTGAAGAGAGGCTCCTTTTAAAAGTTGAAGACATGTTGCTTGAAAGCGAAGAGAAGCTCGGTGTGAAACTGTAACAAAACTCTTCCTGATAGTGAAGAGAGGCTTCTCTTGAAGATTTCTCCGTTTGCAGGCCAATAGAGGCTTCTAGTTAACGAACTAACAAAGAATTTCCAGAGTGTCCTTGTTGGCTTTATCGGCATAAACAACGGCCATGGCGAACATTCTTCTGAGCTGGCCTGTTCTAGTTCTACTTTCGATAACTAAAGATTCGGCAACGGCATCTAACAGAGGTAAGCAGTCATAGATTCTGTGCACGTAATGTAATTAGAAATTTATGAAGCGCCTTTAGAAGAGTCGTATGTGCTTTCGGTTGCTCAGTTCTTGGACTCAATGTAGATGTAATGTAAATGCAAATCTCCAAAATTTTGTAGCGCCACACAAAGCCGCGTTAGGAAGACCAGCTCACTCACCGGCGCTGTATCAAATCAAGTCCGCAAGAACCAGGTTGTTTGGTCAGTTTTGGTACCAGGTCAAGTGTTAGGGGTCAAGCCGGGGAAAGAGCATGGTGTTACGGTGGAAATCGTTGGCTGATGGAGATCACGGGACGGTGGTACGGGAGGGGAAACAGGAAAGGATAGCTTGAAAAGTTCGGTTTCCAGTCTTGAGTAGTAGAGAGGGCAAGCGTAAGAGTGCTCGTATTGCAGATGAGAAAGAGGGATGTCTTTCGGGAGTTCGTTCTAAAGAGCTGGCGCTGCGGTTGGACAATGAGAAGCTGAAGGGCATTGTAGGTTAGAGGTACATAAAGTGCCTGCATAAATTATATAGACTGCTTGTCCACTTACTAAAATATTGTTCTATCAAGTTTCACGCTGGTTTTCTGCTATCAAGGCAACAGGATACTTTAAAATCCTCCTCACCACATTGTGCCAAAAAATGAGCTGAGTCGGAACCTTTTCGCCACGGAACAAACTTGGCACCACACCGGCCGTCTGGCGCTCCTCACCCCTCCAGACTACAGTCGACCCTGACTTGGTCTTAAGCCACACCATTTGGTAATGGGTTTTTATGACTGACGGAAGTAACTTACTGCTTATCACTTGGGGTAGAATTTGGAGAAGGCAACGCTTCGCCTATTACAAGCTTCAACCAGCGACACTCCTTAGATTCTCCTTAGTGTTAATCGGGTTGGAGAATATTTCGGATAAACAGCAAAGATGACAACCGCTGTACAACAGCTGAGCAACTGTTGCTTACGGATTGCGCGGCTTGAAAACGAATTATTTTGGATTGCATTGGATTCTATTGTACTAAATTGCATTGTGTTGCATGTGTCATCGAAAGGCAATGTATTGTAATGTATTGTAATGTATTGCATTACATTGTATTGTAATCTATGTATTGCATTGTATTACATTGTATTGCATTGTATTATATTGCAAATGTATTGTATTGCAAATTTTATGTTATATGATTGACATCGCGTTGCCCTCTATTCCATTGAAACGATTTCTATCTTATCGTATCGTATTGTATAAATTGTAATATATTATGGGATTGTATGGTATTATTACATCGTGTCTATTTTTTAGTCTCATAGTCTATTGTTGTGGTTTCTTGTGCAGCGGTCGTCAATGACGAGACCCGGTTGATGTCTGATCTCTTCAAGGATTACAACCGAAACGCTCGGCCTCTCATGAACGTCAGTCGCCCGGTTCAAGTCTCCATCGCCTTCTACCTCACCAAGATACTCGCTCTGGTACAACAACTATGACACAATAACAATAACAATAACAACACTAGTAATAATAACAATAGATATAACAAAAACATGTCCGGAAATAACATTTCTACCTTTTAGCGTAATTTTATGATTCCTGGGGATCATTCCTATCTCGGATGAAAATAATCATGATATTAGCAGTACTTAGCAGTAGTAGTAGCAGTAACAACAGTGATGATTATAATGATAATTAGGAGTTCGAGGACACGATGATAACGATGCGGAGAAGGAGAATGAGGAGGAGAATGATGAGGAGAATGAGGAGGAGGAGGAGAATGATGAGGATGATATTGATGGCAATGTTGCTTTCAACCGCAGCATTTTCATCGCCATCATCATCAATTCATCATGATGTCATCAACACCATTATCAGCATCCGACTTCTGATGCTCCTAATGTTGATGACGGTGGTGGAGATGATTACGACGACGATGATTTTAATAGTTTATAATAAAGTATTAATAGGACAGATTGCGGAGTCCATTGGAAACGCGGAATGGCGATGACGACAACAAATTAAGACGATGATGACGTTGACTTAATTTAATCATCTACGGCTAATCTTCTGACTGAACTCGTGTCAGTCGAGACATCCCTGGAGCAGAATCCGTAGGGGAAGAGGAACAATGTTTCCCATCATTGAAAGCTGCTTCTAAGAACCTCCGTAGACTTCTTTTGCTCCGCTTCTAACCTAATCGAATCTAAGGACTTCTATAGCGCAGTTTTCATAATTCCCAAGGCATCAGTCGATGGTCGCTTCAAGTCGAAATCTCAATCCAAAATCAAAATCTTTAGACCTGAATGCCATCAAACAATTGACAGAACGAACTGAAACGGGCAGTGAATTCCAAAGCTTTCGATCGGCTACCGAGAAGTCCGTGGAAAGCCGCTTCCCGTTGAAAAGCCTTCCCTTAAAGAGGAGAGACGAGCGGTGACTGCAAGAAACTCTAAGGCCGTGCAGATGTTGGCGGCTTGCATCTGATCTATGAATTTCAGAAGAAATTCCGCTTCTACGGGAAAAGTCCACTAATGGGTCACGTGCCCGAAAGCGTGGACTGATGTAGAAACGGAATTTGGACGCAAAACCCGAGGCCAAAAGCAGTTATAGGCTAACTTACTATCGCTCTGTTCTCTGTCGTACGATCACAGACTGCGTCAATATCTTCACTGCGCCATTGCTAACTGTGGTACGAGTTCAGGCCTGAATTATACATGTGTCAAATTTCCAGCAGATAAACTATTTAGGCTATATCTCCCGAAATTGCTTTCATGGCTCTATTTCAAATTCCCAAAAGCTAACTGCTACATGCACACCATTCTCTGTCATACAACCTCGGACGATGTCCTTATCTACATGCGCCATTGCAACTGTGTATTTAGATATGCGGATAAATTCGGTTGTGTGGAAGAGCTAAATATGTGGAACTGTGTAAATGCACATTTATTTATTTATAGCCCTGTGTCTATAATTGTGGGGTTAGGTGGGGCTATACGAACCACATAATATGTTGGGATAATGGACCATATACGATGATCGATTCCCTCTTAGCGTCTGCATCAGCTCAGCTCCTGCAGCTGCGTCGCCCGTTCTCCGAGAAGAGAAGGGACGCTTCTGACACATTCATCAGTCACACATGTATACATATACACACACAAACACACACACAAACACGCAGAAATACATCTATGCAGTTTAAAGAAATAAATATTTGCATATGTACATACATACATGCAAACATACATACATGCGTGCATACATACATACATACATGCACAAATACATAAATATGTATATTCGTACATGCAAACGTACATACATATATCCATTACATACATATATACATACACACACATACATACATGCATACATACATACGTACATGTGTGTATGTATTCTGTAAACTGTTCTCTCATTATCTTTCTGGTGGCGAACTTACATGACTAAGCAATGCGATGCCAGGCTGTTCTGCGTGGGGTCTTCTTGCATGATATCAAAAGGCCAAAATATAGAATTGTATTCCTAGATCGGTCGCGTGGTCTTCTCCAATCTTTCTGGTCCTTGGTCCTTGCAGTCCGCGTGACTCTTCGATGGTCCTTGTCTTCATGAGACCGACAAACTCTGCGTTTCCGGAATGACTGAGTGGTATATACCGTCGTCGGTCTCTTCCTGATCGCCAAGGTGCTTCTATGGTCCAAAGAGGGAATCCTTAGGATCCTTCACCTGTCTGATGTATCGCTTTTTAATAGGCCTGAGGGCCTCTGTGTCGCTTTTTATT
Organism: Norana najaformis; assembly: GCA_964023275.1. Lineage (NCBI taxonomy): Eukaryota > Metazoa > Annelida > Clitellata > Crassiclitellata > Hormogastridae > Norana > Norana najaformis. The sequence continues at coordinate 7,334,969 of OZ029924.1, read as the reverse complement.
AGGACTAAGGGCCTCTGTGTCGCTTTTTATTAGGACTAAGGGCCTCTGTGTCGCTTTTTATTAGGACTAAGGGCCTCTGTGTCGCTTTTTATTAGGACTAAGGGCCTCTGTGGTCGTCCAAGTCTCGCAACTGTTGGGGTATTACCGGCATCATGTACAGCTTCTGTAAGCTCTGTTTTATGTCGCATTACACGATAACTGTAAACTGTTATGTAATGTAATATACAGACATTTCTATAGCGCCTACGTTCTAGTGACACAGAAGCACTAAAATCCATGTACACTACGGACGTGACAGGCATACTTTTATACTGTTACATAAACTATTACATGCATATGTATATATATATATAATTATATATTTGGGAAACACGTATAGGTCTTACATACACACTCATCTATTCACGTTGGTATACATACAATTATAACTCAAATAAGTTAGTGTCTCCCAGACATCTATGTATATGGGATTATTGGATATATATATTCCATACTAAATATCATAATGTTATGGATAGAGGAGATACGTGGGTTTTGGAGAGAGACGGTTTCTCATTAAGAAATGGACATAAATGTATCGCTGGCGGCTATGATCGGTCTCTAAAACGCGCCATCCATACTGACGCGTGTTGTTTGGAAGACTGATGTTCTCAATAACCGCATAGGGCGAGACGCCAGCGGTTTGAAAAAGCGTCCTCTGGTGTCTGGAATTCGTCTGATTTTGCTGGGGAGTTCTCTATTGAGCTGGACTAACAGGCTGTGATCCTAATATTGTAGTTATAGTTGTTATTATTATTACACGGGCGAAAATGCTCCGACGGAACATAACAATTAGGCAGCGCTGTTCTAGATTGGCCATTGTTACAACTGCTGTTACTGTATTGCAATCATCTTTCTTTACTGATCCCAAAACGTTTGACAAAGATACAAGTTTAGCCAGAAGTAAACAGGTTATTGTGATAGGAATGGCAGGCCAGAAAGTACCACAGTCCTGGCTAATTAGGGTCGCCTATTAATAGGCCTAAACAATACATTGTTAGGCTTATAAAAATTTATATTGAGAATACGCCAGCGGTCCAGTTGACTGTGACTAGGCATCAATCAATAGCGCTGCAAAGCAGTTATGCGTTAAGGACTTGCTCACGGTTTGTCTTTGAAAGCTTCTGTAAGGCGCTATATAATTTACTAGATATATACATTCATTCATACATGCATGCATTCATGTATGCATGCACAGTGCACACAGCCATACATGCATACGTGCACACATACATACATATATTAATTTATTCATTCATTCATACATACATACATCGTCATCATCATCATCATCATCATCATCATTATTATCATTATTATTATTATTATTATTATTATTATTATTATTATTTGGAGGCAATAGGTGCGCATAAATTATCTCCATTCCTTTCGGTCATTTGTCAGATTTTGAGCTTTTGCCATGTTTAGTCCAAGTCTTCTTACATCTTCGTTCACATTGACTAACCAGCGTGTCCACGTGATCGTCCTTTGCTTCTCTTTGCTTCGCATCTAACGTTAAGGCCGAGCGCATTTGCAGCGGATACCGACTTTGCTTAGCAGCAACCATCGCCTGGTGATGACTTAAGCATTATTGCAGAGACCCAACTGAAAAAATGTTCTCGGGTTACTATTACTATTACTATTTACTGTTTCTATTACTATTACTATTATTATTTCTATTTCTATTACTATTATTATTTCTATTTATATTACTATTTCTATTACTATTTCTATTACTATTTCTATTACTATTACTATTACTATTTATGTTACTATACAAACAGCGTTCAATCAAACGGCCATCCTTAGAAGTTATTAAAGGGTTGCTCCGAGCACTCCGATAATTTCACCGAGGCCTTTAAAAGAAGCCATGAGAATTCTTATCGGGGTGATTGACAAATCACCTGAAGGGTTTCGATTTCTCGCTCGACGGGGTCTTGAATCTGAAATGGTTGCACGGATGTTCGGTCACGTATACATGCAATTGGCGTTACCCTAGCAACGGTTTGTGACTAATGGAGACCTCGTTTTGGATGCGCTCAGTGACCTGTGCATTTTATAACATTCTTATATAGCGCCATTTAGATGTTCTTGTTACAATGGATGTCAACAGATAATTAATTTTTCATTTTCATATGCATGCCGCAAAATCGTTAGGCATATATAACAGGAAATACTGAGACAAGGCAAGATAATATACGAAAGGAAAGGAAAGGCATGGCAAGAAAAAGTAAGACAAGGCAAGGTAACATAAGGTAAGTTAAAAAGTAATACAAGGCAATGTAACGTAAGGTAAGTTTAAAAGTAAGACAAGGCAAGGTAACGTAAGGTAAGTTAAAGTAAGGTAAGGAAAAATAAGGCAAGGCAAAACATGATTAGACAGTAAGTCAAGGCGAATAAAAATTAGAAAAGAAAAAAATAAGATATGGCAAGGAAGTTTTGTTCGGTCGAGGTTTGTGTTGACAAATCAGGAAGGGGTCTGAAGAGTCTCACTTGAAGAGGCGCTATATAAATCTGTGATTAAAATTACAGATTAAAAGGCAAGGCATGCAAGTCAAGGTAAGGTTAGGGAAAACGAGGCAATGCTAAATATAAGGGCGATATCTGCCTTCGTCTGTCTGTCTCTCGTATATCAATGTCTTGGTATTTCTATGTCTGTATACCTGTCTGTCTCCCTGTGTATGTCTGCTGGTGTCGTTTCTGTTTCTCTGTTGTGTGTGTTTGTCTCTCTGTCTGCTTGTCTGTATGCATGTATGTATGTTTCTGTCTAGAATTATCATTATATTTCTATTAATATCTGTCAGTTTCTCTCTCTGTCTCTTTCTCTTTCTCTCTCTTCCTTCCCCCTCTCTCTCTCACTTCTCCCTCTGTTTTTCATATGTCTCTCTTCCTCTGTGTCTCTCCGTTTCCCGTCTCTCTCCCTATATCTCTGTCTCTGTCTCTGTCGCCTGAATCTCACGGTCATCAGCTTGCAGTGTCACACTTCGGGGTCGTAACCTCAGATGATTTTCAGCTCAAGTAACAGATGGCAAAAACATTTCCCAAATTGGCCAGGGAATATGAGATCACCCATGTCCAGGAGACCTGGTCTAATCCCGACCATAGATTCCCTGTCCAATGCTCATCCCAACTGGCGTCGGATTCTTAAGACGATTTTCCGGCCAGGAAACTTAATCCTGGGTGTTTGATTGGTCTGGGACGAAAGAAGGCGTTCGGAGCTTAGCCGTGAGTCGGATTTGATGAGATGCTTTATGCTTGGATAGAGGAACCAGATAAAAGGATGACGGCTTTAAAAGAACTTCCTCTCGGCTGTATGCCTGTTTTCCTATGTCATTATGTATGTCTGTCTTTTTGTCAGTCTGTCTGTCTGTGTTTGTTTCATACGTGAATCTGTCTGTTTTTCTGCATCCCTGCCTGTCTTTGAGCCTGCCCCTCTCTCTCTCTCTCTCTCTCTCTCTCTCTCTCTCTCTCTCTCTCTCTCTCTCTCTCTCTCTCTCTCTCTCTCTCAGTGCTTTACCTCTCTATCTGTCTCTTTGTCTGTCTGTCTGTCTGTCTCTCTCTCTATGTCTGTGTGACAGCTTGCCTGCATATCTGTCTACCCGTTTCCACACCTTCCTGCTTGCCTATCTGTATGTGTGCCTGCGCGTCTTGTACGTTTCTGTGCCTCCATGCCTCTCTTTGCCTGCTTCTCTGCCTGCGGCCTGTATGCTTCCATGCCTCTATCTTTGCCTGTCTCCCTGACTGTCTGTCTGAGTCTGCACTCTTCTGTACGTTCCTCGCTGCGTGCCTCGCTGCCAACATCTCTCTGTCTTTGTCTCTCTGTCTCTGTCTCTGTGACTGCCTGCCTGCCTGTCTGCTACACGTTTGCACGTTTCCTGCCTGCCTGCCTGCCTGCCTGCCTCCCTGCCTGCCTCCCTGCCTCCCTGCCTGCCTGCCTGCCTGCCTGCCTGCCTCCTTGCCTCTCTGCCTCCCTGCCTCCCTGCCTGCCTGCCTCTGTCTGTGCCTGTCTATCAATCTGCTTCTGTGCCTTCCTCGCTGCATACCTCGCTGTCCACGTCTGTCTGTCTGTCAGTCAGTCTGTCTGTCTGTCTGTCTCTCTGTATTCCTGTCTCTGTCACGTCTACTTTTATTAAATTACGCTTAGATTGCATTACTTTACTTTACAGTAAACAATTTTAATGAATTCTTTAGGATGAAAAGAATCAGATTCTAACGACCTTTGGATGGCTCGAAGTTGTAAGTGCAGCATTTTCATTTATCTACAAAATAACAGATTTAGACGCTTGCGCGCGCTGTCCGCCAATATATGACGCTATCTTGCGAATAATATAAAACTAAAAAAAACTGGGCAGTTTTAGCAACTGCTTTAAAGGTCGGCGCAAATACAGAGGACATTCGAGAGAAAGGACATTTTGCCAAAATACAGCGCAGATGCTATACCTGGGAAAGGTTAAAGCTGATGACAATAAAGATGTTTTCAGGTCAGATTAGGCTAAATTCGATTAGATTCAATAAGATCAGATCAGATCATTTAAGACTGCATTGGACCATCGCCTGGAACAACACTTCCCATTGAAGACATGTACTGTTTCAGTCGACTCAGCTCAATATAGATTAAATTTGATTGGAATCGATCGTAGGTAAGTGCGTACGCCAAGGAGCCTCTGTGCGTGAGGATCCCAGGTTCGAGTCCCGGTCGCGGCTTATTTCAGAGATTTAAATCTCGGGCTATGTACGGTCCGTGCACGGGGACTTTAAATGGCGTGGCGCCCATTCAAAAGGGGCCGCAGTGGTGCAGGATCTCACCCGATAAATTCATTGCAAAATGAGCAGGGTCGAAGCAATACGGTCGCTATATAAAACCTATACATTTACATTTACATTTTACATTTACCGGATTAGATTAAACGACACCAAGAAAAGCGAGGACTCTCCCTGCAACCACCCCCCCTGCCATCGTCGGCCCAATGCATAGGAGCAGCGGAACACTCTGTCCTGTCAGGCAACCCAAACACCGACTGTCAGGGGGTAATTAGGACTTAACTACAGGCGGCCGACCACACACGAAGCAGAAAGCAAAAGTTCATCTCGTGAACATCAATCTCCAGCTGTTCTCATTTGAGATGCTGGAGGAAATGAGGGCTTCTCGAGCGACGAATCGACGGGGGACGCACAGCAGTGTCTGGCTGTAGTTCACGGCCAATGTATTTTACCAAAACCGTTCGTTCGCATGAGTGAAGTTTCCGTTAACTAAAACTGAACGCATAGCTAAAGCTTCACTCGCTCCTTCGTTCGGCCGTCCGTCCAATCCATCCATCCATCCATCCATCCATCCATCCATCCATCCATCCATCCATCTATCCATCCATCCATCCATCCATCCATCTACCCATCCATCCATCCTTCCTTCTTGTTAGCTTCCTTCCTTTCATCCATCCATCCATCCACCCATCCACCCATCCATCCGTCCATCCTTCCTTCCTTCCTTCCTTCTTGTTAGCTTCCTTCCTTCCTTTCATCCATCCATCCATCCATCCATCCATCCATCCATCCATCCACCCATCCCTCCATCCATTTTTCCTTCCTTCCTTCCTTCTTTCCTTCCTTTATTCCTTCAATCCTTCCTTTCTTCCTTTATTACTTCCTTCCTTTCATCTTTCCATCCATTCATTCATTTCTTCATTTATATCCTCAGTTCTTCGTTCATTCGTTAATTTCTTTGTTCATTTGCTCATCTAGTCATTTATTTATTCATTCATTCACCCATTCATTTGTTCTTTTAGTCATTCACTCACTTATTCATTCTTTCGATCATTTATTCATTCACTCATTCATTAATATTTCCATTCAATCACATATTCACACAGTCGGTCGCTCATTCAATCAATAAATCAGTCGGTCAGTCAGTCGGCGCCTCAGCCTTTTCTTCGTCTTCTTCTAGCACTGGCTCGATGAGTTCCTGACATGGAAACCGGAAGACTATGGCGGCCTGACAAGGATCATCGTTCCACCTCAGCTCATCTGGTTGCCAGACTTTGGCCTCGAGAACAGGTGACTCAGACGAATTATATAGCGCTATTTTTCAGAAGATATCGTCATTAATTATAATGAAAAAGCATACAAATGTCAAGACATTTAATACATGTACATGTACATCTCAAAAGCCCTGAGATGAACATTTTCATTGCGCATTGTATCTCTGTTTCCTATGATGACGACGACGATGACGATGAAGATGATGACGACGACGACAACGAATCGTTAAGACTACTTCAGTAATTATTTCTTCTAATCTGACGTCTTGTATTGTGTTGAAAGTTTTGGAAATAACGAGGGGGTTGAGCTTGTAAATAAAACAATAAAACGAATTCAATTCAATTTCCTACGACATCGAACAACAACGGAACAAATCACAGAACATCGTACAAACATAAATAATTTATATATTTACATAAATATATATGCATTGGTGCTTTTACCAATAATAAATATATTATATATTAGTATATATAATGCATATCATGCATATGTATCTTGAAATACATGAAATATACAGTAGTAGTTATGTCTTAGATATCATATCCATGCATTTTAATACACACACATACAATATATAGCTTAATTATATATATCTTAAATATATACAAGATTTATAAGTTACTTTGCCAGAACTGCACTGTGAAGGCAAGTAGGCATAAAATGCGTCAAATGAGTTATCTGCATCTTTACATTACCTGCCGTGTTAGTAGCACGTGTAATGAGCGTTACAATGACGAAGAAGTCTCCGATGACGAGACTAAGGCGTTGATTTCAGACAACGATTTTTATATTTATGACGATCCTAAAAGCGAACTTTCTAGAAAAATCGTTAATAACGAATTCGAAACGATCATTTATAACCTTAAGAAAAGTGACAAAAGTCTCGATAATTTGGAAGTAACGTATTTTGCGGCGAAGAATGGATTTATACGCCGATATATACGCTCATCCGTCAGAGTCTTATCTACTCGTGTTAGCCATCAAAATGTAAGTT